>LPNX010941833.1:6871-149339 GCA_001517045.1 Pseudotsuga menziesii | reverse complement strand
AACTGGTGCTCCCCAAGGAGACACACTCAGTCAGATATACTTCTTTTCCAACAACTCTTGCAGTTGCATCTTCAATTCTAGCATCTCCGGTGTACTCATCCTATAGGGTGCCTTGGACATTGGTGTTGCTCCTGGCACGAGTTCAATAGTGAAGTCAATGTCCTGCTTTGGAGGAAGCCCTGGAATCTCATCAGGGAATACATCCCTGAATTCCTGTAACACCGGATAGTCTTTCAACCTAGGAGTTTTATCTCCCATTTCCTCCAAAATATGAGCTGCATACAACTGGCAACCCTTACAGAACTTCTTTAACTACATTGCTGAAATCACCTTTGGAATGCCTTTCACAACTACTAGGTTCCCTTCTTCATTCATGCATTCGAAAGTCTTATTGTAACAATCAAGCTTCACCCAGTGAGCTTCTAGCCAATCCATTCCAATGAGAACATCATAGGAACCAAGCGGTAGAACATTCAGATCTACACAAGTGACCAATCCATCCATGACCAATGGACATTTCTCTACCACTTCACTAACCTTTCTCTTAGTTCCAGTGGCTATCTGAACTAACCAATACTTCCTATGCTTTATTTTCTTAAAAGAACAAATCTCCACTACTCTAGGAGTAATGTAACTGTGTGTAGAACTAGGGTCAATCAAAATAGAAACAGATTGCTCAACAATATTACCTGCTACTTCAACCACAACTGACTGGTGATCTTCCTGGCGGTCCTCCAGTGCTGCATAAATCCTAGGGATTGCCCTTGCTACTTGACCCACTGTTTCTGCTTCTTGAATGTTATAAGCTGGCCTTGCACTCTCATTATCGAGTGGAAAATTCCTGTGCATGTGGGGTCCTCCACGTTTCCAACATTGAAGTGGCCCTCTATTCTGTTGTGGATCTTTAGGCTTTTCTCCTGTCACTCCAACTGGCTTACTCGTATCTTGGGATGGCTACTTCTACTGATTCCTGAAGTTAGAAGGCTTGAAACCTTTCTTTCTCTGGTCAAACTTCTCATTCTTCTTGTCCTTCCATGCCTTATGGTAATCCGGCTTACCTTTTCTTTGCTCATAGCAATACTTAGCCTTCCTTATTGCTTCTTCAAGAGTTCTAGGTTCATAAAACTCAATTCTATCTTTGTAAGACTGAGGTAATCCACTTAGAAAACGTTGGACCTTCACTTTTTCATCTCTGATGTACCTGACATACCTCAACAGCTCCAAAAAATTATTTGCATATTCTTCCATGGTTCGCTGTCCCAATATTAGCTCATGGAACTCCTTAATATTGTCATCATAATACCTGTCAGAGAGGTATTTCTACTTGAAATACTTCTTGAACTGCTTCCACTTGAGTCTCCTTTCACTGATCCTCCTTACTTGCTTGAAGTGTTCCCATAAAATGGATGCTCTTCCATTCAGATTGAATATGGAAACCCTTGCCTTCATGTTTCTTGAATAATCATGCACTTGAAAGTACTTCTTTATCCCAAGAAGCCAAGCTTCAGCCTCTTGTCCAATCTTTACCTCACCATCAAACGTAGGAGGTTTAGCTTTCTTAAATTCATCCTGAGAGCGATCCTTATGGTGTCTCTTCCTTTTTCTTTTATGAGAAGAAGAACTTGAATCCCTGCTGGATTCTTCAGAATCTAATGATCCACTAGAAGTCCTTCTCCTTCTCCTAGTACTGCTCTTACTGCCTTTTGGTCTTGCTGTACCTCGTCCAGAGTCTATCTTTCTATGTAAGTCTGTCAAAATATGCAACATAGCAGCATTCAACTGATGCTGCTCTTCCTGGGCTTTGATCAGGCTTCTCATGGTGGCTGCAACATCTGACGGTGTCTCTTGGAATCTCCTTCCATTAGACTCAATGTCATCATTTCTATTACGGACATTTTCTCCCATGGCGTCTCGCGCATGCTCATAAGAATCCCGAGCATCATATCCGTCATGGGTTCTCATAACTGAACCACCACTTATTTATCAAAATGCGCTACCTGGAATACTTCCCTTGAAGGTGACTATGACTCTGGAAACGTGTTAGTAACACAACTGTTAGATGCATAACATTGATATAAACTAGCATTGCTTACCTTCTTTTGGAAAAATCATAATACAATGTTTTGTTGTTGTTGTAAATCTATGTTTTCATGCAATCTAGCGCATGAAATCGCTGCCACTTTTCTCATTTTCATCTCTAAAAATCCACTGAAAAACAACTGAAAATCCCACGGAAAACTCAAATTTTCCTTATGCAGAATCGGCTCTCATTTCCACTATTGATCTAACGTTTCAGTAATCGAAACAACTAACTCCTCTGCTGCTCATCGGCTATTAGAACAACTAGCTTCTTCCACTATATCGGCGATCGAAACAACTAAATTTTTTCATTGTTCATCGGTTGTTGAAACAACTAAATTTTTTCGACGTTTCGGGTCGATCCTCCTCTGGCTTCCGATGCATTGGTGGACTAATCCTCTAATTTTCTCCGATGTGTCGGCGGTCCAATCTTCTAAAGTTTTCTGACGTTTCCTATACTTAGAAGAATTTTCGAAAATCTTTCTTCTTCCTTCTGCCGCCGCATCGGCTGTTCAATCGTCTAAATTTCTCCGATGTTTCGGCGGTCTTCGGAAGATCTCCGTCGAAACTATGGGTCTATATTCAACTAATTTCCGCCGAAACCTTCTCTTTTCATCGGCGATCGGATCCACTATCCTTCGGAAGGCTAGTCCATTAGACAGCCGCAACGGTATATGCTCAATCCACTAACCATCGCCGATGGCTAACGACTCCAGGACTTAGAAAAATTTCTGAAATCTTTCCCTTTTCTACTTTCTTCCGCCGACGACATCGGAAGTCCTTTCGGCTAACTCAGCCGACGTATCGGCTGTTCAAATAGCTAACACCTTCTGATGATCTCAACACTTTCTGCCGTCACTTGATCTTTTTTCTGCTCCATTCCCTTCTTTCTGTCGACGAAATAGTTCCTTTTGCAGGCACAATGGCGGAACACGATCCTTGATCTTCTTCTGATCGGCATCGGCAATCGTTTCTCGTCGACAGGCTAGTGCTTTTGGCTTCCGCAACGGCGGCACACGAAACCCTTTCTGCTTTCGATGGTCGACGATTTCGGCCTTAGAAAAATTTTAAAATTCTTTATGGCGTCGGTGGTCGGAGGCCTTATCCGTCGGACATGTAGTCCTTTAGCCGTCCGCAACGGTGGGCACTCGATACACTATTTTCCCCCGATGGACGTCGAACAACTTAGAAAAATTTCCGCCATTTTTGCTTTTGACTGTGCCCTGTCGGGCATGCTTCCGCCTAGCTCTTCCACTACATTGGAAGTCTTTCCCACTAACTCTTCCACTACATCGGAAGTCTTTCCCACTAACTCTTCGGATGATCCGACAGTTCAAAACTGATACGAATTTTTTTGTCTTTCCCCGTCGTACATGCTTCCGCCTAGCTCTTCCACTACATCGGAATTCTTTCCCACTAAGTGTTTCGATGAACCAACAGTTCAACACTTAGACAATTTTTTTTAATTTTCCAGTCATAACTGATTTCTGCTGGGCAGAAGAAATAATTCTTCTGTCCCTGCACCTTTGTGGTCCATTCAGGCCCATGCTGCAACATGAGCTCTGATACCACACTGTCACGTCCCCATCCCTCCGACTGACAAAGAGGACGCGAACATGGCGTTAACCATCCGGGCTACCAGCCCCATGAACATGTGAAGGCATAAAAATTGATGAAATGCTGAAATAGAATGCTGATAACAAGATGCATTGAGGTAGAACATACACAGATGCAAATATTTATCATATGTAGCGGAAACAACATACATTCATACAAGCATTCATTCAACATGTTCATCACATTCATTAACAGTAAATAAGATTGCAGAAGTAAAATAGACAAGATTACTTATCTTCTAAGAACTCATCTGCAACCAGCTATGTCATTGCAATGTTCCACCCAACCATAGGCCAGCATGCTCCTTAATCTCTTAGCAGCGCTGCCACCCCTGAGCTGGGCATGATTCTCCAAGGAATAAGGGAACAAGAAGGCTTACACATAGCTAAGGATACACAAAACGCAGCCAAGCCAACACACTTGGGTTTATCAGGCCATCCAGGAGTTGGGAAAGGCTAAATGCTAAGCTAGTGAGCTCATTACAGAGCCAAGAACACCTACACTAGAACTAGCTTGAATTCTAAGACACCCACAGACACCCAACACAAGGAATCAGTCCCTTCTCTGCTACATAGTCCCTCAGGCCCTGCATTCCCTTCCAGTGCTATTCAGGGGTTGTGGAGAAGAAAGACATCCCTCTAGCCCTGTCTGTGTGGTTTCCAGCCACCAGGTTTATCAAGCAAACCAAGCCCCCATCCCTACTCCTAACACAGTCCGAAGACCAACCATTGCACGCAGGAAATTAATCAGCAATTAGAGGTTAACAGGGGGAAACGATTCCTGGGCCGTTCTTGGCCCTATCGTGGCCAAAACGACTCCAAACAATCTACAGCAGCCCCAAAGCGCAACAACAAACATAGCTCACGACATGGGGAAGCAACAGTCCCAAACACAACAGCAAACGCAGCATGAGGAAAGACAACAGTCCATCCTGGACAACTAAGCAAGCGGAAAAGAATTACACAGACCGCAACACATCCCCTGAGCATAAATGGCTCTCCATAGGAAAATCGTGGGTGACAGTAACTGAACAGCTCCCAGCTTGCTGCATGAGTAACAACAACATAGAATACAGAGCATGGGAGAATAATTACATCCAATTTCAATTGCGGGTCAAGAACACACCTGATTCCTCGCTGGGGAACAATGTGAGTGACAATGGGGATGACTCCTCACTCCTGGATGTGTGGGGCCAAAACAGGAAGGAAGCCTGTGCGTGGAAAACAACCAGACTCCCATGAGGCATGAACAAACAATGGATATAATGTGAAATTGAAAGTGCGTGAATGTTTTTCACCATCGCGGAGAGAGTGCAGTAGTGAGTTCGCTGGAGTGATGGAGGTGGCTTTCCCCTTGCCACTGTAAAGTCAACTGTGGGTGGAGTGTGCGTGTGGGAAATGAATGACAGTCTTGCCACCCCACTCCCAAAAACAATAACTGCCTCAACCACCACCAGAAATTCTTAATGGTAGTGGTTGGATAGAAATAAAGGAAGGTGACACATGGGTTTTTCCCTCATGGCTCAAGGTTTGACAATTTCCCCACCCTTATCCTTGTGAAAATCATGCCCCTTCTCAATTTAGTTGTCGTGATCGTAGCTGGTCGGGTTCATTTTAATTAAAGATGCATATGTACATGATGACAAAACTTAATATCTATGCCGCATGCCCTGATACACCATCGGTGACAATTTAAATCCGAAACAGAGCATAACCAATCATTTACAATATATACATCATATACATCTAATGCAACGGGGTCAAAACCGGGGTGTTACATGAGGTGATTTTTTTCCTTCCTCAAAATTTTTCAAGGGCCTACGACCCATCCTTGGTGTGCAAAATATATTAGTGGAATCTATATCCAACCTTGATGTAGAAGACCCCTGATAAATGGTTTGTGCTATGGTTTGTAGGTGTTTTTCATGGTGATTGAACTTAAGAATATAAAATATATATTTAGGGTTTGAGGATAATGCTTCTCTCCCAAAACTAATGGAAAGTAATTAGGATGTTGTTTCTCTACCACAACTATGGTTAAGGAACTAATACCCATCCATAGTGTGTGAAACATCTTAATGGAACCCATATTCATCGCATAGGGAAAATACCCCCATAGAGGGGTCATGTTGTTGTATATAGGGTTTGTTCATGGAACTTGCTCTTAATAAGGTTCAATTAGGGCTTAAAGCCCTTGTTTACTCTATCAACCATGTGGCACGGTCCAAACCTATTTTTAGTTGAAAAAACCTACCCATTACACATGTATCCCACTTGAAGGCCTACACAGAGTCCTTCCAAAGAGATAATGTTATGGTACAAGAAATCACTCAAAGATCTTGAGTCCAAGAAGATTCAATGATATCCTTGAGGAACTTATTTTCCTTCCTCAGCCATGTTCAAGGTCTTATGACCCATCCTTGTTTGGAAAGATGAATATTTCAGTCGCAAGATGAGCAAATACCGCAATGGAAGAAGATGCAACAAAGGAGGAGAAAATCAATTTGAAACAAGGAGTTCGTTCTATTTTTGGTAAAACATTAGTTAGACTACTAGTGTTAGAAAGTGCAACAAGGAAGGTCTTATAGAATTACATGTGTCCCTTCATCCTAGAGAGACATTAAACTGGAAGCCAAATCTATTAAAGTGATTTTCCTAAGTTTTTACTAAGGAAATACTTTAATTAATCTAATTTGATTTTGACTTTAATGGAATCACTTTATTAAAGTAAAAAGTGAAATATTTAAGTGATGGATAATCTAATATTGGCCATTGATTCTCACCGGAGGATCTCATCCATAGATCCATAGTGAGGGTTATGTTTTTCGCTTAGCAAATAAACTTAAAAGGAGATTTGGTGGAGAGGACACATACATAGATATGATTCAGGAAGAGAGAAGTCATATGGAGGATTTTATAGAAAATTTGTAGGAGCAGTTGCACGACAGGTTCACCGAGACTGAGCAAGACCAAACAAATCGCACATCAGAGGGGCAGTGTGACACGCAACAAGGGAACCATACAACTTCCGTACAGACCATAGGGATCCGTACTACCGATGTCAGCAACCATATGGAATCCATACAGCAGGTCGTACTACTGACAGATCATACATTTGTGCAGAGAAGCATTGCCTTGCTATTGGGTTTCTTGTTGATTTTGTTGAGGTTTTTAGTTTACCAGGTTGGGCGTATTTTACCTGTTGGTTGTAAAAGTTCCATATCTTGATAATATAAATTATATATCTTACTGCTGTAGTGGTTTTCCCATTTTGGTTTTTTTCCGGGGGTTTCCATACCCAAAATATGTGTCTATATGTGATGTGATGTTGTGAATAATTCTCACTATTTTATATTTCATTGCATACTAGTAAAGAAGTTCATGTGTGGTTTTCCAGTAACAAATTAAATAAATTGTTTATCCCTAGTTGAGATTTAAAGGAAAATTTACATGGTATCATTGTTTTGGTGAGATAAATATGAGAGATTTGCAGTAGCAGTGATAGATCTATTGAAGACACAATACTAGATTGCAAATCTAGGGTTTGAAAGGTACACTTCACTATGGCTATGCAATTGAGAGTAGAGGATAGACTCCATGGGGCTTAGAAGTTTCCTAAATGGAAAGAAAGGATCTCAAGTATCCCGGATGTCAGTGATGGAGCAGAGCACAATGACTTCACGAAGGTTTCACCCATCGATGCGACAAAGTTGGTAGCTTGGAAGAATATTGATTCCATATCCATGATGATCAACTTGGATGGAGTGAAGGACCACATAGTCCCTCATACTTTTGGGAATAAGACTGTATCTGAGATGTGGAAGGATTTGGAATGTTTGTACCAAAGCAAGAACAAAAACTGGAAGATGGTGTTGCAAGAGAGACTGTGCAGTACTAGGATGGCCAAGGGTGAAGGAATAGTGCCTTATCTCACAAGGCTCATGTAGATCAGAGATGAGTTTGGATCTTTTGGCTCTAAGATAGAGGATGAGGAGCTAGTTTGGATAGCCCTCAATGGCTTCTCTAAGCCATGGGACACCTTTGTAAAGGGTATTGTGGCTAAGGAGAAGATCCCTGATTAGCATAGGTTGTGGGATGATTTTGTGCAGGAGGAGACCCACATGGGTCAAGGATCAGGCTCATCCAACAGTGCCCCACATATTGTGGATGAAGAGGCTCTAGCCTTGAAAGGGAAGAGTAAGGGTAAGGAAAAGAGGAAGAAGGGTGGTAATAAGAACCTAGACATGTCAAAGGTAAAGTGTTTTATCTGCCACAAGTAGGGAAACTTTTCCTCCTAGTTCCCAAATAGGAAGAAGAAGAGAAACAATCAGATGGAAGGTTCTGCAGAGGTGGAGAAGTTCAAAAGAAACTTCGATGAGAATTTTTGTTTGATAGCTTGCATGGAAAGTACCACATGTAGCAATATTTGGTACATCGAAAGTGGATCATCTAGTCTTATGACTGGACAAAATACTTTCTTCAAGTACTTGCAGGAGGGTGGAATAGGTATCCATGTTGAGTTGGGTTATGATGCGTGGTATTAGGCATAGGGAGTTGAAACTGTTTCATTTCAAAGGGAGTCTGGAAAACCCCTTAGTTTTTTTGATGTATTATATGTTCTAGGATTTACCAAGAACCTCGTATCAGTATCCACTCTAGAGGACAAGGCATTTCAGGTGAAGTTCTGAGACCATAGAGTGTATATATGGCCAAAGGGGTCAGATAGGAGCTTGGATCAGGTGACTGGGATCAGGAGAGGGAAGGTGTATAGACTATAGTTGTGGCCTGCAAAGGCTCTATTCAACATCAGCAATAGTTAGGGTGAGTTGTAGCATAGGAGGATGGCACACTTACACCATGGAGAACTGAGACTCTTAGCTTACAACACAACGTTCTTACATCTCCCTGCATCCACATCTCCTTGCTTAGCTTACAACACGACATTCTTTTATTACACCCCTAGGTACAACTGCTAGTTGTAATCAATGGGTACATAGATGCTACTGCGATGAACGATTTGAAGGAGATGGTAAATATCTTACTTTTCTTGTTTTATTTTAAACTTTAGTTTTGCTAGTTTTTAATTATAATCGGTAATGCATCTATCTTGTCCAGCTTTGTGCTGCAAGGCATCTGGAAAGCTCTCTAGAAACTGTGGAATACCCCTCAAAAGTGGTTCTTGTAACATGCTATAAGTTCCACAAAACTCTTCTTAAAAATTGAATCAACTTTTATTTAACAGATCTCAGAATCTGGGTATTTCATGTGAAGACATAATTAAAACTTTCTACAATAGTCTATGTGTTACGAGAACTTGTCCAAATTTTAAATATTCTTTTGACCATGATATAAGTGATATAAATGTCGTTTCAACTTTCGATGGTTCCTTCATAACATTATTTCTTTGATAAAATCAGTTTAGCTGTCGTTGCTTTAAAGGTCATTTCTAGTTACATCTTACCCTATGCTTTATGGCCAAAATACATATGGCCAAAATGTGTCGATATGTTTTCATATATTTCTATTGGGGATTATATATTGTCTTTAACTTTCACTATACTGTAATATAAGTGTTTAAAACGAGTTTTTTTCCTTTTGGTTTAATTTTCTCATGTGTTTGTCTTCAGTGGTCATTGCAAGAAGCACCACAGGTCCACAGTGGTAGGAATTGTCCTTCTCTACTATTGTTACCAAAGGTACCATTGTGAATTCAAGACGAGGAGAAGCACAAAAAGCTTGCTTTTTACCCCTGGAGGTTCATTAAATATTCTAGTTTATACATAGAGAGAAATGAAAACATCCACAAAAGGATTCCCCGATAAAGAGCAACTGGCACAGGAGGTTTCATAACAGTTCATTAATGAATTCTTCTCGGCAAAGGTGTTGTTGCAGTGAATAAGATAAGGAATAGAGATACCCAGGGAATAGAACAAGTACTGAATGAAATCAGGCTTCTGACAAGTGTAGATCACCCAAATCTGGTTAGACTATTAGGTTGTAGTCTTAAGAAAGGAGAACCCATTCTTGTTTATGAATTTATGCCCAATGGTACACTTTCTCATATTTAACTTTTAGATAGTGTTTATAATTTGCATGTTCTTTTTAAGGTTGTATTTGAATGGATAGCATGGTAGGATTATCATAAAATAAAATGGCAAATGATTATTTTCTAGATAAAAATCCAAAACCTTGTAAATTCACGTTACCTATGAGATAATCCTAACGTATGTTGATAATATTCTTTAACTTTTCCCCAAAATCTTGTAAGCATCTTAAAAATTGTTGTCTCCATTTGTTTCATCCCCACAAATTTCATGTTTTCTTCTCATTTATAAAAATAGTTCTATTCTCTAAGATCAACCTCCAAAAAAAGTTTATATATGTTAAAAAGACATTCATGTATAGGTAAAAAGAGTAAAATGTTCCAACAAAATTTGTTCAGTGTAATTTTTTTCATTTAAGTCAGGGTTTTCAATAAACAAGAGTTATTTTAAGTTTCTGCAAAATATCTGGCTAAAATAATAATCCTGGGTTACCTAAGCCAAATGCTACTTTGAAGCATTATCCATAGAATATAATTCAAGCAATGAAAAAGAATAAAGATCTTTCTTTTCCCACTGTCCTGCCATTACAGTTAGTCTGGGCACTGAGAGTTATAAGTGCAAACATATAAAATGGTCTTGTTTCTTCAACATAATAAATATTTGCTAGATTGACTTCTGGATCGACTGCTTCTTCAACAGGATCAACCCCATCAATACGCTATAGGCAAAGATAATATTTTATAGGTGAGTGTTGATATCTATTTTCATGAGTCTCAAAAACAGAAACTTTGCAAGAACCTCAAAAACACAAATAAAATGATGAAGATCCAACAAATTGGCAAAAACTATTGTGCCAATAGAGCCCCAACAATTCTAATCATTGGGAATTAAACTAGGAATTAAATGCAGTTTAAAGGGCAGGGACTGATTTTAGGACAAAGGAGGAGGTGGCTATTAAGATGGCATGTATGTTAAAATTCTTCATCCCGATTTTTTTTTTGTCTTTAGTATGGTGGGTATACCAAGGTGTAATTATGGTGGGTATAACAAGGTGTAAGGATAAAAGGAGGTTATAGAAAGTGGTGCCCAGATGGATGATCTTTGAAAGGGTTGTTTAATTTGAACTATCCTTAGTAGCAATTCCCTACATGACATGGATGATGGATCCATCACATAACATGAAAATCGGTTTTGAAATATAAATCAGTATATTGCTTGATTGCAGATTTGTTGATATTGAGTTGAATTTAACCAGCGAAAACATCATTGAAACTGAGTATTATTTTCATTTATTTTCCAGTTATGTTCAATAAGAAACTGAGTATTATTTTCATTTATTTTCTAGTTATATGCAATAAGAAACTAATTATTATTTTCATTTATTTTCCAATTATATTCAATAAGAGTTTACTTTTAAGTTAACACTGCAAATGTGGAACCTAAGTTGTAAGGGTTTTACTCACCCCACAATGCACCCACAATGCATGATGTCTGTGAGCTATGCTATTGAAATTTTTGAAGAAATTAATCCTCGTTGTTGCAACATTTCCTTTCAAATTCTGCACTCCCATACAACACATGCACCTATATGCTATACCTCCACTATTTTCTAGTGTTTTGTGTGAATTAAATTCTTCCATTGTTATGCATCTCATCAATCATATTATTTTTCAGTTTCTTGTTTAGCAGGCTTTGCTAGTTCAAATAGATCATAAATATACCAGTGGACAAAATATGTGTTTGTAAATCACTCTGAAAACCCTTAATTGATGTTCCTCAATGACTTTTTCATGAGCGAGTGAAGACAAATAACCCACATTTGATGTATGAATCTAAAGTGTATAGACTTCTTTATGGAGGAAGTAGAACTTATTTTTATCTTAAAATCTCCTATTGGACTGTAAAGATTATTAACGGACTTTTTTTCTATATGTCTTATAATCAAGTCATTTGATTTTCTACCCACAAGCTTTCAAATGTTGTATAAATGTATTATGATGTTTTCTAATGCATCTAGAGACATGCTTCCTCCACCTATACTTGCACAAAAAAGAGATATGCTGCTGCTGAATTCCCGAGACTTGGAGTTGCTGGCGGATCTACCTTGAATTGTTGGCTGGTGGTAGGTGTACTATATTCTCCATCGGCTACTGTGCTTTTTCACAATTTGGCTCCACCCGAGTCTCGCCACCCTTTTTATCATAATTAATTCTGGTATCATCTCCCTAGACATGTGGCCGGTGTGTTGTTAGTTATCACGATATGGTGTTTTTGAATCATTTAGCATCCTGTATCTTTTCAAAGATATAGTCCTCTTAAAAATAACTCAGTCTTACATGGAGCATTTTTATTTGCATTCAATCTTAAATCTTAAAATCTATCCTTGGGGACATTGCCACCTCATGGATCTTGTTATTATATTTACATATTTTACCATTATTAAGGTGAAAGAAGTTTATATATCATAAGGGTGTTTATAAAATATTTACCTATTTTATAAATTCGGTTAAGTATTATATTTACATTTATTACAAGTATAGTATGGATGGACTATGAATGTATGGATTTTAACATAATTCCCTAAAATGAAGCATGTTTTGTTGGGAGAAAGAAAATTGGAACAATTTCAATATTATGTTTCCCTTGTGGTTTGAATTTTGTACTTTGGTGGGGTGTTTTAGAATAATCCCACTTGTTATGCATGCTTTAAATGGTAAACATATCCCATATGATTTAAATGATGATGATGATGGACTAGATGCCAATGACAGTGATGATGTTTTTAAAGAAGACGATGATGGAAATGATGACGATGATGATGATCATCATCGCCATATTTGTCATTGCCATCATGATTATCACAATAGTCATCATCATCGGCATAATCATCATCACCATTGTCCTTGACACCATCATCATGATTATTGACATTTTCATCAGTTATTCATCATTACCTTTGGCATAAGAAAATAACATCTACCCAAAATATGTGATTAGTGGAAAAGGGTCATGGAGGACACACACGATTTATGCATGACAAATAACAACTTATTTTTTAAGATGATCAACATCATCATTCTGATTGTACTCATCATCATTGTCATTGTCATCATCACCATCATCACCATTCATTTCATTGCCATCATAATCATCGACAATGTTGTCATTGCCATTATCCTCCTCCTCCTCCTCCTCATCCTCATCATAGTCGTCATCATCATCATCATTGTCGTCGTTCTCCTCATTATCAACAACATTATCATCATCACCATAGCCATCCTCAATATCATAATCATTATCCTCATTTTCATCTTCAACATCTGGGTGTAAAACTGGATGCAAAAGTGGATAAAAACATGGTTGCAAAAAAGGATGCAACAAAAGTAGGCGCAAAAGTGGGCGCATAATGGAGTGCACCAAAAATGGATGAAAAAGGTGATGCAAAAGTGGATGCAGTCATGGAAGCAAAACATGATGAAAAAAGTGGATACAACGATGGATGTAAAATTGGATACAAAATTGGATGCGAAAGTGGATGCAACAAAGGTAGATGCAAAACTAGAGGCAAAAGTAGTCGTAACACCCAACGCAAAACCCGATGCAAAACCCAATGCAAAAATAGATGCAAAAAGGGATGCAATAGCTGATGTAAAATTGGATGCAAAAAAAATGCAAACGTGGATGCAAAAATTGAAGCAAAAGTGGGTGTAAAAGTAAGCGCAAAAATGGGTGTGAATTGGGACATGAAAAAAGTGGATGCAAAAATGGATGCAATAGTAGATGCAAAAAAAGACGTAAACATGGATGCAAAACGAGATGCAAAAAGGGATGAAAATGTGGGTGCAAAAGTGGATGAAAAAATGGATGCAAAAATGGCTGAAATAAAACGAAATGCAAAACTAGACTCAAAATAGGATGTAAAATTTGATGCAAAACTTGGTGCATGAAGGGATGCAAAAAAAGAAGCAGAAGTGGATGTAAAAAAGGATGCAAAAGTGGATGAAAACAAGGGCGTAAAAGTTGAGGCAAACATTGGCGTAAAAGGGGGCGCAACAAGAGTAGATGTACAAACTAGGCACGAATTTAGGTGCAAAGCTAGTCTCAAAACCTGTCGCAAAACCTGATGCAAAACCTGGCGCATAACTAGGTGCAAAACCGGGTGCAAATTACGCCGCAATTTGTGCTAGATTTAGAAAAAGGACGCAAAAAACGCCTAAAATAGCACCAACCCATGAAATTGCGCCATTTTGTCCATAAAATGAAGAAAAATACACTGAAAGATGGTCTAGACGCAAAAAAGGATGCAAAAAGAGATGCTAAATCCAATTTTTGTTGTGGTGGTTTGTAGATGGATTGCGTTGGTGTCTTTTGTGCACTAGGCCCTTCACTACTTCGACTAACTTCATGTCTTTGTGGGGCAACCTACCGCTAAATGCCCATAATGTTTCCATTTGTCCCTCTACAACAAGGTTGTCTCTTCTTACTGAATATTTTTTAAGTGTCTTTGGATGTAATGGCACAATTTGTGATGTGCATTTAAGTAAATGATGTTGTCTTGTGGATCTACATACAATTGATTCAGCCAATACATGGCGAGCCACATTAAAGTCCCGTGAACGATTTTTTTTACCAATCAATGTGAATGCAGCATCAAGAGATTTAACAATGTGATTACTTGATTCGATATTCTTCATTGTTCTTATGCCTAAGTTTCTTCTAATAGTTGCCATATTTCTAGATTTAAGCAAAGCTAAAAACAATTGGCATTTGCTGGCTTTGGATTTGTTATCAAAATATTGTTTCATTATTTGAGAACAATGACAAAGGACAGTGCGTTTAGCCACCTTACCTTCCATGGAAGTCAATTCGCTCTCGTCCACTTGTATGCATTTAGGAGTTCTCTTTCGTTTTGATGCAAAATTTCTTGCCGTTTCAAATGCTGGAGTGACGTTTACATCCACTATAGGCTGACAACTTCGATTAGGAGATTCAACCACCGGCCATGGTTGTTGTTGAGTCACATTTTCATCGGGAGTAACATACTTATTGAAATCTTCACAAGATTGTCCGTTTACTAATGGATCAATAATATGAACTTCCATATAACTAGCTTCCTTTACTGTTGCATTATCTTCCTCAGTCTTTACGTCAGGTATCTGTTGAGGGGGAATGGGAACTATTTGCTCATGTAATGAATGCCAACTATTTCTTGAATCTTCCCTCTTTTTTTCTTTTTTATTTTCAACTTCTTTCAGTGTAAGCACCTTCCTCACTGACTTTCGAGCTCTATTACGTACAGTCCCCATTGAAATCCACCCAAAATTGTACAAAACTGTGGAATTATGTAAGTAATGATTAAATTGCACGTTGAACAGTTCTCTGTGCGTGGGTTCAGAAGAATTATGTCTTTTGCTATAGTAAACTTGGCCCACAACACGCAACCCAACATTTTTCATATAACACATATCGCATATGCGATATAACACACCTCTGTTTTATCGCATATGCGATATGGATACAATGTTTTTAATTAATGGGCAATTTTTTTACATGATCTCCAAAACGCATATGCGATATATCACATATGCGATTTAGTCCATATCAAATATGCAACTTGACATTACATGGGGTGGATCATGGACCAACATTAAATTGGTTATGAGGGGGGGGGAGTCAAAGGAGGGAGAGGAAGGTGTGGAGGGAATCATGGGAGGGAGTGATGGGTATGATGATGATGACTATGATAATGATGATTATGATAATGATTACGAGGAGGAGGAGGAGGATAACTATGATGGTGATTATACCGGTGATTATAATGATGAGGATGAGGATGATGACTATGATGTTGATGAGGAGGAGGAGGAGGAGGAGGAGGATGACTATGATGATGATGATGAGGATGAGGGTGATGATGATGATGATGAACAATGATGGTGATGGTGATGATGAGGAGGAGGAGGATGAGGGTGATGAGGATGATGATGATGATGATGATAATGACTATGATGACGATGATGATGATGATGACGACGATGATGATGAACAATGATGGTGATGATGATGATGAGGGTGATGATGAGGATGAGGGTGATGATGATGACGATGATGATGACGATGACGATGAAGATGAAAAATGATGGTGATGATGATGATGATGATGATGATGATGATGATGAACAATGATGGTGATGATGATGATGATGATGATGAGGGTGATGATGATGATGAGGATGATGATGGTGATGATGAGGATGATGACAATGATGATGAACAATGATGGTGATGATGAGGAGGAGGAGGATGATGACTATGATGATGATTATGATGATGATGATGATGATGATGAGGATGATGATGACGACGATGATGATGACAGTGACGATGATGATGAACAATGATGGTGATGGTGATAATGATGATGATGATGATGATGATGGTGATGAGGATGATGATAATGATGATGATGACTATGATGATGATGATGAGGATGAGGGTGATGATGATGATGATGAGGATGATAATGAGGATGATGACGATGATGATGATGATGATGATGAGGGCGATGATGATGATGATGACGATGGTGATGAGGATGACGATGGTGATGATGATGGACAGTGATGGTGATGATGATGAGGAGGAGGATGATGACTATGATGATGATGATGAGGATGAGAGTGATGATGATGATGATGATGATGATGATGATAACGATGGTGACGATGATGATGAAAAATGATGATGATAATGATGAGGGTGATGGTGATGATGATGAGGGTGAGGATGAGGATGAGGGTGATGATGATGATGATGAGGATGATGGTGATGAGGATGATGATGATGATGATGACTATGATGATGATGATGAGGATGATGGTGATGATGACGATGACGATGATGATGACGATGATGATGATGATGAACAATGATGGTGATGGTGACGATGATGATGACTATGATGCTAATGATGAGGATGAGGATAATGATGATGATGATGATGATGATGATGATGACAATGATGATGAACAATGATGGTGATGATGATGAGGATGAGGGTTATGATGATGATGATGAGGATGATGATGATGGTGATGATGATGACGATGATGGAGATGATGACAAACAATGATGATGATGACGAGGAGGAGGAGGAGGATGACTATGATGATGTTGATGATGAGGATGAGGGTGATGATGATGATGATGATGACGATGATGATGAGGATGAGGGTGATGATGATGATGACGAGGAGGATGATGATGATGATGGTGATGATGATGATGACGACGACAATGACGACGATGAAGATGATTATGAACAATGATGGGGATGATGAGGAGGAGGAGGAGGATGACTATGCTGATGATGAGGATGAGGATGATGATGATGATGATGACGATGAGGATGATGATGAACAATGATGGTGATGCTGATGATGTGGATGGGGGTGATGATGATGATGATGATGATGATGATGACAACGACGATGACGATGAACAATGATGGTGATGAGGAGGAGGAGGACGATGATGACTATGATGACAATGATAATGAAGAGGAGGAGGATGATGACATTGATGATGATGAGGAGTAGGAGGAGGAGGATGACTATGATGATAACGATGAGGATGAGGGTGATGATGATGATGACGGTGATGATGATGATGAACAATGATGGTGATGATGATGATGAGGGTGATGATGATGATGGGAAGTTTAAATGGTATTATAATAGGATAAGGATGCCATTACTCTTTTTTACTCTCATACCAAATTAGTTAAGAAACAATGCATGTTCGTTATAACGCATATGCGATATAAATCACATATGGGATATATCACATATGCGATACAAAGCGCATACGCGATAAAGTGCATATGCGATATGAATAAGCTATAACGCATATGCATGTTTTAAAAATTGTAAAACTCGGCGGGAATAAGGTTTGACATTATGTTTGGAATTAGCTCCGGACTACCGAACCTATTAGCTAGGACATAAAAACTAGGGCTATTTCCTGTCTTTTAGAATTCTATCAATATATTCAGTTTCGATGGCATGTTTTGCTTTGACAAACACAATGTTTTTTTTATGAAATTTTAGAATATTGTAGAGTACGATCTTAGGATTCTGAATATGTAATTTTTTCCTTTAAATGTATGTTTTAATTATTTATTATTATTTTTCTAAATGACACAGGTTAGTTTTCGAAAATAGATGCATCGATTGTTTTTATATAACTTTTGATTGCCTTCACCATTTTCCAAGAAAACTATATGGTGCACTAGGAGAGAGTGAGCTCTACAATATTATATATAGAAATCAAGGATTTCATTAATTTTTTCCTCTAAAGTGTTGCACCCGCACAAAACATTTTAATTTCGAGCTTTTCTGACTTCAATAATTAATAATAAAAAAATATTTCATCAAACGATATGAATAAATAGTGTTGAACTAGACCCATATGTCCTTTACATGTTTGCAATATTTTATACAAAATTGACATCATTTACCTCATATATCGCTGCACTCGCACAAACATATATGTTATGATGTGCAGAAATTTTGAAAACCCAATTTCACGGAAGCTAATTTTATAATCAATTACACACATTTTTTCTGCATAAATGTTATATATTATGAAAGCTGATTCAATTACCTATCTTTTGTCTTTTTACTTCATCTTCGAATACATTAGGGAAGTACCCCTAATTCTGACCTAAAGTCAGAGGTTCCAGGTTTTTGCAGTATTTTGTGGCGTCTAAAGTGTCTTTAAAGGAGTCCATGATTGTGCATCAGCCCTTAACCAAATGCTCGATTGAGCTATTAAACTTGAACATGCATTGAAGAGCTTGATCAAGTTGTCCATGTAAACTACCTTGACCGAACAACCTTAGTAACCATGGTTGTGAGTTCATTCTAGAGCTATCCATGCAACAACCTCGATTGACTAAACTTGGAAACCATGGTTGCAAGCTCATCGTTTAAATTTAATAGCTCGATCGAGTTCTTAAATGCTCATATAAATTTAATAGCTCGATTAAAGATGTGGCTAACTCGTCGAAACCTGGTCACTAAAATTACTCAATTGAAAACATAAAATAACTCTATTGAGCATCTATGAAACTCTATTATCTACACCTGCTTTGTAAAACGTGTTACCAATATTCATAGATTCACCTTTGTAACTTGAAAATAAATAAATTTCCTTTTTCCATTATTCATCACATATTCTTATTTTTCGTTTTTCTCTCGGAATGTCCCGTATATTAGCTCCTGTAACTATAACTATATGTGTATGCATATTTCATTATTTCAATGGATTCGAATACGCCGACGCATTATATAGTTTTACACTAACCCAAATGTATTAAGCCTCTTTCTATATTTAAGTTCCAAAACTTATAGATGTGATCTATTAAGTATCTTTTATTTTAAGATTTTAATATTGAAAAATTATATATATTTTTGAAAATTGCAAAATTATAATTTAGTATTTTTAAATATTATTGTAATAATTATAAAATAGTTCTTGGTCAGTTTAGTTGGATGATTTAGCTTAGTGTTTTTTCTGCAAGCTTAGTGTTTTTTCAAAAAAATTAGAGATGAGTGTTCTTAAATTACTATAATTTTGATTGCATACAAGGTTGGGCAAGTTCCTATTGTAACAAAAATTTGAAACCAAGACCTTATGTAGGTGCACTTAGGAAAATCTAAGAGGAAGTGCTTTTCATCCTCAATGCTCATAGTCTCACAAAGATGACATATCTTGTAAACCCACAAAGTTTTAGGAAAGGTCCAATGCCATGTTTCACTATGTATCTCATGACAATTGTTCTTATTTTATCTATGTGGGTCTTCTTCTTTATGCTAGTTAAAGAAAATATATATTTTTTCTCTTCAAGATTAGAGTTAATGACCTCCTTGTAATATCTTAATTTTCTTTTATCCTCTAAATTTTCATCATGCACAATTTTTCTTTGAACTTGGAAGTAATACTATTTTTAATATCATTTATATTTTGTAAAGTGACATTTTTTGTCAATCCCCCTCATCTTTATCCAAGAAATGACATCTTTTTTCTATCCTCGCTTGAGACAAGTTGGTTTTGGTTGGAATTTAAACCAATTTTTGGAAGTCTCTAGTCTCCCAAGTTATTTATTTTTTCTTGTACATTAGGTACCTAATCATAGCTATGCTCTCAATGAGGGGAATACCCACTTCAATCAAGAGAATATGATATGGTGTGTTGCTTTTGATTTTAAGATTGTAATTTATAAAATGCTTTTGGATTTTCTTAATCCTTCTCCAAGACTCTCTAGAGAGGTTCCATCCTCAAACTTCACACCCATACAAGAGAACGAGAGTGACAAGAGTTTCAAAGATGAATTTCTTTTTATCCCACGTCACAAGGTTAGCTAACTTACAATTGTTTTCAAGACAAAAAAGTTAAAATTTTCCACCCTCCATTGATCCTTTCTTTGATGTTGTAGTTTCAATTAAGCTTGTGATGTATATCAATCCCAAGATATTTGTAGGAAGTCACTTCTTCTAAGTTGATATTATCATACAAAAAATGAGCGTAAGTGACCTTATTAGATTTTATTAACATAAATTTGGTTTTGTTGGTATACACGATCATGCCATGGTATCAAAGCAAAAATCCTTGATAATTCTTAATTGCTTATCAAGATCAAAGAGACATCTTTCCAAAATAATAATATCACCAACATACAGAAGGATGATGATGGCAATTCATGCTAACATCATGCAAGTGAAGCCTACCTTTATTAAACAACCTTCTAACTTATCAACGCATATACCAAAAAGGGTAGGGGAGAGGGGGCATCCTTGCTTAAATCCTATATTACAATTAATATCTTTCGTCCAACCCTCAATGTTCTTAAACTTGGTAATGACATTCTCGTACAACCATATTTAGCGACTCTCAACTCAAATTGAACCTTTAACTCTTCTAGTCTTTTCCACAAGTTATCTCTAGGCACTTTGTCAAAAACTTTCATAAAGTTCACAAAGTAGCAAATGAGATTGAGCTTATTATTATGATATTCCTCTGCAATGATCCCATGAGTTATGAGGTTGTATATGGGACAATTATACCTTCTAAAATCGGCTTCCCCTTTATCCCTTTTACCNTATATATATATATATAGATATAGATATATATAATGTGTATAATATTTGAAATGACTTTTTTTTCAAATTTAAAAACAAATGATGCATTTTTTAATATTATAATATCTTTTTTTTTGCTCAAAACACTCCCTCACTTGGTGGGAGTGGCCTTTGGTATGAGAAACAATGACCCAAGGGCATCTATTATGTCAAAATCACCCAGGGATCACACCTGACCTGAACCACACCTAGCTGAATTCGAGGTGTCTCCTCTCAACTAGTTCATCCCTAAAGGGAATTGAACCCAGTCACCTTGCTGACGAGGCTCACACCTCAACCGAATAAACTAGAAAAAAATGGCATTATAGTTTCAAATATATATATATATATATATATATATATATTATTTTTTTAATTTGTTTTATTTTCAAACAATGATATCTTTCTATATATAAAATCAAAATAAATTAGTGCATTTATTTTTAATTATAATATAAATTTTAATACTATAACAAATTTAATAAATTTAAAGTAATATGTTTTCCCTTTAAATTTAACATGTAAGTGTTTTATTAACAATATTGATTATGATCCATTTTAACATGTAAGTGTTTTATTAACAATATTGATTATGATGCATTTTGGTTTAGGTGTAGGAATTAAATAATTATATATTTTCATCTTATGATTATAAGATTGTTATATTATTTTAAAATATATATATGAAGATGTAAGTGTTTTATTAACAATGTTGATTATGATTAATTTTGACTTAGGTTTAGGAATTAAATAATTATATATTTTCATTTTATGATTATAACATAAGATTGTTATATTATTTTAAAATTTATGTGGAAAGAGTAATGGTTCTCCACTTAAAAGAAATGCAAAAAAATCTTATTACTTTTTATTTTTCTATTTTTTAATATCACTAAAAGTATGTATTTTTCATTGTAGTGTTTTAGATTATGTTTTTTAATAATTTTATTTTTTTTAATCTAAGTCTACACTATGTATTTTTTTTAAATGGGAACGATTGAATTATAAATCTAAAAGCCTTTAAAAGAGGCATAAATTTAGTACAGAGATTTGATTTGCAAATCTGTAAAGAGAAAAGAGCCAAACAAAGTCTAGAAATCCTTCTACATTTTGTTTATGTTAAGCAACTTTTCATTAACCACGATCATGTGAAAGAATTTACCTTTGGAAAACCGTTTGTGTGCCACACATGTTTCCATATTCCAGCTTTAGGCAGATGTGGAAGACCTTCGATCTAGAATTGGTAGCCCATTTTGATTATAGCGGCATGCTATTCGGTCCCAACGCACACAAATCCTTTGAGATGAAGTCAAGAGGGGTGAAACGAGAGAGTATTGAGAGAAAAGTCAATAACTAGAGACTCGAGAGTCAAGAGGGGAGGTGGTTCTAGTAATTTCCAGGCACAACATCCAACATCTAGTGTCATCTTTTTGTCCAAGATGAGATGTCATAAACGGTTTTGATTTTCCTATTCTCCAACTAGTTTTTGAGTCCTTCAACTTTGTTTGTTGTTCAAGAGGAGGATTGCCTTGTATATTTTCCTTCCAAATGCTAATATGTTTGTCATTGTCAGGTGTCCAAGTGAGGTGTTCTTGATTGTCATTGTAAGGTGTCCAAGTGAGGTGTTCTTGAATTAAAGGGTAGGAAACTTTTATAAATTTCTAGATCCAAGAGCCTTCTTTACAGTGCTTCAAAGGTCTGTCTAGACATCAACTTCTTGTTCCCACCAGTTACTTCTTATGAATGACTTCCTTCCATTGGTCCTTGCTTCTAGAGAAAAGCCTCTAGACTAGCATGGATACCAAAGAATAGTTCATCAACTTAGGATCTTTGATTCTGAGACCTTCATATTCCTTTGAAAGCCTTACTGTGCTCTTGTTTATAAGGTGGATTTTTTCATGTTATTTTTTCCACCTTTCAATAAACATTTCCTTATATCTTTGATATTTGCTGAATAATTCCCATGGAAGCAAGCATTGAAAAACATTAATAAATTGGGAATGTTGAAAGGGTAGATTTGATAAGAACAATTCTGCCTGCTAGATTTATCCATTATGCCCCCCACTGTTGCATTTTGCTTTTAATTTTCCCTATGATTCCACTCCAATTAGAAGTTGTGGTATTTCACAATGAAATGGGCATCTCTAGGTTATTAAAATATGTCCATTTCTCATGTCTCTATTATTCAAATATTCAAGCTATCTACTGAATTTTTAGGGAACTTGCATGGTCCAACCATACATATGGCTCTTTATGTTATTGATAGCTCCTCTGAAGGCATTCAAGAAGTCATTTAGGTCATCCTTGAATCTTCTTGCTATGATAAGTGAGACTCTACCTAATAACATAGTATCATCTATGAACTGGGAGTGGTTGATACCTTTGATTCCTTGACAAAAGGTGTTTCCAATGAGCTTGCTCTGAATTCATTCCTCTTTCAATTTTTTGCTTAGTGTTTATCCATGATAATGTATAATAGAAAAGAGATAGGATGACCTTGCTAGAGTCCCCCCTTTAAATTTTTAAGAATCATGTTGTCCTTCCATTCATGAGGAGGAATATCCATGGGGGCTTATGCAATATTCGATCATCATAAAAATGTTTCACTTAACCAAAAAAATTTCAAAGGAGGAAAGAGTTCCTTACCCAGTCGAAGGAATTGGCCATGTCCATTTACATAATCATCTCTTTCTCCTTGTTTGCCTTGTTGGATTGGATCACCTCCTCGACAAGTGTAATATTGTCGAAATTTTTTCTTTTGTGCATAAACCGCCTTGGTTCTCTGGGATAATTTATGTTATGAGATTTTTCATCATGGAAGTTATGATTTTGTAAGAAGCACTATAGAGGGAGATAGGCCTGAAGAAGGAAATGATGAAGGATTTGCTTCATTGGTGATGAGTGTTATAAAGGAGGTATTAATGCTTCCACCCAACTTTTGCTTACTATGAGAATACAAAAGAATTAAATCAAATAACCTTTGATAAAATGACAATAAGCCTAATAAAAATGAATTTGGAATCCACTCGGACCAAGGTATTTGTCTAAAGATAATCCCATTATTGCATCAATCACTTCCTTCTCTTTAATTATTTTTTCTCAATGTCTCATTGTCTACCTGAGAGATAAGAGTAGGGATATGCTCCAACATGGATTTTGTTTCTCTTTGTTCAGCTTCAATTTCTTCAATATATAATTTTTCAAAATCCCTCCTAAATGTCCCTTTGATTTACCCAAACATGTTGCGAACGGTGCCATCATCCAATCTGATTTTAGTTATTGTATTTTTTAGGTTTCAAGCACAAGCTTGGCAGTGAAATAAATTTGTGTTTATTTTTCCTACATGGAGTCATCGACTCTTAGATTTGATCCTCCACAACTATTCCTCATGCCTATATGATTTGTGTCTTTGAGAACATATTTCTCTCTTTTCCATGTTTAATTGGGTTGTCACTTCCTCTATTTCATTTTTTCTTTGAATTTCCTCCATCTTTTTTTTAAGCTTATGCTTCATTTAGTTTGGGGGGGAAGGAATTATTTACCCAAACTTTTAAAGATTCTTTGATTACTCTAAGTTTCTGATCCCATATGTAGATTGGTGATTCGTTAATGAATTCCTTCCAATAAGTCTCAATGATGTTCATCGTTTTTGGATTATGAAACCATATAACATTAAATTTGAAGGGGAGAGGAACATAATTTTCAGTTTGATTTATGTTCAAAGCTATTGGTTTATTGTTCGATATTCCTAAATGGATGATGTAGGAGGAGAGAGTTGCTCCCATACCAAGGAAATCACTCTTTATTAAAAATATGTTAAGGTGGGATGCTATGTGACCTATCCCTGTGACTCCTATCCTCTGGTTTGTCCAAGTGTACCTGCCCATATAGGGTTTTATGTCAACTAAATCCCATTCAAAGATGAGATCCTCCATCATTTCTTAGAAGGGGTCATGAACAATGTCCCCCCATGTTTTCTCTTTGTTTGATATGGTGACATTGAAGTCCCTAGAAAATAATGTTTAATTTATCATAGCTTAGGATCCTCAGGCCTGGATAAATTCACTATAAAAGAAGGTTGAAGGAGGAAGACGCAATTCAGTGTACACTGATCAAACATTCATGATGAAATTTAACAAGCAAGAGATAGAAATTGGTCAGCATAACATTACCACAATATTCATTAATCTTTGTGTAATACAATGATGATACAAATAGGGAAATTTGAATCCACTAGGTGTGATTTGAATTCCATGACTTGGAATGACTCCAGAGCTAACTAATTGTGGAAAAACACCACTGGAGACTCACTAGTGCAACTCCAAACAACTGAATTAGTTCAAAATCAGTTAACTGCTCAAGGTAGGTGAGCAAAGGCACCTAAATCCCTTAAATAGAAAAATGTGGCACTTGGCTTATTGAAGATGAAATAACTGATGCTAACTAATGTCCATTGGAGGATAACTCAACACAAACTAGGGTGAACTGACGGTGGGAATCCCATGACTCAGTGTGGGTTCCTAAATTATAGGGATTGGCCTCTGGAGCTCATAAACTCATGCAAATTGGCGCATCAAGTGGTAGGTGGGGCTGAGATGAGTTTCCCATGGCACTGGTGAAGTGGTAACATACTTGTAAGCTAGGAAATGACATTTAGGCTATGGCGGTCCAGGGAGGATTATCAATTAATCCTAACAAATAGATATTCCTTTGAAAATTCTAAGTCCCTATGATTTATAATGATTTCCAATAGATTTATTTATCCTTATAGCTAGTTCACATATACATATTAATTAAATTTATCACTTTACCTAATTATTAGTGGTGAAGCTTGGTCATTATCCAATGTTGTGTTCAATGTTTCATTAACAAAGAAAGAATGGATGTATCCCGAAGGGTGCAGATCCCTCCCAATGCTGTAGGGAAATTCATTGCAACCCCATTGTTTTCTTTCATGTTTTCTAACTTACTTTTAAGATATTAGTCTCCTCTTATTTTTTCTCTTGGAGAAGTAGGATAGTTGGTATTTATTTTTTAACGAGATCCTTTGTGGATTCTTCCTTATATGAGCTGCACATGCCTCTACAATCCTAGGATACCACCTTCATTATTTACTAATTGTGGATTTGACACTACCTCCACATTGACTCCCAGGTTGAGAACCTCTAGTTTTTTTGATTCACAGTCTTAAATATTTGTTTAGGGTAGTTTGTAACCCTAGAATCTTCTCTATATTTTCCATTTCTTCCCAAACTTCCTTCGCCGAATTTTTTCCTACCTTCTGACGTTGTTTTTCTTCCTCAACTTCTTCTTCTTCCTCATCCACTTCAATTGATTGATGAGCTTTCTTCCTAGTTTAAACACCCCCGGGGGTGGACTATGAGACAACAACAAATCGGTCAATCTCTTCCATATGAGCCAAGACAAGAAGGTCTTCCTTAGGGGGGTATTTAAAAGGGGAAAAAAGGAAAGACCAAGAAAGGAAGGTCGATCTTCCTCTTCACAAGTGAGGTTTAATCTTGACCTTGAGAGAGAGAAAGTAGATTACAAACTAATGTTATACTATGATATTGGGGGTTTATTTTCTAAAAGGACAAAAGGGTGAATCCATGGCCATGGGAAACAACTTTTGCAAAGCGGGTGGAGGGAGGAGAGTTTTACAAATGCTTCATGGATATATTTTAAGCTCTATGTTATGGCCCATATCATCTGCAACATTATTTATAGGATATACCAAAGTGAAGGGGTTTGGTGCCATTGTAAAAGGCCAAGTATGGGCTTGTTTATGTATAAGTGTTGGTTTAGATGGGATCAAAACACATGGTCTGGTCATGGAAAGTCCTATTGGTTTTCATTCCAATGTGTGTTGGATTAGTGGTTTTGTTTACTTCCCTTTGATTGGAAGAAGTCCCTCACCATGTTGGGATTTTATGCCATGGGTTGGTGCTTGGTGCTTCTTATGATGGACATGTTAAGACACATGGCTTAGGGGCTCCTAGCCACACTCATGTTTTTTAGCACACCTCATTTATGCCCAGTTGAACCTTATATTTCACGTATTACCCCTCATCTTGGTCTACATGTGCACAATCCATGGTGACATCATCTTCTTCAATAAATCCTTACCTTTCTAAAGGGGGGAACGTTCAGGGATAGTCTATAAAGTTGGGGCACAATGTCCTTCTCTAGCTCATCATTTCACTTGGATGAAGCCATCAACATCATTTTGTCATTATGTTTAGTCCTTTTGTGGTTTAGTCCTCGTCTTGTGGGTGACAAACCCCAAATTTAATTTATTTTCCTTTTTATTAAGGTAGGCTATAAAGTTAGAAAATACTAGGATGCCTCCTATAAATAAGGGTCCTAGCATTCATTTGTAAATAGGATAAGTTCTAATATGTACTTTTTTTGTCTTGGAGCTTCTAGAGTGATGCACGCCTCTCTCTTCGGAAAGTTTTTTAATGTGATGAAGGTTGAATGGTGGAATTTCTAGGGTCTACTATCATGCAATATTTATCCAAAGAATAGTTGTTATAACTCGTGGCTAAGGAGTACCTAAGAATAATTCCCTTTCTCTTTCATTGGTTGATGTTGGTAAGACCTCTCCATTTTCTTGTTTGGTGTTTCTTTTTCACCTTAAGTAAGGTAAATTAGGGTTTAATTGGCATCTTTTCAGTCTTGTATTAGGAGACTTTCCTCTTGAAGGAGCTCTCCACTGTTGGCCTTGGGATTCATTCTTTTTTCTAATTAGGGTTTGGCGACTTTGACCTAATCTCAAGTTACTAACCTTTTCCATACTTAGTAAATCTTGAATAGAAATTAAGTAGGGACATTGACACCGATCTCTAATTTCCCTAGGGTTGAGGACTATGGTCATAACCCCTTCTCTTGTCTTTTTATCAAATTTTGTTGTATTTATATCGTAAAAATACCCAAAAAAATTATAATATTTGGAAAACCCCTAAAAAGTTAGAAAAATCATATATCAAAAAAATATTTAGAATTTGGAAATTCTGCTCCACTAGAAAAGTGATCCCTAGATGATTTTATGGTATATTTTCAAGTGATCCCTCTTCTTGTGATTGGTTTGTGAGGTTTTTCATGACCTGTACATGCCAGGGTTTCCTTTTGGCAGATATGTTATAACATGTTTAGTAGGTACATTGATCAATTTAGTTGAGTTTGAAGGAATAAAAAGCAAGGGTTTAGGCCTAGGTTGGCCCCTGGGGTTGGTGATATATTGGAATACATTATAAGAGGGACCACCATTTACTTGAGGGTTGATTTATGGAACAAACCATATTTGGTTGTACATTTTCAAATCTGATTTAGGGATTCTCTTGAACCTCCAAAGGTTTATCACTTTCCTATTACACAAGGTACATCTTATACATCTTATATCGTAATTTGGCATTATTTTGATTGTTTTATATCAAGTTTTATGAAGTGTTTTGACTACTGCAACTTCATAACATTAGTAACATATTGAAGTTATCTTTCTTGGAATACATGACAAAGTGTTATAACTTCTTCCTCTCACTTAGTATTATTATTGCTTTAATATTTTGACTCCATAAGATGTAGATCTATGCTGAGAGGTTTCTTGGGAAAGGTGTTTGTGTATTGTTTAAGCAATTGCAGGTATCATTCACCAAAATATAAGAAATCCCCCTTGGTATTAGGAGTTGAACCAAAGTGTTAAGGATCTAGACTAGTGACATTGGGCATTAGTTCCTCCCATTCTTATCACTTGTGACAATGTGATCTGTGACCTTAGTCAAGGGTGGTATTTTGAGTTGTAACACTCTCAATTGAGCAATTTAGTGGTACGGTATGGTCAGGTTAACCAAATGATCAATCTGTCTCTTAAACTTGAATGAGCATTTAAAATCTTGATTGAAATCCTTAACTGAGTTGTTGATGCAAATTGACTTCAACTGACATGGTTTCCAAGTACAATTCACACCAACAATTCAATTAAGGATCTAGATTGAGATCTTAAATGCCCATTCAAGTTTAATAGCTTGATTGAGCATTTGGTTAACTTGACTAAACCTTGCTGTCAAAATTTCCTAGGTCAATTTTCTAAAAACCCAAAAGGGTGAATCCATGAACATGGGTAGCAATTCTTAGCAAAGCGGGTGGAGGGAGCACAATTTTATGGATGGCCAATCAAGTTATTTGAAGATCACAATTGAGAAATTTTGGTAGCAGGGTTTGGCTTGGCTAACAAAATTCTTGATTGAGTTATTAAACTTAAACGAGCATTTGATAACTCAATCAAGATCCTTGACCGAATTGTTAATGCAAACTAGTCTCGATCAACTAACCTTGGAAACCATGCTTGCAAGATTGATTAAGCCCTAGATCTTGATCGAGTTCGCAACCATTTTTTCCAAGTTCAGCCAGTTGTTGTATGTTTGTATTAATATATCAATAGAACATTTGGTTATTCTAACCAAACCCTGCTTCCAAAATTACTCAATTGAGAGCTTAAAATAGCTTTTTTGAGCATTTATAAAACTCTACTCCCTCCACCTACCTTGCCAACAATTGTTACCCATATTTATAGATTCATCTTTTTATTTAAAATAATAATAAATTAATATTTTTCATAATTATTTGTGACTTTATAAAAAAAATTCAACTTATGTATCCAAGTTAATTATAGTTATATATATGCATACATATTTTAACAAGTGTTGCATGGTAGTGGATACCTACCGAGGTTGGTAGGTAGAGGTTGGCCATGGGAAATTTGGTAGGTTGTGCTATCAAAATAAAATGCAACAATTTTTATTGGGACGGCCGTAAGTTTGATCTTGTAAACAACCTTGGAACCACTGGAACGACCGTAAGTATGATATTGTAAACAACTTTGGAACCATTGCAGTCCCAGACATCAAAGGGTCTTAAAATATCTTGTAGTCGGAGTAGATGTTAGCCTGATTGGAAAATTTGGTGTTGGTTTTCACTCTTCATATTTCGTTGCAGAGAAGGTATTTGTGATTTCCATTTTTTGTATTTTTTGTTGGTAATTGGTTCCCACCCTCGCAAGTTATCAATCTCAACAAGTAGTCATGGATTGGTTTATCTATAGCTAAATAAGTAGCCTATTAGATTGATATCCTATTGTATTGGTGTAGCCTATTGGACTATTGGATTGGTGCCACAACATGCATTTTGTGGATACCCTATAAACCACAACAACATAAAATTGATTAAAAACCACTTGATTGAATTGATTCATAGCTCAGAGCCACGATTGAAACTTTTGATGATAATTTATTTTATTTTATTAGAAAAATGGATTATTGCACATATATCATAAAATATGGATTCAATATTGCAAATATACTTTAAAAATGGATTAAACGGGTGATTATATAATTATAATGGGTGATTATATAATTATAATGGAGAGACTAACGACTTATCCCAAAATACTATCGAGCATTTCAATAAATTTTAATGAATTCACATACTCAAGTTTCAAGGGGCGTTGGGACCAATAAGCAAAACAATGGCTCATTGAGTATTTTGCATCTCAATAGAAAATCAAGTGAGGCTTCTTGGAAATATTGCATGCATATTCTTGGAAACAACATAAAGTGTAGCTTCTCAAAAAATTACTTACAGCCTCTTGGAAAAATTGCAGTGCTTATCTATCACGGTTTTTGCCACCAAGTATGTTACCATAACCAAAACATGTTATAATTGTTTCTGCCACCAAGTATGTTACCACAACCAAAACATGTTATAATTGTTTCTGCCACCAAGTATGTTACCACGTAGCCAAAAAAAGTTATAATTGTTTCTACCACTATAAAAAAAAATGGCATAACCAATTTAACATGCTCTCTAGTTGGTGAACTGAGCCCCATTTGAAAAAGAAAAAGATGGCTGGCCTAATTCATTGACTGTCCATTCGTGACCGATCAACACCTGGGTCAAGTGGGATTGATGATGTTGTAGTAGATTCATACCAGACACTCATGTATAATTCCCTTGAATTTGCACATACAATTTTTTACAACGACATGGAGAGCGATTACATCATGAACCCAGTTTATGAGGCAACGACTTGTTTTGATGCGAGGATCCTACAGGTTGTGTTTAAATTCTTGGTGTCGATTGTGTGACTGGATTATGGGATGCTTCCTCTAATGAAATACAAATAAAAAGGGATGTTGTGAAGAGGACGTTGGATAAATAAAGTAAACTACTAATGCTAGATAAATAAAGAAAACTATTTCTCGCAATGATGATTCCTAATTTATGCTTTTCGGCTATGTCCCCATTAAAATAGAGACAATTGCATCGAGTTTGTTTTCAGATTTGAAAAAAAAATCCTATTATTTTAGAATGGAATTTTCAGTACATTTGATAGAATAACTTTTTAAAACTTAATCCCATCATATTGAACCATTTATATGTTAAAAAGTGAAAAGTATACAATAATACAATAGCACATGGAATTTGAGATCTTGACATAGCACATGGAATCCGAGATCTTGGAAGCGCTACAAGAGATTGTCACCTAGAATTTGAAAGAGAAAATAGCAGTTCAACAGATGAACAACTCTAGCTTTAGGCTAATTGCAAACTTACAATCTGGGAGCTTGGCATAGCATAAGGAATCCAGGAACTTGGAAGCGTTGTAAGATACTGACACATTGATTTGAAGCAGACGATAGCAATTCCACAAACGAAAAGCTCCAACTTTAGGCCAATTGCAGTAATTAAGATTTGCAATGGATCAATAATATTGATAATATTGACGAGAGTTGCAATGGAATGGGTGATGTAGGAAATCCATCTGCATGAAGGCATTGGTGTAGGATAATTCATTATCATTCAATTCCCATTCAATGTACATCGAGCATTTCTACAGTTGGATTGGTAATAACACTCTTGAAGGCATGAATGCAATGGCAACAGTGGTTAAGGCGGTGGCAGTGGTTAAGGTGGTAGTGCCGTGAAGGTGGGAAATGAGGTAGTAGTAGTGAAGGAAAAAATGCTTTGAAGCAGTATCGACACTCTTTCATTCATTGTTGAGCGTAGGAACCAAGCATTCCATCACTGACTCTTCAATAAGACCTTCACTATTTTATCGAATAACAACAAACTAAAAAGAATTGAAAAGTTAGGATATCCACATAACATGAAATCATGATTTTGAGAACTTTTTAAAAAGTTTAGATAATTTATAAACTCTAAAATCAAATTAATACTTGGTCAATGTTGTTAATAGGAGGTCAATGATGAATGAAAACAATATACAATGTTCGATAGGTATGAATATATTAAGACATTTCCCTCTTTTATCAAATACAAGAGCAGAGTAAAACAGATCAAGATTCGAAATCCTATTATCTCAATTCAATTATAAGCTGACGTAATATACTCGTATAATTTTATACTAATCCCATTGTATTTTCCTCTTTTCTATATTTAAGTTTAAAAAATTAAAGATATGATCAGTATCTTTTATTTAATTTTTTTTAGGAAAAATTTCTGAAATTATATTTTATGTCGGCAAGGAGATCAAGTGTGCAAGGTGCAACGAAGGAGATAGCGGCATGTGTCAAAGTGGATTGTGCAAGAGAAGGTTACCGACAAGTGCGGTCAGTGTGGTTTGGTCAAAAGCAGTTAGAATTTTGATCCAAGTTAGTTAGAAAGTTAGTTTATGTGGACCATTTTGTAAAGGCACAAGCCTGTAAATAGAGTTAGAAGTAGAGGTAGTAGATCATCAGATAATAGGCTGATCGATCGACACATGAGTTTTGAGTCTGATATATAGATGAATGAGTTTTGGTCTGAGGCTTTTGACCAAGGATGTTTTGTAATCTGCTGATGTTAAAATATGAGATGAATGTTGATGAAAACTTTGTCTTTGTTTTGACCTATAATGATATGATCTATGATGTTCTTAATGTTTGAATGATGCGATTTGTGATGTTCTTAATGTATGAATGATGTGATCAATGCCTGAATAATGAAATCTATGATGCAAAGTCTTTATGTGTTTAATGGGTTCTTATATAAGTTAAGTTGAATCATGATTGATGCGATACTAGAACTTGTTGCGACTGATGATAAGTATATTTAAATGATGTGTTAAAATATCCATGATCTCTGAGTTGCATTGCGATATAGTGAGATTAAGTACACAAGTCCTCTTCCTTTCTTCGGAAATATGGTTCCTGCAGCCCTCCCTCAAACATCTCGGGAGATACTGCATCTTCTTCGTAGGTGTTTCTATATAGGGTAAAACCTATTCAGGTCGGTGTTTAGGGAGATTGCATCGAAGGGTGTTGACAGTGAGTGAACCCCTGTCGACAAAATTATGTTACCAAATGGTTTCTTTGTTAGGACCATAGTGTGAGGAAGAAGAGGACATGTTATGGAACCTGACGAAACTGGATATCCAGGACTGTTTCAATCAGAAGCCCGGAGAGTTGACAAACAAAGAAAACTAGAGCTCCATACTAACAGTAGAAGAGGGGTTGGGAAGATATATTTACTCTGATATTCTCAAAATTTTATTTTCTGAGTTCCCAATAATCTTGTATGAGTGGTTGGCACATCTTACCTTCCAAAAAAGGAACTTCAAAGGAGGCGAACCTACTTACTGGACCCTTGAACTGATCCAATGATTGAAAAAGGGTAAAAAACAAGGCATAAAGAGCTATCGAAGTGTGGCTCGACAACATTTTGTAAGGATATATCATTGAGTTTGTTGTCGACACAGTCAAATCCTATAGTGACGCAAAAAGGGAATTCTTCTAGGTACCAAAAGGGAGGTTCCTATTGTCTCTGCAATTGTGGATTAAAATACTCATATGTGAAAAGGGAATATTGAAGATGAGCTCCGACGAGTAAAGCCCTAGTGTGCAGAAGTTATGGCTATTGCGGAGAGGAGGGTTGAATGGAATGATACGGGGTAGATGGGTGGGTGTTACAACGATACTGTGAGGGAAGTCGAGGAAGATTGTGGTCTTCTGCGAAGTGGGGTGAGGTTTCAACAAGAGAAGAGGCAAAGGAATTAGGAGAGTACTGGTGCGACCGGAACAAGAAACTACGAGAGGAGACCACAATGGACTAAGCGACCCTATAGTGATGAAGGAGACAACCAGGATACACCTAAGTCCTAGGAAGTACCAACCCAAATAAACAACATACCTACACCTCCGTGCATTATTCCACATTCAGGAACGAACACAATATCGTCGCAAGACTGTCTTGTGTGTCACCATAGGAGTAATAGTAGTGGATCAATGGACACTGGAAGAAGACCTAGAATGGCGGGTGATGATGTAAAAATACCCTTGTTTCATGGGAATGGGACTGAATATCCTGAGCAGGATTGGTTTCTCTATGAAGTAGTTGGACTGTGATGCAAGTCCAAGACGAAGATACCAAGAAAGGAAAACTAGAGACAACCTTTTGAGACCGAGCATTGGATTGGTACATGAAGTTTGTACAAGTGTCAATAGCCCATCGACAGAGGACACTAGAACATATTAGGACTAGACTAATTGAGGAATTTAGAAAGCCCAAATATGAGTCACAGTACATGACTGAGTTGAAGGAAATAAAACAATATATGAATGAGTTGGTATGGTATTTTGATCAGCGATTCAAGATGTTGATGGCTAAGGTCAGCTTAGGGATGAGAAACATACAACATAAATAATGGTTCATTACAGCTCTGGTACCACACATCCGGATACCATTGATATAATAGAAAATTACGACACAAACTGAGGCTCTGGAAATTGCGATGAAGCTGGAAGCCTCACTGGTTTGCGAAACGGGGGTTGGGATGAATCAAATCCAATCACAATTGGAAAATATTACTATTCAATTGCAGTATATCAAAAAAAGAAAGGATATCTACGAAGAAGTATGGTGCACTTGATGTCGCACAGAAGGACATGATAAGGATCAATGTCTAGACTTCCACGAATATTTACATCCTTGAGCCCCTAATCCATTGAGTCAAGGTAGTCTTCCATGATGTCAGATATATAAAACTAGAGGATATCGATATGAGGAATGTACATATCTCCAAAAGGTTGTGTCAAAGCCAACGCATCTGTTTTGCAAATTATGTCGATCAATTGGCCATGAAGAGAAGGATTGCAGAGCATACGACTTGCTCCAAGAAAGAATGATGGATACATCACTAGTAGAAAATGAGAAATTAATGACTAAAAAAATGACTAAAATCAGGCTATAAATGACTATTTTTGAGTCGGTGGCTAATAGTAGCAAATTTCCACTATCTTATAGCTAGTCGTATTTCACTAGTCATTAATAGCTTGACTTAGTAGTCATTGATTTAGTCATTGATAGACAATGATTTAGACATTGATAGACAATGCTTTAGTCATTGATAGTTAATGATTTAGTCATTGATTTAGTCACGGATTTAATCATTGATTTAGTCACTGAGTTAGTCATTGATTTAGTCCCTGATTTAGTCACTGATTGCAACCATTAATGACCAAATATACGACTAAATAAACTACTAGATTTTAACATATTAATGACTACACTAAATACGACTAAGATACGGGAAATTAGCTACTAATAGTCATATACATGTGAATTTAGTCGTTTTTGTAGTGACAAATTTATGATAGGGCACTGAGGAATCGAACCACCAACCTCTTGCCTATAATTAGGCAGGATCTCTACTGGCATTGAGCGAGCACCCTTTAAGAAGTTGTTATTGCTTGACAATGATGATATTAAAACAAATTTATGATAGATATCAATCTACAAACTACATAATTGTTACTATTACAACTTACCATTAACTAGTATTTATGATAAACTAATTCCTGAGAGCTATGTAAAATTTTCCCTGTAACTAAAGCTAATAAAAATACTACAAATACTCTTACCAAAGAGATTTAGTGATGAGTACCTCTTCCCATTCTTCATCACTATCATTCTCATAGTCCAAAGAAGAGTCCTTTCTGAAAGGATTTCGAAGCCCAATGCCATCACTGCATAAAAAACTAAGAGTCAGAAACAAAACTTTCCCTCTTGTCTACTGCAATATTAAGAATCCATGAGCTTCAAGGTGTTTCATATGTTCCTCATCACGGGCTATCAAAATTAAAACACAACCTGTTGCTTTGATAATTAATAAACTTAAAATTATGCAAAGTATATTCACCTTTTCTTTGAGAAGGTTCCATAATAAGCAGGTCTATGGTTGTGATCAAACTGCAAAGGGTTTCTTCTCTTATTGTGAAGCCTATTTTAGCTTTAAAACAAGTGATAAACATTCTAAGAGCTAGGCAGATTCAGAAACTTATTTCTAATGGAGACTCGACGATTATCATTTGCAAAATTAGAGACTTGACTCCCTATGCACCGTAATGTCTTGCAAAAATGATCTCTAGACCTAGAATTCAAAGAATTGTAAGTATTTTGACTTGGGGAATTGCAAGTATTGCAAGTATTTAGCATTGAATCATTTACTGTTTCAAATGTACCATTTTGTATGGAGGAGTTATGCTTTGTGAATCATTATTCCTTGGCTATAAGGGCACCTAATAGTGGATTCAATAATTAAAGAGTCATGTTGCAAATATAAAGAGAAATACCCTGCTCCTACAACATTGCATATTTAGAGAAACCTTTAAAGGGTTGTATATTTGGCTTCTATGTGATGATACCAGTTATTTGAAGGGAAGGACAATTGGTTAAGCATGAATTAAACTTGAAAAACTTGTAAACTATTAGGTATAAAAATATATATATCAGCTCTGTGTTGAGATGTACAGGATCTGAAACAACTTCCATGATGATTGGACAACAGTTCACAGAGAGAAATAACCATTGATAAGAACTAAACTTTCCTTAGAATGTATGGTCACCTAAAATAAGACTACACTAAAATTTAGATTCTAGTAAGATTTTGAGATTGACTAAACCTATAGAAAAGGTTAGAGAGACTGGTATTCTATAGTGTTCTTATAATGCACAGTTGCATAAAGGCATATTCTTATCAAGATTTATGACTTTCAAAATGAAGGAATTTACTTGACCATGAAATGCACATTTATGATGAAGCAAAGGATAGAGAAAATCATGATGAGGTTCATATTACCCATTTGAATTGCCTACAAGAAACTATTTCTTCGTAAGGGTAATAAAGCATGTCTCCATCCTGCTTGAGTGGAATGTGAAAGTGCCCTGCCCTGATTATTTGATTATGAATTAGTTTTAAGTTCCAATTCTATTTAGGCCCTATGGCATGTTTACACCTTCCACTTTAACTCCCCATGTGGGATGCGTTGCTTCTTCAATGGAATATAAGAGCCTCACTAAGACCTGGGTCTCGTATTTTGGTGTGGAGTTATATTTACAAGTACAAAGTTCAAGGTTCATGAATAATTGTTCAAAACCTACCATTAGTACAACATTATAACATAGGGTATGTTTCTGTAGGAGGATAGAGGCAGGGAAGAGCTGGCGGTAAGAGTAAGAGAGGGTCTGACCTCCCCATTTACATTTTTTACTTTCCAAGTCGAAGAAGTTTAGTGCAAAAGTCAACTTCGACACTATGGACATTGAAGAGTTCAGTACTTTCCTCTTGCAGAAAGGCCTTTTCCTTATTGAATTCATTATTATGTATTGATTTCTTTCCAAATTACTTAGAGATCACATTGCATAATTTTTGCAAACTTCTAGGGTCCTAATGATGGTGGGATGTCGACCCATCAACACAGTTTTGGGCTATCAACCTCTTGGCTACTAGATCGATAAAGAATGAGATTTGATCTCAGATAGGATTCGTGCAAAAACAGGTTCCTTGTCAAATGTACAATCCTGTTCATGTCTAAGAGTGGGAGCAATATTTTAAAAATGTTCCATACTAAGAAGCAACTTGCAACAAGAACACAAATTGGATCATTCAGTCAAGTCCAAGAACGGTTCCTTTTCAAGTAATACCCAATAGATACAACATACCTGAATTATGATCAAGTATTAGGAATTCCTTTACTGGAATAATCCCCACCACAATTGTTTTCTGTAAGATTGATCAAAATTAGCATTTGCTGAAGCTTTCTTGAAGTTCCTATCCTAGTTTTGATCATGTTCCCATCATTTAATATGAGTATCAGGAATGTAGCCATTCATCTAGATGTTTGGCTACTGAAACAATATAGAAAAGATGGGAACAATAGGATCGACGTAGTTTGGGAAAATATTAAGGAAAACGAGGAAATTAAACATAGAATTTGACAGATTTTAAACCAAACCATCAGTTACCTCTACATGCTGATGTCCTCTATTTTAATTTTCCATTATTTACTCTTTTAAACTGCTCTTTGGGGTGGGGGAACATTAAATATTTAACCTAACCTAGATACACATACTTCTACACATAGTGTTGGAAATTAAATACAATTACTAATACACATACTGCTAGAACTTAAATACAAATAATGCTACTACACATACTACTGGAAATCACTACAGCAACATACAGTAAACACAATTCAATTTCTCGCAGCACAACATTCTAAAATAATACTGCAATTTCTAATAATTCAATTTCTACTGGAATACGCTTGCTCAAGTATGTTGTGTTGGTTAAATAATTAGTTTTTAACTTATTATACTAGTGTTTCTTTATGTGCAGACCCTATAGCCTTATTTTTATCCCAGGGTTATTATTGCATTTGCATGGAGGATGCACATGATATCTTTTTTCTGTTGTTCAACAATAAAATATTGATTGACTGATGGCATGCAGATCAATAGTAGAGCAGCAACATGAGGAAAAGAGGAAGGCTCTAAGTTCAATTTCTTATTCTGCCTATCCTTGTCAATACTATATAGAGAGACCAGCCTAAATTTAGATCTCTCAAAGTCAAGCACAGAGATTAAAAATTAAATCTCTGAAGGTGTAAATTATGAAAAAGTACATTAGAAAGGAATCATTAAACTTTTTATTTCCATTGCTCAAATATATTTCAAGATTAATTTTGTTTTTTAACTTTTAATTATATTAATCTTTATATATTTTTAATATATTATTGTTGTTTCCTATAAATTTAACATAAACTTTTATCTGTATCAGACACTCGTACCCACGTTCCCAACATTTTCGTGTTCCAGAAACTCATGCAACATAGCTTGAAAGTGAACTCCTACTCAAAAGAGAGAAGATTGTTGTCCAAACACAAGTACTCAAGAGATGAATGCTATAGGTAGGATTGCCCTTAGTCTTTCGAGTGAATGATTTGCAAATCAGGAGAATTGTAACACCTAGACCTCTATTAGGGTTTAGGGCACTAGCTTTAGGAGAGTGACTACACCAACCTAGTAAAAAATAGATCAATACAATAAGATGGTTTAATTACCTATATCTAGGCTCAGTAAAGCCACCGATACCTCCAATAGAGGGTTGGAACATAGTAGCATATGCACTAAATGAAGAATAATGTGTGTGAGTCACAAGTGGGCTCAGGCAGTGCCATTTCATATATCTCCATTGTTGAATATAGCAGGGTACTTCAACAACAATTATTATTTTCAAAGCTCATATGCCACTTTTAGCAAATTAGAGGTTAGGAAGGATAGTTTACCTATAGCGCAAGACAATCCCATTAGATATTGGAGGACACACAGGGAAATCGCTCCCAACTTCTAATAAATTGTAATTGTCCTACTATACTATTGCAAGATCATATACTAGCTAATTTAAAGAAAAAAATCTAATTCTTGGCTGAATTAGAGATTGAATAGTCTCTTAGTAAGGGGTAATGTGTTGGTGAGTGAGTGTAGTGCTAAGGCCTTATATTTATTTTCTCTTAGGCATCGATTTCAGAAAGTGATGCTAAGAAGTCCCTAAGAGGGCCAAGGGATATTTGACAATCCTACACGACATTGGTAATGTCCCGGTGCAACTTAGGGACATCCCCTGTGCAGTGTTAGATCTTAAAAGATAGGCTCATCTTAAAATGGTTATCTCTTGTATTTAGATCCATAAAATTAAGTCTATATCCATAGATAACAAACTTGGAAAAATACAAAGGCATAAAATGGTTGGATAAAAGGAAACAAAAGTTGTAAATGCCATATTAGCAAGAGATATAACACAATTATTAAAAGAAAATTACTAATATCCAACAACAAAAGAAGACAAAACTCACCCTTGGCCTCTAAAGGAACCAAAAATGTGCTTCCCTCTGAAGTACTCTGAAATCCTTGCACCTTTGGGCCAGAAGAATTATTAGATAGTCCATTAATATTCAATAGTTCATGTCCATTTGTGCTTTCCAAAACATCTTATCCATTTGCCCACTCCCTTTGCAATTGCCTAGACGATGCCAAATTGGGAGTGGAATAATGGCTTGATCTTTCTATAGAACCTTCTGACCTTGCAAATAAAAATCTTGAGTGCTTGCTATTCTGAGACTTCCATGAACTTGATATTTCCTTTGACATCCCATTTCATTTATCAGTCTCAACAAGGAGCAAATTTGCTAAATTGTGAGGACTATTTAATACACTATCATCTGAATCAAAATTCAAAGACAATATGTTTGAAATTATACTGTTTTCTCCAATATCTGAGCCATTCATATAAACTTTTGGAAGGATATTACACACCAGATTCTCCAAGCATTCTAGCTTTCCAGAACTAGAATTAGAATCTCTAGCAATTTCTACTTTCTCAGAAATTTGAAAACCAGTACTTGTACTTCTATCGGTTGCATCTAACATAGACTCATTTTCAAAATTTTGGATAGAGCTTGTACTAGTATTTCCAACTGATTTTTCCTCTAACATAGGCTCATTTTCACAATTTTGGATAGAACTTGCACTAGTCTTTTCAGCAGTTGAAACTAATCTTTCCTCTGCTTTATGATTAGTAACTCCAAAGCTGTCACCATCACCATTAAGGGTGAAAATATTTACATACTTTTGATGAAGAGAACAATCTTTAGAACTATAATCATCCACTGAAAATTGGACTTTTTCCATAAAGGGAGGCACCTCTACTTTTGAAGAAATAGATTTAGAGCAACCTTCACCATATGGTTCTGCAAAGTGTTCTACATAATTGTTTTGATACCTATCATCAAATGGAGACCTTTGTAGACAATTCTCAACATGGTTTCCTGAAATAATTCTAATGCTTTTATTTAGAGCAAGAACATTCACTTCACTATTGCTTTGAACAACAAAGTTTCTTTGAGGGACAGAGATTGGAAAGCTATCTTTAGAAAGTCCAACACAGACAATACCAGATGACACTGAAGTTGCATCTGTTCTTTCATGTCTTTCTATTTCAATGTGCCCACTGCCCAGCTTAGATGAACCCTTGTGTGTGTCAAAGGACGAATTCTTCAATAGACTTTTAAAACATTCATGACTCCTACATTTCATAGTAGGATCAACTAAATTAGCATTCTTTCCATGGAAAGCTTCCCCAGCGGTATTTACACGTGAATTTAATTTTATATATGTTCCACTTATTGCATTAGGTTTGGAATCAATATGTTTTTTAGATATAAACGTTGATGATTTCCCACCCTTATTGACCAGCAGCTTGCCATGATCAGAACTCAACCCTGATGCCACAGCTTCCACCACCAAGGCATGGAGATTTAATGTTGGAGACACTGAAAGTGAATGAGATGAACTTGTTTTAGGATTAGAGGAGCCCTGAACAACTGAGATCCTCATACTAAATGATTTTTCCTGTGCAACATGGGAGCCCCTGCGACAACCATTAATGTCTCAATATTCAGTAAGATGTAATATTCCACCACAAACTCCTAAATCATATGGAAGCTTATGTTCACTAAAATTAATGTGTAATGTTACTTTGCACCAATCCAGGGGGGTGTTGGAAAACTAAACAAATATTCCATGACAAGAAACAAATTTCATACCAAGATGCACTAGCTGGCAATACAACTGATCTTCCAGTAGATCCATTGGCAAGGGAAGTCTCAGCATTACCTCCTGTGTTCTAGTTTCACATGAAAATATGAACATGTATAGATGATTAGGAAATGAAAATGAAGCCATGTATAAAGAATCTAGAAGACAATCACTAAAGTAAAACATAAGCTGTCTAAAGAAAATACACATTAGCTTCTATACTAATGATTATTTAGGATTGAATCAAAAGCTCTTAAATAATCTAATATGGAAGCATAGAAAAAGCTATCTGCACAGATATCAATAACAAATGCTAAAGATAATTGGATGGAAGTACAATATACTAAAATCCTAAAGTCACTTACATGAGCGAGTTATTTGCTCAATTTACTTGAAGAAGCTGATCCAAGCAAGGAAACCTCTGCCACTAGTGGAGGTAAACAAAGTCCCCAGTGTTGCTGTGAAGTATTTGTAACACCATAGAACTTCTGAGTTTTGCTGCTAGAAAAATAGGACATAGAAAATAAAAAATCATAAAAGCTAAATGTGAAATATTTTTTAAAACAATTTATCCCAATAAATAAAACTTTCTAAATTAATATAAATATATTAATAAGAATATTATGTCGAATGTTTCAAAATGAACTAAAAGAGATAACAGGGGCAACAATACAGTAAATATTACATCCCAAAACTAGTGTATAGATATACAAAGTAGGCAAGGCTGATGTCTGAAAATTTGTCCATTCCAATTTCCTCCAACAAATTTTACAAAATTTTCCCCTAAATGATCTCTTGAAGGCTTTCTTCACTACATCATCCAACCCCATCCATGTGGGGCCTTCCTCTTCCCATTGCTTCAAGAAATGAGGTCATCGTCACATAAATCTAGGATTCAAAGCATGGGATAAAGTGTGCAAGGGGGTGTTGAATTGGTTCCACATGTCAACAATGATTGTCATCACAACACAAAATCTATATCAATGATTGTCAACACAACCTCTACAAAATCTACATCAAAAAATAAAAGCACAGGAACCCTCCTGTCAAATGGTTTCCATAGATTTCTCATCCATGGTATCCCTGCCATCATAAATCTCTCCCCAAAAAGGCTTGCAGTGTCTGCATTGCAAAGAAGCTCAAATGTTGGTGTTGTGAATTTTAGCAGAAGTCAATCTTGATCCACCACTTCCCATCAATCAACAATCTACACAACACTCCTCTCTGAATTTGACTGTCTCCAAAAAGAATAAATCTCACTCACCATAGACAATAATGCAACTTTCACCTGTACAAAGCGATGCAACAGGAGGAATTTTGAGGCACATCTTGTCTCAACAACTTTCAATGACTCCAGCTTGAAGAATTGTAAAAAAAATGGCTTCAATCTGATGATGGTTTATGATGGATTCTAGGGTTGTTATTGCATGATGGTTTATCAAAACTTTGGTTTATGAGTTTCCATGCATCAAATCAAAATATTGTTTGGGTTATAAGGTGACGAATGTTTGCTTCTCCACCCAACTCCAAACAACCTCTAGATAGCTCCAATCACAAGAGGCATTATAAATAAACCTCCAATACTAGTTCTATCAGGCAGTGTAGGCTTTGAGTCACACAACCAATGGATAGAAAGAACCTCAAAACACCATTGAGCATAGCCTTGGATATTAGAATAGTTGACAATAGATTGCATTGTTGGTATTGGGCTTCTTCCTAGAAGACCCTCACTCATTTTGATCTTTCGGGCTCTCTAGGATTCAACAGTAAGAGTTTTTGCATTCTCCTTGCAGTCTTCTATTTCTTTTTCAGCTCTTATGGAGTTGCCTTAGCACTCTCAATGATTACCACTTGTAATTTTTACGGTACTATTTGCCATTTTTGGCCACTAATGGACTTTCACATCTAAATTAAAGTAACCATGTGGGGACCTCTCATATGTTGACCAATGGATATTAATAAATGTCCATGATACATAAGTATAACCCTAAACCTACTTGAAGTATAAAATCCAGTAATGGTACCTCACCATTATTCTGAGATTTTTCCTTTTCAGTAATCATACATCAAACATAACTAAGTTCTGTCCTTGTACAAGTATCTATTAATTGTGAACTCCCATCAGTTCAAAGTTTCAAACTTTTAGAAAATAAATATATAGTTTCTAATGAGCATGTGCAAGTTTAGAAAACTAGTAAAACAGAATTTAGATATCATGTAAAAAAGCAAACAGCATCTGTAGGGACCATCACTACCCACTTTTGATTAACAAAAAACATTGCTTTCCATGAAACCTCAAGCACATTTTCTCCATGATGGAAATGCCCAAAACAATTCGAAGAGTATTATAAACATATCAATATCTTAATCTAATACACAATCCAGACCTTCACCCACTATGAAATTCCCAATCATAAATAACTCAATCTCTTACCTTGACGTGCTTATTGGAAATTCTACGCTAACAGTGGAAATTATAAAGTAATTAAAAACAAAGAATCAAAATATAGCTTATTGGCCAACTCTTGTGAACACCATCAGTTTGTGGATAGCCTTAGTGTTCCTTTACCCTAGCTTCAAGCTCATTCCCATCAACTACACAAAGACAAAGCATCCTATTCAAAGGGATTATTGCACTTGTACAATGTATATAGGAACCTAAACTAGAACATTTCATCTTTAGACATCTTGTCTTTTATGAAATCAGTTTTAGATATCATTGCTTGTTCAGAGACTGTAATAGCTCCTCAAGCAAACAAGATTGGAACAAGTAAAGAACAAAACTCGACAGACAAATATGCTAGATCAAGGGTTGTTGCAAAGAGATTTAAGGATGGCAGAGTGTTCAATAGAGGAATTGGATTAGTTCAAATCCCTTCAAATCAGGCATTAAATCTGGATGTGAACAAGTGCATTTCAAGTACATTTAAAACATGAGCATCCTATTGATAGAGATCGTAGTAATCGCCAACTAATTAAAACACAAGCATCGACAACAAATGCCAAGTACCTAGTCATGAGGAGACAGATTCCTCTAAACCTGAGTTTTATAATAGTTTGTACTATTTCTTAGCCTCCAACATATCAACTCATTATTGAAGCTTATTTACAGTTGATTTTGATGAAAACAATAAAAGATTTGAAGCCATGAAATTAGTAGTCAAGCACTAGTTCCATATTTAGTCGGCTTTATCCAATATCTTCATGGATCAAACAACAATCAAGTGTCATTAAAATTTGAGTCTAAATGCTTTTTCATAAAATAGAGAATCATTCCTAGATTTGAAGAGATTTTTTCAAAGTTGAAAATAGAGCATATAGCAGATAGTCAACAGTTAAAGGGAGATTATCATAAATTCATGGACAGTCAAAGAGATATCCCAGATTTAGTGGCAAGAGTTCTCCAACAAATAAAACAATTCGAGACAATTGGCAGTTGTGCTAAATTTAGTTTATTTGGTGATTTTTAATTGATTTTTGTTCCCTAAAATTAGATGCAATATGTTGATGTAATTTTCGAGGATAGCATTTGATTACTATATAACAAGTAATCATTTATCATAGTATAATGTTAACATGGGCTAGCCAATCCCCAACAAGTAATCATTGATCATAGTAGAATGCTAACATGGGACAGCCAATCCCCAACAAGACTAAAGGCTTGAACTGCATCTTTCCACATACAAGACCCATTTTGATGATTTTGTCCCTTTTCTGAATCGTTTCTTCTACAGTGAGAGGCTTTATGAGTTTATGAGTAATCACTTTTTCCCATAGACCCACCCCTTTTATAAGTCTCCAAATACCTTTGGCTGCTAGTGCTTTGGAAAAGCAATGTGGATTCTTCAATCCCCATCCTCCCATGTCTTTGGTTAAAGATATTTTCTACCATACAACCTAAGGGAAATCCTTACCACCAACCCATAAGAATATGAAGCTTATCTTTCTTATTTACTCTAAAGTTTCCTTATGAACATATGTAAGAGAAATCCATAAAATTGGTATAGCTTCGAGCATAGCTTTCACCAATACCAATATTCTAGCCCTAGAAATACATTTGTTACACCATAGATTCAGCTTCCTTTCCACCTTCCCAACAAGAAAAGTCCAATTAGCTTTGGAATAGTAATTAGGTTTTAATATGAAGCCCAAATACTTAAGTCCATCCTGTAGTGCAAGGACAACTATAAAGCATTATGTGGATTGATTCTCTGTGGACTAAATATCCCTAAAATTAACAAAAATATTCCACATATCCTCAAAATATCACTTCATCAGAATTACATGAAATCAACCAGCCTTTACAAAATATGCCTAATACACCTTGGAAAGATAAAATATGCAATATATATTTTTACAAGAAGCACTAAAATGGGTATGGTGAAGAGGATTTAAAACTATTTGGTCAAATGCATCAGGATGGAATCAATCCAGATTGTATCACCTTTGCTTGTGCTCTGGGTGCAAGCACTAGCTTGAAAGCTCTGAAACAGTGTAACCAGATTCAAAGCCACATCATCAAAACTGGAGTTTAGTCCTATTTTTTTGTGGGTAATTCCCTTATCACCATGCATCCAAAATGTGGAAACATAGAATATGCATACCATCTATTCCACAACATACCTAAGAGAGATTCGGTTTCATGGAATTCTATTATCACTGGATATTCTGAACATGGGTATGGCAAAGAGGTCCTTCAGTTGTTAAAACAAATGCTATAGATAGGCATTGATCTAGACCACATTACATTTATTAGTGTTTTGTCTGCGTGCAGCCATACAGGTTTAGTCAATGAGGGCTTCAAGTACTTCAATTCCATGATTAACGATTACAATCTTGTGCCAGGAATTGAGCACTATGCATGTATAATTAACCTTCTTAGCCGAGCAGGCCTCCTGAATGAAGCATAGGACTATATCAATACTATTCCATATGAACCTAATGCAGGTATCTAGGGAGCATTGCTTAGTGCTATAGGATCCATGGTAATATGGAGTTAGCAATATGTGCTGCAGGATTGTATGTGTTCCTTCCAATATCTATGCCACGGTATGTGTTGCTTTCAAATATCTATGCCTCTGGATTCTATGACTCTGGATTGTATGTGTTGCTTTCAAATATCTATGCCACTGCGGAAAGGTGCGAAGATGTAGGAAAGGTGAGAAAAATGATGAAAGATAGGATAATTAAAAAGAATCTAGGATGTAGCTAGATGGAAGTTAGGAATATAGTGCATTCATTCATGGTAAATGATAGTTCACACCCATAAATTAGGGAAATCCATTCATTATTGGAGGCCATGTCTATGAAGATGAAGGATGCAGGGTACATTCCCAACACAAACTTTGTGCTTCATGATCTGGAGAATGAGGACAAGGAAAAATATCTCATTCACCATAGCAAGAAGTTAGCTATTGTTTTTGGGCTTATGAGCACCCAAATTGGTACACTCCCAACGCAAAGAAAAATTCAAATAAATAATAGACTCCCAAAGAATAATTCAAATAAATAAAATATTTTCCATCAACTCTGGTCAACCTTACTATCACACTTTAATCCACTTACCTCGAGAAGAAGTTAAGCATAATGATGAAGTTGCTCGTGTTTCTAGTTTCACTAGTAGGACCCACAAAGAAGAATTCATCTTTGAAATGACAGAAGCAGTATCGCCCCTCAATTCAATTTCTCATTTAAAAATTATGTGGATGAACTTAGCTGATGTGTGCACTGTGTAAGTCCACAACAGGGCTCTCCAAAATATGTAGGGCTAATCAAAAGGGGTGCAACAATTTTCCTTTCCTTTCACTCGCAGGAAGAACAGTGGGGTATAGTTCCTCCTCTGACCCTAATGTGGGGTGAAGCAATTTTGGGTTCCTCCTCCTATGCAGTTAATAGATTGATTGTACTACCAACTCCCTCATGCCAGGATAGATTTATTGATTGTACAGTCGATCATGTGGTAATATCTCTTTCCATACAGTTGGGGAAATGATTGATATACAGTTAGGTACAGTTAGTTTCCTCCATACAGTTAGGTATATAGCTATCCTTTCCTAGATATTTTGATTGGATAAATGAATAGGATATGAGTTCAAACACCAGTGATAATGCTTTTTGCAAGCATGACTAATTGGAAAATAGAAGGCAAAAGTTTAAACCTAATTTTTTAGTGAATGCGGTAAGTTTGGAAAAAGTAGGTTGAAACTTAAAAAAACATATTTAATACCTAAGTATCCTTCCCTCTTAAGTTACCCGCCTCATGAAAAACCTTTTTCCCAATCTTGTATTATCTTTAAGTACAAATACGTAGTAGTCGTAGTCTTAAGCCCGTAAGTGGTAGTAGTGGTAGTAATGGATATATTCTCAGTTTCCTTCATGTAGTATTAAAGGTATTCTCCTCATTCTAAAATAATGTGCATTAGTAGTAAGGATAGATTTTATAGCTAATTGCCAACAAATAGAAAATAGCCAATGAGCCTGTCTTATGGTGTGGTATTCAGAGCCATGGTATTCTGAGCCAATGAGCTAGTATGCAGTAAGGTCCTCAAGTTCTCTATATGTAGTAAAGGTTGTTTCAGTATTTATTCTAAGATATTAATAAACATAATATTTAAGTGATATGGATGAGTTATAGATTGTAAACTATATTTTAGCATCTACTCTAAAGCATAAAGAGCAAGCGTTAACTTTAAAAAATCCAGCTCCTCTTTAACAGGTAGGGCGGGTTGCTCCAATTAATTTAATACTATTCAAGCATTAATTAATAAATTTCAAGATCTAGTGATTCTTGTGTTATTAGTAATAATAGTGTAAGCAGTTCAGCATGGTAACAACACACCTTTTATATCTGGAGATAATGGTATAAGCGGATTTCAACTCAGTTTCAATGATCTGGCATATTAAATTAACCCAATAGAGATGAGCTGAATTGATTGATCTACATGTATTGGTTGTTCAACTTTCACAGTATTTACCCTTTTAATCATAAAGGATATGGATTGCCATTAATTATAGAAACTACATGGTGGTTATCTCTATCTATACTAACTAGCTAGTAATGCTGATGTCATAGCATGCCGAGCTTACCCATAAAGCTTACTCCTTGTTACGATGACGTTCATTATGTAAAATCTTACTCATTGTGGTTACAAACGTAGTATCAGTAATAAGTACAGACTCTAAGCTGGACACTAGTGAGCCATATATGGCATTTATAGTAATATCACTGATTATAGAAAGAGCTATACCATTATGGTGATCTGTATTTTATGTAGAAGCTTATTTTCCTAATATAAACATCGTTAGAATAGTGAGCAGTGCATACAAGGTGAAGTAATCAATATTACATAATATCTGTATTCAAATAAACTGAACTCTGCTTAAGGTACAATGCTTTAAGTAAGTACTGCTTATACTATTTAAGCTTAATGGTAATACTGATGGCCCCTATTCCTCATTTTACTTTACCCTAATATTCCTTAGTTTATTAGGACACTATTCTGGTTGGGCTACGGAAACAACCATAGTATCCAGCATTGGCACTTTTTAGGTTGCACTAAAAAAGGGTTGTCGTATTGCAGGCACTGGCATAAATATAGTAGTCATTGTCCCTAAGTGGACACAATGTTTGGACTATGAAAATATGACATTTATGTATTAGTATTGTCACCAAACAGGGCATCTAGAGGAATCATGTCCTCAAGCAGGGTTTCATCCAAGGAATAAAAAGGGTGCTTCTTCTAAACCTAAAAGTTGGCATCTATATGTTCCTTCCCTTTTTGAGGATGAAATGGACGAGGCCAATTAGGATAATGACTCAGGAGCTCAAAATGTTGTTATGGTCCACTATGTGAACCCATCCTTCCTTACTTCCAGTTGTAGGGTTTCAACCCGTCAAGTGTTATATGGAGGGAGGTAGGAGGCTTGTTAGAGTCGTTAAGGGTGTCCTATTTATTTTTGAGGGTTTCACCCCGTGTTAGGATGTGTATCTATGCAAGAGGAGGGTTTAAAACTTGTTCAGTGTGTCTAATGTTCCATATGAGATTATTATTTTTCAAAGTCTCCACATCAAATCTAGTTGACATTATTGAGAAGTCTCTCCTTGACCTAGGCATAAGAAACCCATAATATGGCTTTTGGTTGTTGTGGATGTGTCAAAAATCTCCTAGGTTTATGAGATTAGTCATTGCTTATATGCAGATCCATTTGTTGAAAATAAAATGGTCCTTTAAATTATATTTCCTAGATTGTTGGCATGTCAATGAGTGAATGATTTTTTTTGTGATTTCTTGTCCGATGGGAACCCGTTCGACTAAAAAATATGAAACATATAATTTTACTTACTTAGTAACATCAAATCACTTTAACAATGATGTTTCCTTAAGCTACCTGGATGACTACTTTGTAGCAGAAGTTGTTTATTCAAAAGATGTGGCTGTCAAAATATCCCCTAGAAAATTCCTCAACATTAATAGCTACCTACAACCCACTCAACAGTAGTTGCTAATGAGTATGCTGCTGAATCATGCTTCATATTTTGCATGGGATTATAGGGACATGAATGATATTGATCCAATGATTTTCATTCATAATATTAAAATCCAAGAGTACTCCCGTCCAATTTGTCAACCTCAGCGACGAATGAATCCAACATTGAAGGATACTGTAAAAAATGAGTTAAACATTGGAACTGAAGACCAAACACGACTAGTTTCTATTGGAGACTAATGGGATAATAAAAAAATGTCAAAGGTTGTGGTCCTATTTAGAGAATATGTCGATTTTTTCCCAAAAAACTTCACATAGATGAAGGGCATCCAAGGTGAGTTGGGATAAATGTGAATTGAATTAAATATAGACGCAAATCCTATAAAGATGATATGTAATTGGAAAAATTCCAGGATAAAATAAAAGGTTAAATAAGAGATTGATAAGATCCTTAAAGCTAAGTGTATCCTTCCCGTGGAAGAAGAAGATTGGGTCATCCCAATAGTACTTAAAAAAGACTGGAAGGGGATTCGTGTCTATGTGGATTGTATGGGTCTAAATGCGGATTGCATTCATGGTTCCTTTCCTACCCCTTGCAGCGATGAAATTCTAGATCATGTTGTGGGAAAGGTTTTCAAGCTCCTCAATACCCTTTCCCATTTATCCTCACGTTGATAACATCACACTTTATTTTTTGTAGCCACATATATATACATATACATAAATAGAGGCTTGCAGGCCATTGGTTCGTGCACTTAACTATGGTTGGGCGTTTATATTTACATTATGAGACTCTAGATAGATCTATATAATGTGATTTCCCCACCTCAAAATCCCCTTCTTTATTGGTGTTTACTTCAGGTGGTTCTTGATTGTATATGCATAATTAATTTTCCTCACCAGTCATGTTATACTATTGTAAGATAGAACTTAGATAACAATTGGGTGGGGAGATTGCTTGGTAAGACCTAAAAGGACCACTTGACTTATAAGACCCCTGGCATTAAGGTAAGACCTGGACCAGACAGAGAAATAGAATACCTTTTAACATGCATGAGTGATTAAAGCTTATCTTATTAAGCTATCGAATAAATACTTGCCAGCCACCACCAATGAATGGGGCAGAAATGATCCCCTACTTATTGCCAGGGATTGGAAAAAAGTTAAGAGTTTGGGATTGATTTGAATATGATGGAAATGCACCATATCCCTGGGATGAGCAAGCTTTGTCTACAAATAAAATTGGGATGTGCTTATTGGTCAGTGTTGGTTTAAGCCCATTTCAGGACATTCGTTTGGGGAGAAACCAACCCATAGGAACATGATAAAGGACTATAGCATTCATCTTTCATCCTCTCTAATAAAGAAGTGTTTATTATCAGTCGTCTAGGTTAGATCGGTATGCCACATGTATTTCCAAGAATCCCCAAGTCCAGTTCTATTCCATTGTGGGTACCGAGTGCACTATAGCCTATTCAAGATGCTAAGAAAAAGGTTCCTAAACATTAATGATACACACTTTTTAAAATAGGATTCATCCTCCTTCCCCAAGGTCTTTTACTTGCTTGGGATGCTGAATACTAACAGGTTTGCATCCAAGCCCGCTAATGGGACCAAGTCCTCAATCTAATCCAATCCACTAGGAACACAAACTAACAGTATGGATCTTTAAGAAAAAGACAGATCTAATCCACCAGGCACACAAACTAACAGTGTTACCTGACCTCACAAACACAGAATAGTTAGAATGGCACATATTGAAATCCATTACCAAATTGGATATGGTCCATCTCTTTTGGGAGAACACTATTCTAAGATTAGTGATATCTTGTTCAAGTTGCAAAGACAAAGTCGTGTAATGCCTCAAGACTTTGCCCTTCGATGAATGCTAGTCCAAAACAACACTTTCATACTCAATGCTAGATGCCAGTGTAAAATTAGTAATTTACAGGCAAGCCAACAAATACAACAATTCAAAGAAATAGTCTGTAAGCAGTTCGTAAAGAAACTTTTTCCTATTTGTTAGGAGCTTAATTTCACAATTAGCAACCAATAACATGATTTGTAGAGTTGGACACTTGCTCAAACACCAAGTCCAATTTGAGGAGTGTCAATTCTACATACAAATTCAATAGGCCCCAACTTGCTTCCAATAAGGATTCAATAGTTTCATAACCATGTAGTGACATCCTTTCAACCACCATTTTCTAAATGTATACACGGTACCAAAAAAAAGGAGAATTTTTCCTACTTACCCGAGCCTTCTCCTTTGGTCCATTGTTAGTAGCAATCAAAACCTACATGATAGGGTTTTACCACAAAAAATTAATAACCCAAACGAGAGTTGGAATCTTCCAAAACCTTAAACCTTTAAAAACCCTATTAAAATCCAGATTTTTTGCAAAACCCATCAACAACTGAATTCAAAACTGAGTTTTTCCAACAAAAACCCAAAATCCCAGCTCAAAACAATGTCCAGCCATTAGAATCGCTTACAAAATTATCAAAAACTCACTTGCTTGATAGCCAAAAGCTCCCCAGAGTCCAAATTCATGGCCATATAAACCCTCCCGTAAGCCCTAGAGCCAATAAGCTCTCCTTTCTTCCACCTAATAGCAGGGAAACCTCTTTCCCAAGTCATTTTATAAATAGAACTCGCCCGAGGTGACTTGAAACTCTAATTCATCCCACGCCCAAAACCTCCATTGTTCACCTCAGGGCTCCAAAACACCAATGAACTCGTGAAAGATCCATATCCATCTTGCATATTTTAGGAACCCCCTCTCAACACTTCATATAACTCAAATTTTGATCATGCCCGGATGGGACAAACTGTGCCCAATCCACAAAACTCGAGAGTTTCAACAAGAATAATAGTAAATCATTGTGTTCTAAGGACGATCAGAGTGTTTTTAATCGAATTTGACTGGAAAGATCTTGGTGTAAGTGGATTTCGCGTGGTGATATATGGAGGTTTGACGATTCATCATTATAAATTACAGGTGTCTTTTATTTTCAATGTAAATTTTGATTGCTCTACACACTATTTTATTCAAAAATGTAATCATTTCTATACATTAAAAGTGTTGTCTTAATATAAACACATTTATATTATATAAGGAAGAAAAAGTAATACACCACTTTTGTAAAAACTAGATTTTTACATACTTGTATATAGTTACTTATATTGAAATTTCATAAATAAAATTATTGTAAAAGTTTCTATGATTTCCTAAATTTCATTTTCTAAGATTATATCTAAATTACCCATGTAACCTTCAGCTATAATACAACTTTCACCTTGATCACAATGATGAGAAACATAGTAGAAATGGGAGAAGAGAAACCAAAGAGATTGCCTTCCTTTGCATTTGAATTTGTTGCATCATCCACTAGGGACATCTTCGCCGTTGGATTTCGTATCTAAGGGACTAGATTCTTCATGTTTCAAGTGGGAAATAGTTGTTTTAAGAATTTGAGCCCAACTTTCAAAAGAATGGAGGAAGCGTTCATAAAATGTCAAATCGCTAATCTTTATTAGAATTATAAGTACTATTTATTAATTTTAAAATAATCATAATGCTTGCCATGAGGACACTTTCCCCTCTAAAGAAAGTTCATGGGTTTTAATTTTTTGAATTAATGTTTAATATGAATTTTGTCGTTAACTTATAATTTAGGGTTTCATGTAGGGTGAGTTTGAACTTGGGTTTTTAGGAAGTGGGATATGGGATAACCATAACGTCATGTTTTATTCCATTTGCATTTTCATAAATTCACTTCATTTTTATTATTTGTTGTTGTTGTCATGGCCCCACCGTTTGGCCTGACATCTCGATGTCCATATCAAATCTAAAAGACTGCAACACAACGTTACGTGTTATCGTCAGTCGAGAATGCATTAAGGAAAATTTAACGCCCTCACCAACCTCCCCATCCCTCCTGAGTTCATTCAAGCAATTTTTAAGCTACACCTTCCTCATCCTCTGCGCTTTGCATCTCCTAAAGAGTTCAGCTTCCATTGCTCAAGAAACACACTCTCGAATGTCATAATTGGAAGAGGCAGCAATGGTTTGTTGGAGTGTATCTTTGTTTGGATTCACATAAGAAGAGGAAGTCACATTCTTCCTTCAAGGTACATGCATAATACCTTCTCTTCTTCCATACCCTGCGACCATGTATGTTTAACGATCTTAGTTATGTTAAAAACTTGTCATCTGGTTGTGGGTGGTAAAAGCATTTTAATCAAAAGAATTATTTTATTGTTATGGATGCATAATTGCTATCTTGCTATGATTACTAGTAATGATTGTTGTACTAATTTTGTTTGCATAGAGGTTGGGAGCTTTTCTATTAAAATTCCTCAAGATTGAACTCTAGCATTATTGTTGAACACACCATAAAGGTTAAATTTCTATAATTGAATAGAAATTGAATCGATCATTTCATAGTTTTTCAAATCCATGTGAAATAATTAGATTGCCAAAGCTTATCATTTAATCTCTAGATATTAATGGTGAAATTGTGGTTCACGCAAAAGGACTTATGCATGTGCAGAGTGGTGGATTCTTGAAATGGGATCCCTTTAAATGTGTGGAAGAAATGAGATTCTTGAAATATAGTTTTTCTTTTTTTCTTTCGTATACAATTTCTCTTTATGTAGTCATGCATTTTATGTATAAATTTTCAACTGCGTTTTTTTGCATTTAAATGATAAACTATTTACTTGTTTTTCCATTTCCAAGGGCTTTTTTTTTTTTGCAATGATGCATACTTTTTGATAAGGAAAATGCATACAAGAAGTTAGATATACTACTAGATATTCAGACAAAATAATAAGTTAAGAACTAACAAAAATAAGTCAAGAAATAAATGATTCATCTCATATTTTATATCTTAAAACCCATTTCCAAATGCTTAAACACATTAAAAATGTCCTCCGTCCTAGAGATAGGGAGAACTATTCAACTTGCAACAGAGAATTATGTGAATTGGAAAGCTCCTCCAACAAACCCAAGTGCACTCCAACCCACTCATACGGTGCTCTTCTGTTGACTAAATAGTTATTTCCATCTGAGACGTACTAGTAGGTTTGTTGAAATCTTACTTGAATAAAACATACTTTTTTGTACATCATGCAGGTAAATTACTTCATTGTTAGGAATACGTACCTCAAATGGACTTTGATTGATTAAAATATGTACCTCAGCACCCCAGTTTAATTATAATTGAGTCTTTCATTGATTAAAATATTGTTCTTGGTGCTCCCACTGGTTCAATTATTATTGGATCAGCTCTATAACATTTAAAGGAACTGATCCTGGTGAAGCTACATCGACTGGTACAGCTAGTTTGATGTTCATAGATCGTAATTGTTATATTGAAGTTAGAAAATCACCTGAGTATGGGACTTGGGACTCTTACATTTGAAGGATCAACAACTAGCTATGATGATTATAGGTATCAATATGGTACTGGTTCTAGTACCAAATTCGTAATTGTAGGAACCTAATTTTTCTTTGGCACGTGCTTAATGGTTTGCTTCAATGGTGCAACAGCGATAAAGATGGTCAAGAGCAAATTTGTGTAATTGATTCTTATGATCTTTGTAGATCGAGGTGCATGGAACCAATATTACTAATAGAAGGTAGACAATTTACAAAATTTAATAAATTGTTACAATTCATTGTCACAGTTGCAATTTTCCATGACACAATTAAAAATGACTAATTCATATTTTTCTAGCTAGTCATTTTCTATGTTGTGACTAAATTAGTCATTCATGGTAGTCATTTTTAACTCTGTCACTTATTATCTAGTCATATTTTTTAACTGGTGACTAAATTAGTCATTAATTTTAGTCGTTTATAGTTAGGTCAATAAAAATTGCCCATATTTAGTAGTAAATCACTTGAAAAACCTATGGTGACTAGAATTTGTAGTCACCTAGTAGCTAATTCCTCATTTTGTACTAGTGCATATTTCATGAAAGGAGAAGAACACCGACCGACGGAAATAACTCAACCATCGCAACAACCACAATTCGTGCAAAAATAATCACAGTTTTCTCCACCAGAACAATAGTACAATCAACAGCATCTACATTATACTCAACCACAATACGCTCCATCGCATCCTAAACAGCAACAATAGCTTAACCAACCACAGTATCAACCATAAGGAGGATTCAGTGGAGGTCCCAACGGAGGCTTGGTCGCGGAGGTGCTATGGGATGAGGTCAGTGTCCAGTGATGTGTTATAATTGTGGATTTTTGGTACATTGTCAAATGGATTGTCCGAACATACAATCCCAATGTACTTATTGCATTGTCATAGATCACAGTGTCGAATACTTCCCGCAGTTGATTGTGAAGTGGCAAGCCAAGAACCATCCACAACCACAACTAAACTAGAATGCGAACTAGATTATGAACCTGAATGTACTGAACCAAACTCAAAATCAGAATCAAGGACTAACTATGGGAAAATATCGATGAAACGCAGGACTTAGCCCACAGATGTTGGAGTCATAACTCAAGGAGGAGCAACGACTAGAGATGACAGACCACTCCCAAATATCTGATTGGTGGCTCAAAACAAGGTCCAATTTGACATCGACGCTGAAAAAGAAACTTTCTTCGACGCAAAAGACATACTAAACATAAAGATGGGTAAGTTTCCTATCTATGAAATTCCACATACTTTTGGTTCAACAATTGTGTCAGGATCATCGCGGAAGGTTGGAACATTGCAAAATTTCCTAGAAAGTTGTCCGTTGCTAGCCAAAGATCCTGATGTGTTAGGAGAGATAGCAAGTTTGTTATGCCGACAATAGAAAGGGAGACATGACTACCCTATGATTTATTTGCATAAGAAAAAAATAGGAAGGGAGATGAGAATGAAGTCCAGATCGATGACTATGATGTGGACTCAGTCATCTCAGATCTAGGATCAGATGTAAACATCACAACAAAGAAAACTTGGGAATGAATGGGGAAACCACAGTTGGTTTGGTACCATGTACAACTGCAACTAGAAAATCAGGCCAGAGTGTCATTAATTGGACGAGTACCACTTCTACATGTCGAAGTAGAAGGGCTAAAGACTTATGCATATTTCAATTTTATTGAGATAGTTGATGAAAGTAGCTCATATCCCGCGCTATTGGGGATTGGCTAGGTGAATGAAAATATGGAGGTTATTGACTTGAAGAAGAGAGTGATGAATTTTGAGAATTGTGATATGAGGATCATTTCCCCATTGGATCTGAGTGAAGGTAGAAGATATGTCGAACCAGTAAAGGAGGAGTTTGCTGGAGAATGGGATAATGCATATAATATTTGTGAGGGTTACATCCATCCCACCGAAGATGGGGATTTGAGCTGGAGAAGCACTAGCTCTGCATCATCAGATTCTAATGATGCACTAGATAATTGGAAGAACTGACTACATGAAGTATTGATGCAAAAATGTGGGCGTCACTGAGTCGATGCGCTGGGTTGCAACAAAAGTAGTTGAACTACCAACATACGAAGGGCTAACCAACTTAGCTACATTTATTGACGAGTTCGAGGCTAGAGTATCAGAACCTCAACAACTGTTGGCACTGGAGGAGGCACTGAAGGATACTCCAATGAGATGGTGGGATACGCATAAGAGCTCGATCAATGGTTGGCCGATATGTAGCATACTGATGGAAGTTCAATTTGGGGAAACAGAGCACTACCAAGGGGAGAAGTATGATAGAAGGAATGATCCCAATGATTATCTAGTCATATGTCTGACCGCATGGGTGTCAAGGTTGAAGGATGGATGGGTATATGCCTTTGTCCATACATAGGAAGAAATGCTGTGAAAATGGTATGTATCAGCTGAACTACGAAGGGAGATTAAAACATGGGAGTACTTGTTGTCTGCTTCAGTCATACCTTAATATTTGTGAATGCTGACCCGGTGATACATAGCACACTTCAGCACATCCGAAATGTAGTATTGGAAATAGTTCAAGTGGAATTCCCAATAGGATCGCAAGCGACGCCAGTAACACAGTTGATGACATAATGCTACAATGTGATAGGAGAACTTGATGACAGGGATGATCCAAGGAATATCGATATCGTGTAATCAAAAGGAAGTCAGGATATTGCAACACCAAAAATAATTACTGACAAATTCAAACAACCACTCAAGATAAAGAAGCTTAATATTGGGACGACAAAGGACCCAAAGTTCACCAATGTAGGAGATTAATGGGATGAAGCAAATATGGCGAAGATCACTGATCTGCTGCACGAGTTTCAAGACTTGTTCTTGACTAAATTTGTTGAGATGAAAGGGATTTTAGGAGACTTGGGAGAAATGAAAATCCCTCTGAAGCCATATGCGAACCCATTCAAGCAATGTCCTTATCGATTGAACCTGCTATACAAGGAACATGCCAAGGCCGAACTAGATTTGAGGCTGGAGGTTGGCATCATCGAACCTATGGAAGAGTTAGAATGGATCAGCCCAATAGTGGTTCAAGACAAGAATACGAGGGAAATATAGATCTGTGTCGACCTAGGGAACTTGAACGACGCAAGTATTCATGATCCGTTCCCAACACCATTCACCAACGAAGTCCTGTAAGGAGTCAGAGGAAAATAGGTATATTCATTCATAGATGGCTTTTTAGGTTACCATCAAGTAAAAATTGCAAAGGTAGATCGACACAAAACCACTTTCATGACAGAGAGGGGATGTTTTCAATATACAGTTATGCCATTTGGCCTCAATAATGCACTTGTGATATTCTCAAGAATAGTAGTTGCTTCATTCAAATAATTCATTCATAAATTCTTGGTAGTATACATGGAAAATTGGACCGTCTACGGGTTGGTAAAATACCACATCGCAAACCTTTGACTAAGGTTGGAAAGATGTCGACAACATCAAATTTCACTAAATCTAAAGAAGTGTATATTTTGTGCTTCGTTAGGGATTTTCTTGGGACACATTTTTTGCAAGGAAGGTATGTTGGTCGATCGTGCCAAGATCACAATAATTGTTAATCTACCTCCACCAATGATAGTGAAATAAATTAGGGTGACGTTGGGGCATACAGAGTATTACCGAAAGTTCATAAGGGGATATGTCACAATCACAACACCAATGGATAAATTGTTGAAGAAGGATGTGAAATTCGAATGGAGTGATGAATTTCAAGGAAGTCTCAATACTGTAAAAATGAAGATGGTTATAGCGCTGATATTAGTTTTTACCGATTGAATGAAGAAGTTCCATGTCAACGTCGATGCATCATAAGTAGCATTAGGAGTAATTTTGGTGCAACTAGGAGAGGAAGCGGTTGAACACCCAATCGCCTTCGCAAGTCGGAAGTTTTCTGCCATGGAAAGGAACTACACAAAAATAGAGAAGGAAGGATTGGCGATGGTGTATGCACTATGAAAATTCCACCACTATCTGTTGGGAGGACAGTTCAACCTTTTTACGAATCATTCAACATTGAAATACCTAGTCAACAAGCCTGTGTTGGGGGGGAAGATCTGTCAATGGTTGCTACTCTTCCAAGAATTTTATTTCGAGATCATCGTAAATCCTGGACGATTGAATGTAGGACCCGATCATTTGTCAAGGATTGAGACAGGAGAGGAACCAAGTAACATCGAGGATGGCCTACATGATGTGTAGTTGTTTAATATTAGAATGGTAAATGACCATTATGAAAGTGCCAAAGGACTTTTTCACTAGTGAAAAGAAGCAACTGGTCGTCCAAGCTGCATACTTGCAGCTAATCATCGAATAACTCTATAAAATGGGGCCAAATGAAATTTTACGTTGATATGTTTTACCGCATGAGAAGGAGAGAATATTGGCCGAAGCACATGATGGAATTGCAGGAAGACATTATGGAGGTCGTGCAACCACCAAGAAGATACTTCGATCTAGTTTATGGTGGCCGAAAATCCACAATGATGCTATAGACTATGTGAAAATTTGCAATGTCTGTCAAAGGACAAGAAAGCCATCACAATGGGAGGAAATGTCGTTAGTACCTCAGGTGATGTTGCAGCCATTTGATAAGTGGGCGGTGGATTTTATGGGACCAATCAATCCACCAAGAAAATGTACAGGTGTGCGATACATCATCATGATGACAAACTTCTTAACTATATGGGCAGAAGAAACAATAGTGACAGATTGTACCACTGTGATAACAGGGAGGTTCTTATTTGAGAATGTTGTTACTTGGTTTGGTTGTCCCAATATGTTGATGAGCGACCAAAGAAGTCACTTTATCAATCGCACAAATAGTGCAATGACAGAATAATTCAAGTTCCAACACAATAAGAGCACTCCATATCACCCGCAAGCGAATGGAATGATCGAGGAATTCAACAAGGTATTGGAACATGCACTAACAAAGGTATGCAAGGCTAACTGTGATGATTAGGATCTGAAAATCCCTGCAATTTTATGGGCATACAATATAAAATGTAAGATATTGACAAGACAAACACCATTTAAGTTGGTATATGGTGAAGAAGCAGTGATGCCTATGTAGTACATTGTTCCCATCCTGCGCATAGCGGCAGCGACAAACATAAGTGATGAAGGAGCGGTTGAAGAATGGTTGACGTAGTTTTACATATTGAGTAGGATCGGTTCATCATAGGTTTTCATCAACAAGTGGAAAAGGATCGCAGAAGGCTTGGAATGAACACCATGCCAAAGCGAAGTACTTCCAGCATGGAGATATGGTTCTCTTATATGATAGAAAGTTTACGAAGCACCCAGATAAGATCCAAATGCATTGGTTAGGACCTTAAATGATTCATTTCATTACCAATAGAGGTGCAGTGTAATTACAGCAGTTAGATGGCACATTGCTGCTAAATCTAGTGAATGGAATTCGTCTCAAACGCTATCGGGATAGCTAGGTGCTACACCATGAATGAGAATCCTCGTGGTAAAAAAAAGATGAAAAAACAAAATAAGGAGTAGGTAATTACAACAAGAAAGGTTTACATAGAAGAAAAGAGGCGCAAATCACAGTAAGAGGAGAGATCGACGACACTAGACGAAGGGCGATGTGGTTAAATTGGGCCATAAATGCAGTAATTAAACCTGATGAGAGACGACACAAGTGGATGATATGCGCATTTATGAGGAATTGGACCATTGGATTTACAGGATCGACAACGGATTTGGTCGATCGTTGTGGGATTTTTCCATGATGATTGAAAACATTTGCACAAGTGCTATAAAGGCTATGATAATTGATAGGGGAAGTGTTGTTTGAACCATTGTAGTGATTTAGAGAATGAGTGAGCGTAAAGGAAAGTGTAAGAGAGTAGTGAAGAGTGCGAGAGAGATAGACTAGTAGTGATGTCTCAAAGAATTTTGAGTGGTAGTACACAGGGATCATTGGCACCTAGTGTTCCTATTATACAAGAGAGACCAGAAATCAAAGAAGTATTAACCCAGATTCCAAAGAAGAAGAGGGGTGCAAATCTCCCAAGTTTCCACACAGAAGGATCAAGTTGACTTAAAGCAAACCCAGAGTGGCAGAGGTAGAGGCCGACCCATCAATGACAGGAGGAGAACATTCTACAGCACAAAAAGGACCAATACTTGATGAAATTCTAGGTTATGTACCTCCATGGAAGGGAGATGCACCACTAGTGTGGATCATGAAGAATTAGCGCTACACCATTAAGTTTCCAGTGACATTGAAGGGTGTGCACGTCACCATGAATATTGTGCCACATTTGTAGAATCTTGCGTACAATGACCATGACATTCTAGCGTATCCAGAATGCACTGCAGAACCCTATGAGAAGAAACCACAAGGAAAAGGAGTTATAGTCACTAGAGTACCTACACAATGGGCCAAGGGTTTGTAGTGGTCAAGACTATTGGAAATTACCCATATGCCACATTTTGGTCATTCAATGTAGGTAAATTCCTGTGTGAAGAAAATTTTGTCATACTTCCATGAAGGATACCTTTAGTAGGATACCAAAGTTCCTGTTACAGTCGAACTAATTTCCCATATCACCAGACTACCAATGGCAGGGGTCGATCTATCTTAGTTTTTTTGAACCAATGATAACAATAAAAGGTTGGTTGCAAATCTCAAAAATAAGTATGGCGTGATTCAAGATAAGCGTGCATATGTCATCAAGACCATTAATTATAAGGCGGTTCGAGTTGCAACAAAGTTGTTGGCTGTGAAAATTATGTGGAAGAACAGATGCTACCAATGCACATCGGGGGTGATTTCATGTGTAGAGAAGTGCGCAGAGGGGGTTCAGATGAACTGGTCCTTGTTTTTGTTGAATCAACTGATGGAAGACACCATGTTGGAGTAGGAGGGGAAGAGGCCATTTACTTATTCATGGCTATTGATATTGATTGCGCTTATTGGTTGGATGAAACCCAAGTTCTACTAGGGGATGGACGTTGAGGCAGTCAGAATGTGCAATGGAGCGAGGTGTCAAAATGTAAGGGAGATTGACATTAAGGAGCGGAAAACTGACTGTAATATCCAATTTTACCTATATTATGATGGACTCCAGGATGCAACATGAAAGGTTCCACGCCTCACCAAGGAGGTTACGACAAAGTACATATGAGTGGCATGATTCGTAATAGGGCCAGATGCAATACACATTCAAAAGAGGCAGGACATGGACCACCCATGGATAACGATGACATACATGTTGATAGATGAAGAGTTAGATGCTAGTATTGATGACTTGCCGGTATAATGGAAGGTTCTTATTGGTATCAACGAGCTATTGGATACAGAGACAGGGTCACCACCAATTATTCCATCAGAACAAGAGTAAGAGAAAACAAAGGTTCCCGAGGAGGAGTCGCAATAAGAATCATTCACTGCTATGACAGATTCAGAGATGGAGAGACAATGGGAAGAAGGGAGAACCAAGAGAATATTCAAGCAAGGAGAAGCAAGCAGTGCACCAAAGATGGCAAAAGATCAGGTAGGTCAGATACTGGTAATGATTACCACTACGACCGGTGAGAGTCAAGCAACATTCGATGGATTTTTTTCAACAAGTCGAGGGATTGTTGCAATCCCTGATAAATGCCATTCTAGAAAAGGTACCATAGACTGATGTGCTCCAAAACACAGCTGAGATAAGTACAGGAAAAGGGTGTGGATTGTGCATATTTCACTACACACACTAACAATAGGAAGTGAATATGTCGATGCGACCATGCAACAATTTGACGTGATTAGCCTTGAAATCAATGAACTACTGATGCATATGATAGCATGAATGCAGAAGGTAACAAGTTAGGAAATCACGGACCGAGAGGAGATTGTGCATGATCAATTAGTAAAATCCCATGAGTAGACAACAAAATAAAAGGCACAGATAGAATGAATGAAAAGGCATAAGAGGCAACAGGGATTGAAAAAACCAAGGGTTTCAATGATAGAGAGTGGATGGAGAGGGCCATTTCAGCTACATGTGAAGAAGTTCCAGACATCACTACGTAGATGTTTGTGGAAGCAAAGGTAGTGCAACTAGGCCAAATAGTCGCTAACTTAAATAAGGAAAACATAGATCATAGTTTGATAAAGTACAATTTAAATATCTAGAAATAGCCCATTTATGGTTCATTTCATTGGTAAGAAAACAACCATAAGTCAAGCTGAAGTATATGAGAAAATAAATCATATCTACTTACTTGAATCCATGGAAAAACACACTTGGAGAATCAACTCCTCCAAACCATAGGAGGTAGCAACTCAACGGTTTGCTCCACTCCACCCCCAAGCTGGATCACCAACCATGCACTAGAACAAGAAGTAGCTTCCTCGTGGCACTCAATCCTCGAGTCTGTAACAAGTTTTCACGATGGACTTATAAAATAGAAACACGCTCAACACATGCACTCAACAATCATTTTCCCCATGCACAACACGACGTCCTATACTATTCCAGTGCACTCATATATATAGCTTTTTCCCAGGTTTTATTCCATCCCAATCAAATCTCCAATCAGATCCTTAAATTCCTATGATTTAGGATCTTGTCTAGTTGTTGAGTTTTGGATTGGATTTGATTGGTATCAATCACTCTAGCTTTCTTATACATGTTCCTTGGTGCCATGGTTGGTGTTCCCTCATGTATTTAAGTTCTCCAAGTGTCATTTTCTTTATTAAATAATACATAGAAAGGTTTGTTGTGGAACTTTCATTTGAGTTTTTGAGTTTCATAACTCATTACATAATAAAAATAATTTTCAAAACATGAAAATAAAAGCAGTGTCATCGGGGTGTTACATTTCTCCCCCCCTTATTCTTAACACCTTCCTCGGTGTTCTTTTTATTCTGAGCTCCCTTGCTCATTCTAGAACATGGAGGGATATGCTTGCTACATTTTATCCTCCATTTCCCAAGTTGCCTCTTTAGGGAAGAAGTGTTTCCATTGCACTTTTATTTGAAGGATGGCTCAATTCCAGAGCATACATTCCCTCCTATCTAGGATGTATAAAGGCTCGGTCTAGAACTCGCCCTCGGGTTCTACTTGAATCACATCCCAGTCAATTATATGAGTAGAATCATGTATATATTTTTTAACAATGAAACATGAAATACATCATGTACTTTCATATTAGGTGGAAGTGCAAGTTGATAGGCTACCGACTGTATCTTAGCTAACACTTCAAAAGGTACACAATACCTTGGCTCCAGTTTGGAACACCTTCCCAAACTCAAGGAACTCTTCTTATACTTTACCTTTAGATATACGTGATCACCAAACGTTTAACTCTCTTGGAGTTCATTTTAAATTCCCATAACATTTTTTTTGCCGATCTTGGACAACTTTTAAATTTGGTTTCACTTTCNATGCTTCAATGCATACATGTTTTCTTGTAACCATACTTTTTCCTCTTCCACATACAAGAAGATAAACATGTCAATCATTATCTTAAGATTCTAAACATTTTTGATATCACCCCAAGAAGATATCGACATCTTACTAATATCGGGAACATGCTTATTATGTCTTCTTCATAACATTATAGGTTCCAACTACAACTTAGTTAAACAATGTCCGTTCCAATTACAGGTTATAAAACTTCACTAGTTATTACCACATTTAACCCTTATATATTGGGAGGTAAAATAAAATATATCATATTGTCTATTTTCAGGCACAACTCCACTCTTCATGCATTTATTTAAGCATTTCTATTTATGTACACACAAAATAAACATAAAATTTTGCATTCAAAAGGTCAATGCTTCACATAGTATAGAACATACATGTGCGTATGCGAGTTCATTAGGTCTAACTGCTAATAACCTCATACCTAGTTGGGTGGAACATTGCAGCGACATAGCAAGTTGTGGGTATTTTTATTAATCAAGCATATTCACATGATGTCTCAATTTTTACTATGCCTGGCTAGCAAGATAACCATCGGCATCGATTTTAATTTTTGATACATAAAATGTTGAATACATGGTGGGGCCTTTGGCTTGAGCTCCTCACCATGATTAAATTACGATATTTACATTATTTACAATTTTAATGCAATAGGGGTCAAAATTAGGATATTACATTCCAAATATGAAGTTTGTAATAAATACTTATAAAGTAAATCGTTACACGTACAAACATGAGTCTCTCTGTGTTAAATCTAATAAAATTTGAAATCCTATTATTTTATATTAGCACATACATAATAAACTCGGAGTTTCTTTTTATTGGATTAGGGTTGATGTTCTTCACACTTGGAAAATGCATGCCTAGTGAAAGTGTCAATGTTTTGTAGAGTCTTTAAATGTTTTGCATAGTATCTAGTATGAACGCATTTACATAGTAAATGAACTGAAGCCAACAATACATGTTAAATTGCCTTAAGTTTTCTAGTACTGAAAAAACACGCTATGAAGAAGAGTAGGATCGATTGTGAAAATAAACTTTGGTACCTGCCAAAGGCATTTGGAATTTGTAATTCAAACCATCCAAATTCCAGACGGTCTTCATGATACAGCTAAAAGACATTTTCGAAAACCTCACAATCATCATAAAAGTTGTCTTTAATAGTCTTCAGAAATAGAATGAAAGGCATTTTTATAAAAACCTCACAAGCACCATAAAAGTTGTCCAAAAATAAAAGCATCTTCAAGGTTGCACACTCATCTACAATCTTGTTCAAGCAGCATCAAAAACTATCCAACAAAACTACATAGGTCTGAACTTACATCATGCAAATAAATCATATTCTTAAGGTAACCAGATATCCCATCCCCAAAATCAACTGAAAGACCTGGCATATTATGAGATTGGGCATACTTTGATTCCAGTAGTGACCAATCTGTTTATTTGCGATATTCTCTGTACATATGAGGGAATTAAATGGAATGAATTTTTTTTAGAGCATAAGTTCTACGGAGAATTCTGCATTCTAGTTGCTCTACTGTGCACCTCTTTAAACTTTTACATACACAATTTTGAAGGTTTTATAAAATATATTTTAGTCAGTTTTAACATGCTCACTCCACACTGATCCTATGATATCACGAATGAAATTTTGATCAAGAGAAAGGAATTTACGCTTCAAATTTCAAACTCAACAATCTTATATCTAACCCTATTGTATTATCAAATTTTATACTCTAATACCGCAAGACTAATTCTCTTCTTTTTCACATGAAAACTAGATGACATCATAAAATATAATTAATTGAATTGATTAATATATCTCCTCTTGCCTCGTTACCATTGAGTGGCTGGAGAGAGTTTTCACTTTCTTCGATATGAAGATAAGAGCATACAAAATACAAATCTCAACTTCAATGAGGTATGGAGACACCCAATCAATGAGTTCTTTCACCGTCGACAACAACCTTGACTGCATGAAGCAAACATGAAAACCCGCTAACTATGCTTGCAATAGTTGTACAAATGGGGCATAGAGAATAATAAGTAAACAAGACAACTAAAAACATCATACTGTATTTAATACACCTATGGATTCATTAAGCTTTCTCTAGTCTCAATAAACTGGGCATATCTTTCCTATTGTATACTGTAGTTGTATCGATGCTAGAAGAGAAACCTAAATACCCGCCAAACCTACTCTACATGTAAACCTCAGAAGTCATTCATTCTCCCTACCAAACATGGCATAATGTCATTGAATGACAACCAAAACTTATATGCACTAAATATACTATACTATTATAGAGTAACAAATCTCAAAATATAGTTGATTCCTCAAAATCAGTGTGTTATGTCCATCACTCCCACCTGTTACGACTAGCTCAAATATTGTATTAGCTCAACATTATTATCTTCAGCTTAATGATCTTATATGCTCCCACTGATTTATATCCCAAGGACAACACGAGAGAGAATGACACTTCCAATAATGTGATAAGAAACACAGTTCAAAAGTCAGGAAAAGTTTTGTATATTCTTGGTTTGATAAGACAACAAATTAGTTTTGTCAAGATGTAAAATTTTTAGGGAACCTAAAGAAAGGAGGGGCTGTTTAAATACATTTTATCTCTTAGATTATGAAGCAATAAGGTGATTTTAGAAGCCACATATATGACAACCATATTCACCAAAAATACATTAGTCATTTTTACTAAATGCATTACATATGCATTATCCATTCAAGGTGCGGCAAAAGATATCGAAATCTCACCAGTTTGAAACCAATATAATTACAACCATTAAAACTATTTTCCAAACTCCATCTTACTCTTCAAAATATATATAAACAGTAAATCCACACTTCCATCTAAAACTTTATTCCTCCATTCAATATATATATATATATATATATATATATATATATAAAGAACATCACAATTATGTTTCCAGCTTAATGTAACCATTATCAATTCATTTATATATATTAAACAAACCACCACATAATATTTCTCCATCGGGATATATAATTATACAAATAATGTCACTTGATAGAACAAAAACATCACCCACCATATTGCTTCAATAATATATCTATTTATATTTATATATGGCTCTTAATTGATCTAGATCTTTAATTCATCATTTAAATGCAGTTAATCAATATATACTAGTCATTATTTTCTAAAATCAACTTCATAAGATATAGCCCTGTAAGAATAGATAGGTGAATGAAGGTAACGATACAATGCAAATTATAATTTATCAGATGTAGGAGTGGGTTAGATAGATGGTTGGAGCAAGATACATAAGATATACTATCAGCTCATTAGCTACAATTGGCACCTTTCTAGATTTTAACAATGATAATTGCAAATTCAACACGGATAACCTGAGATATTCCCACTGGCACTTTAGATCTGCAAATAGATTTCTATTTTCTAAAAAAAATGGAGATATATGATCTGAGAGTTAACTCAGATATTAGGATGTATCTCTCTAGGACTAAGCCACAGAAGTTGATGCCTTGTGAAGGAATTACTATCATAAAGGAACCAGCTAAACAAGAATAGAAGGAGACCTCGCAACGGTTCCATAGCGTGATAGAACGCAAGTGGGTGGAATCCCCAAGGTGGCGGAAGGCATGATTAGAGATGATAAGTATGGAAACATTAATCTAAGGTACCAGTTGGTTCAACCCAAGAGTGTGAATTGGCCCAGTTTTTCCCCTCAAACCCTGATCTTCTACTGACTTCCTAATTTTTGTTTAGTAGGCTTACCACACCACAACAACTCCAGCATGCGTTGGCATGTCTGTTGCCTGAGTATTTCTACTTAACCCTCTGAGAAGAGAAAATAAAAGTAGTGATGCACAACAGTTGTCACGTCCAATAAGAATTAATAGACAAGAGACTATAGCATCGAAACAACATTAACCTTGAATATGTAATATCCAGCGGATGAGCATTATGTGATCATCCCAGCAGTTAATGAAATAAAAGTTCAAGATCTAGAATAAAAGGGGATCACTGCAATTGAACCTATCCACTACTCTTCAAAGAAATAACTCGACCTTAATTAGTTTCTGACAGGAGCGATTTCAGAGGAGCTTAGTTCGATAATCAAGTGATTATACTTGGAGTATTGCAAGAGTATCTGTCTTTAAAAGGTTAATAGTGGCGAAAATCACCAACGAATCTCAAGGGAAGAAATCACCTCAGAACTACAGTTTAACCTCAGTAAAAATAGACAAATGATCAACAATTACTTCTCACAGTAAACCTTAGTCTATCAAATCCTCAGGATTGCAGTTATTAAGTTAACTATCACCCAACCGTAGCAAATAACTCCATTCTGGATTCGAAAAGATCAACAAATGCACTCCTTATTGATTTGGTAGAGCAAGAAAGTAAAAATGTTCGATCATACTGCCTCAATGGAAGGGGATTTTCCTTCCATTAGTTAACCAAATAAGCTAATCTGAGGTACCGGAATTATAAAGTTGTTCCATGTCTGTAGGTTCCACAAACAAATTTTTTTTCCTATAATGTTTTTTTTTAGTAAGCAACCAATATTCATAGCTTGATATGCAAGCAAATATATTTCACGTCCGCTTTCAAGTATATTGGTAAATTATCTTTGTTCCTATACATTCTCATAGGAAAAACATAGGTTCACAAGAACCCTGACTTAATAATATTCCATTGAATCTATCCATAATCCATGGATCTATTGTTCACAAAAAACATTCTCATATCTTAAATCATGGGATATTGTAGGCCCTCTATAAATTGTTTCATACTGTCTCAAAGAAGTATGTAGGTGTCTGATCTTGCGTCGAAAGTGATAAGTGGAAAGATTCACTCTAAGTATGTAACAAGAGTTCATATGTATTTTCAATTGATTTAACGAATGTTTATAAAACACAATCTCACAGAATGAAAAATCTTTTAAGAACCCTCAAGGCCAAGTGTTTGAACCTCGCTCTGATACCATATGCAACAACCTCATAAACAATACATTAGAAAATTTCTAATTAATGAAAAAAACACAAAAAAAGGGTTTGTTTTCACTGTGAAGATATTTAATTGTTCATGCAAAAGGAATTTTTAGAAAGAGTATGGACTAATGTCAGGTATAAACCATGCAATGGACTGAAACCGTAAGCAGACGAAGGATGTCGAAACCCCGATAACATGCAGTACAAAGAAAACCTTGGTTTAAATTTTCCGATCGAGACATATCTGGGCCTTTATATTAAAAGAAAAATATATATAATACAGATCCATAAGACAATTTAAACAAAAGACTTTGCAACTTGAAACTAAGAACCAATTCATTCACATAAACTCTATGTAACAATTTAACCAATATTTCTATGATTCGTTCCAAAAAGTTTCGTTAGATTTAAAGAAAACGTGTAGCTACTAGATACTTGATTTCGACTAAATACACATAGATCATAGTTTTATAAAGTACAATTTAAATATCTATCAATAGCCCATTTACGGTTCATTTCATTGGTAAGCAAACAACGATAAGTCAAGCTGAAGTATATGAGAAAATAAATCATATCTACTTACTTGAATCCAGGGAAAAACACACTTGGAGAATCAACTCCTCCCAACCATAGGAGGCAGCAAGTCAATGGTTTGCTCCGCTTCACCCCCAAGTTGGATCACCAACCATGCACCAGAACAACAAGTAAATTCCTCACGGCACTCAATCCTAGAGTCTGTAACAAGTTTTCATGATGGACTTATAAAATAGAAAAATGCTCAACACATGCAATCAACAATAGTTTTCTCCATGCACAACATGGCATCCTGTGCTATTCCAATGGACTCATATATATAGCTTTTTCCCAGGTCTTATGCCATCCAAATCAAATCTTCAATTAGATCCTTAAATCCCTATGATTTAGGATCTTGTCTGGTTGTTGAGTTTTGGATTGGATTTGATTGGTATCAATCACTCTAGCTTGTTTACACATTTTCCATGGTGCCATGGTTGGTGCCCCCTCATGTAGTTGAGTTCTCCAAGTGTCATTTTCTTTATTAAATAATAAATAGAAAGGTTTGTTGTGCAACTTTCATTTGAGTTTTTGAGTTTCATAACTCATTACATAATAAAAATTATTTTCAAAACATGAAAATAAAAGCAGTGTCATGGGGGTATTACAAAAAGTCAACCATGGTTAACTAAGGGCATCCATGGTTAACTACATTCAAACATGATTTGCTAAATTCAACCATGGTTGACTACGGTAAAAATAAAGTCAAACATGGTTAACCAAATTCATCTATGGTTTGCTAGAGTGTTTGGTATATGATGATACAATTCAAAGTGTGACACATTAACAATGTGACATTTGACATTCATCAAGGTTTAGGTCACATTGTGATGTTTATAAAGGGTTACGTTCAATTATGCATTCAGAAGGGTTATGTTGCATTGTGATGTTTACCAATGTTTACGTTACATTATGGCGTTCAAAAATGGTTATGTCACATTGCGATATTGGTAAAGGGTATGCCGCATTGTGATAATGCCGAAGATGTGACACATTAATAATGTGACATTTGATTTTTAGAAACTTTCATCTCTCATTCAGAACTATGGCCACGTGGTACAGTAAAGTCAACCATGGTTAACTATGGTCAAACTAAAGTTAAGCGTAGATTACCTAAAGCCAAACATCCCTCATTAAATTCAACCATGGTTGATTATGTTTAAAATAATTTGAAACATGGTTGACCAAATTGTGATGTTCATTAAGGATTATGTCACATTACAAAATTGGTGAAGGGTGATGTGGCATTGTGAAAATTCCCAAGATGTGACACATTATTACATTTGATGTTTAAAAATTTTCATGTTGCATTGGAACTATGGCCATGTAGTTCACTTAAGTCAACCATAGTTATGTATGGTCGAACTAAATTCTAGTATCATTAACCTAATTTAACCATGGTTAACTAAAGGGAAAAATGATTTGCTTAAGTCAACAATGGTTCACTATAGTCAAACTAAAGTTAAAAATGGTTGACCAATGTTAGCCATGGTTCACTACACTCTCCAGTATATGCCGACATAAGCAAAGATGCCATACATTAACAATGTGATGTTCAACATTCATCAACAATTATGTCGCAATTTGATGTTTATCAAGGGTTACATTGTAGTTGGAGTTCATCAAGGGTTATGTCACATTTGACATTGATCAATGGTTATATCACATTGTGACAATCCCAAGATGTGACATTCATTGAAAGCCTTATGTTGGATTATGACATTCATGGACACTTATTTTGGATTGCGAGAGTCATCCATGGTACATTACTTAATGTTTTTCTTACATTACAACACTCATCGAGGCTTATATTCGATTGCAACACTCATCTTTACTACATTCGTTAATGGTTTTGTCGCAAATAATGTGACATTCGATGTTAGTAAAACTTCATGTTGCATTGTAAACTATGCCCAAGTGTTTCACTAAAATCAACCATGGTTAAATACATTCAAACACGACTCGCTAAATTCAACCATGCTTGACTATGGTAAAAATAAAGTCAAACATGGTTGACCAAAATCATCCATGGCTCGCTAGAGTGTTCGGTATATGATTATACAAGTCAAGGTGTGACACATTAACAATGTGATATTCGACATTTATCAAGGTTTATGTCACATTGTGATGTTTATCAAGGGTTACGTTCAATTATGCGTTCATAATATTATTTAATTAATTACAAATGGATATTAAAATAATTAATTATAAAGAAATTAAACAATAAAGTATACTTAACATATATAATGAATAATATTGGATATAGTTAACTTGATGATATATTTTCATACATACTATAGGGAAAAACATTACATGAATAATATTTTAACTATATTATGTTTGTTTAATGTTTTGTATTAATTAAATAATATCATAATAATAAAATGATGATATTTGTTATATATTATAATTAATTTAATAATATTATTTATATCAATACTTTGTAGATATGTCTATGAGCTCACCGGTTACCAGCAACAACCACATCAAACCGGTTACCAGCAACAACCACATCAAATTTATTAGTATGTCTGAATACGTGGTTAGGCGTAAATTAGGTACATACATTTTATATCAATGTTTCTCCCTATAGTATGTACTTGAATTTAAGCCTCCGCATATTCAAACACATTAATAAATTTAATGTGGTTGTTGCTAGTTACGCCGATATATCTCACATTTGGGATTTAGACTTCATCTAGCTGATCATCAAGATCCACACGGGCTTGACAAATGTAGAGCTTGGATCCTTTCAATTGTCATCACATATTTAAGGTAAGGATAATGAATAGTTTAGGATAAGAGAGGACTCGCTAACCAACCATGCCACTCATTAGTTTAATAAATCATTTGAACGCTCTAAAACAAGCGCGTGCAAGTGGTTGAACATTGTGGCCACGATGCGGTTTAGTGGACAAGCCTCCTACTCCCATACTGAACACACAGAGTTGGATTAGTTAGTTGTCTTCAACACCCATCCGGAGATAGTTATCTCCTTATGCAGAGCCCTTTATATCACACAGTAATGGATTCCTTTCTGCATTCTTTTACAGGTGGCCAAGAATGAAGATAAGCTACTCTTTTTGTAGCGCATGGAAGCGGTTGAACATCGTGGCAGCGATGACCTATTGTGGACAAATCTAAATTTCCTGCTCCCATCTTGAACACACAAAGTTGGATCAGTAAGGAAGAATGCAGAAAGGAAATAGCCATTGAAGGAAAAGCTTGCAGCTGGAAGAAAAACTTGTCTGATAGTGGAGAGATGATTGCAGTGGCTTCTACACAGCATCACCCGCTTTTCATTTATGCCCGAACTGCAACTACGTGTCCAGACTTAAGCTGGGAAGAATAGTTAAGCTTGGAAGAATAGGTATCGTTGTCGTTATGGTTCGTTTTTCACAAATCGAATACATAAATATTATTTTTCATTATTTTTATGGTAGTGTCATTATTTTGAATTAATAGAGTAGGCGTCTACTCTGAAAGTGGACGAGAAGAGCGATGTGTGCAGCTTCGAAGTGGTTCTGCTTGATCTACTTACTGGTAAGAAGGAAGTGGGTGAATGTGAATATGAAGATGAAATTGGAATGAACATAACATGGTGGGTTAAGAAGATGACAAGTTGGAACAGAGAAGAAGTTATGAAGATTATTGATCCGAGGCTGAGCGGTGTCCCAATGCAAGAAGCCATGCATATATTTTGTGTGGCTTTGCTCTGCATAGGAAAATACCCCATGGATGGACCTTGCATGCGCGAGATAGTTTACATGCTTACATATTTTCCCATGTAATAATTTTGCAATGATCAAAGCCAAGATTCGAGCATAGCCACTGTCGGTGAAGTGATATCCTCTCACTATGCATAGTTAGTGTTCTGCTTTGTGTGTCCATGGAATAAGATCCTCTACTATATGTAGTTGTAATGATCCTAATTATAATTTGTTGTTGTTATTAGTTTTCATAAGTAAGGTGAAGTTCAATATACTTGTGAAAATGAAAATACTTGTGAAAATGAAAGTGGATGGAATTATGAAAATGTTACTTTGTGAATGGTTTTATAAACTTTATAATATAAAGAATAGATGCCACAGTGATCTTGATGTTTATTTTATTTTATTTAGAAAAATATTACCATTAAATAATTAACATTTAAAAATTGATCCTCGGTTGTTGATCGCCGGTAGGAATCGATTTAGGTCAATTTTGATTGTGAAGGTTTTCTTTCATAAACGACTGAAGGTTTTTTTTTCAGAAACGACACATATTACAAGCTTCAAAACCATCGATTGGTGGTTGCTTAAAAGATAAAAGATAAATAAAGAAAATATTTCTTGGTATTCCTTTTCCATCTTTTTTATATATTTGATGCCGACATATCCTGGCGGTATTTTTAGTGCATTACTCTTTTCATGAATGTAGAGAACAACTTGATCTTGTTTGTATTATATATATTCATGGAGTCTTTAATCCGATTCATTGAATTTCCACTTGAATAAGTAGACAATCTCTTTATCAGATTTGTATAATAAAATTCTTAGATTTGGTAGAAAGAGCCACAAATCGTTATTTAAAAAACCTGGAATCTATATATTTTTTGTGTCTACGGGAGCGATGGCCATACTTTAGCGAGCCGGAAAGGAAGCAGTTGTGCTTGGCGATCTTTTCATTGTTTTAAGGAGTTAGAAAAGAGCTTAAACGAAACTCCAATGTGGTCAACCGACTGCGGTGGCATGAGCGGTGCCCCATGTCGGGACGGTGGACAGAGGTCCAAAGGTCATCAGCGTAGTATGGATGGAGAAGAAGGCTCTGAAACATACCAATTCATGCGTGGGATAGATTGCGACAGAGGCCTGCGAGTCGGTGTGGCAGAGGCATGCCAACCGAGGTGGCTCTCAGATAGAGGTCAGGAGAGCATGTGTGTGTGTTGCGGTGGACGAACTTGACTACATGCGATGTGAGTGCAAGTCCGGGGGCACTTATATGCCAAATACGTGCAAGAAAAGAAATCGTCTTGTGGACAGTGGTCCAAAGGTCCGCGTAAGGTGCGGTAAAAAGAAAAGATAATCTATGTGTTAAAAATACAAAATAAAAGCTAAAATTACATTCTTTAACGGGTGGTGGCCTGAGGACACTTATATGTCAAATACATGGAAGAAAAACAAAGGGTTTTGTGGAAGATGGTCCAAATGTCCGCGTAAGGTGCAGTGAAAAAAGACAATTATAAATACAAAAAGTAAAATTACAGTCCTTAACGAGTGGCGGCCCGACAGCTTGCATGAGTAGCGGTCGGGAAGTGTGATACGAGTACCGGTCCGTAGACACTCGCATCGTCATGTCATGGCTCGTAAATCGATGTGACTTGTGGGAGATGGTCTCGAAATTAATTTATAAAATGTGAGATGATGGTCTCATAAGGAAATAGAAATTTGAGCCCGGAGGTGTGAGAGGTGTCTCGAACCAGTTCCGGGTGACTTTGGATTAGTAGCTGATGGTGCTACCCTTGATTTGTGTTGAAAAATGTTTGAAAATAAGAAAAATAAAATAAAGCGACTCATTGGTGATGTTTAAGCGTAAAATTTCTTGAAGTAGAGCCCATTGTGGGGGTTCTCCAATAGTTTCCCATTAGAGTCAACGAAGAGGTATGCCCCCTTGCCAAGACGAAGGGCATTGGCAAGGCGGGGTGATGGAATTTGGTCCTTTATGCGAAGAACCGATTCCATACTATGGTTTAAAGGGAATGGGGTAAAACCTAAGGTGGTTTTACATATATCTCCGTCATCGCGTAAGTGGTGCTAGGATAGATCAAGTGGAACTTCCACAGCCAACAAGGAGAAATGGAAATTGGTGCTAGATATCATGAAAGTGGTATTGGTTGTGGCTTTTGTGGCCTTGTCCCCAGTCTCTGTTGGAGGAAGAGGGGCAGGCCTAGAGATGAGAGGAGTCTTTGATGGACCTTGAGGTAGGTGCAACATCATCTCAATTGGCTGGACATGAGTCAACACATCTTGGGGCTTAGAGGTAGGGTAGGCGGTTCAAGGTATCACACAAGATCTCCTAGTGTGACATCCTATAGATTGCGGGTTGCTAAGACATACTTGCTCACGATCCCTAATGGTAGGAAAAGGAAAAGGAAAAGAAAAAGGAAAAGGATCATGTTGAGTGGGAATGAAACCCACTATTTCCCTAGTAACTAAGGTTGAGGTTGCAACTGAGGTTGCGGCTGTGGCTGGGGTTGCGGCTGCGGAAACAATGGAAGAGACAGGTCTAATGGACTGTCGATGATGGTGGATACAAGAGGGTCAGTAGAACTAGACATCATGTAAATGGACATGGTGTCTGAAGAAGGAGGTGGGGGATGAACTTCTTCAGTCAAGGTGATTTCAGACTCAAGGGAATGTTGACGGAGGTCAGCTAGAGCCATTGGAAACTCAGACAAGTCTTGGCAATTGTGAGAATAATGTCCATACAGACCACAGAGGGCGCAAGCATGGTTTGTTCTCAATGCCTTCTTTCTGACTATAGGCGCGGTTGGGAGTTCAATCATGGGGATGTTTTCGTTTGTGTCCACGACATCTAGATGCGCACGGATCACTGGGATTTCATGGTAATTCTGAGTTGGATGGCCCTGTTGTTCGCAGATGGCACAAGGTGTGACTTGTCATGGTTCTGCGGTGGCTTTGGTATTCTTGCCCCTGGCCCTTTTGGGTTGGGGTGGTGCAGGTGTAGGTGCAGTGGTTGGTTTGTGCAGACTGGGTGGAGGGTGAGAATCGACCGTGATAGGTTGCACCGGGGTTAAAACAACCTAGGGCATTGCTAGTTGAGCTGGTGGATCAACATACCACACCGGGATGCCCAACGTAAAGTTGGGTAGGCTTAAGGTGGCCATGACCGGCTTGCTCATAACACTAGGTGGGGGAAAGAGGAAGGGAATCGTATGGACCGTAGATGAGCCCAGATAACTCCCTACTGGTTGCATGTGGGGTTGAGGTTGTGGTTGCGGCTGCGCATAATGCTGTTGCTGCAGGTGATGTTGCGGCTATTGTTGGTGTTGTAGTTGCGGATGATGTTGTGGTTATGGTTGGGGCTGCGGCTATGGTTGTTGTTTGGGTGCAGCAGTACTTGATGAGACCATGCACAAGTCCGCAGTTTTCTTTTGTGTCAGTGGTGGTGACACCAACGGGAAAGGAGTCATCATTGTGGGATCAGTAAACAACCCAAGGTCCACATTCAACGGTGGGGAGGCTGGTGTGTTTTCAACCATGGTGTTGGTTGCAGGGATGATGTTAGCATGTGCGTTCGCCCCTTGCGGCTCAATGGTGGTGATGGTAGGGATAACGTTGGCAGGTGTTATTAACCCTTCCAGATCATGGTAGGTGAGTTAGTCAACCATCACAATCTTCCCTTCATGGGGGAACATCATGAGGAGAAAGACAGTTGACGTGACGGCTCGCATGGCGTACATGTAACTCCTTCCGAGGAGGAGGTTGTAGTCCAGTTGAGCATTGACGACTTCGATGTCAATCAAGACTGTCTTCCCAGCTAACGTGATGGGGACAAGGGGGAGGATTCCTTGGGCTTTAGTGGGATGTCCATCATAAGGCCGCATAGTCATGGAGGACGGTTGCTGAATTGGTGATCCAAGCTTCTGCCAAACCAAGGTAGACATGATGCACGTGGATGCCCCCTCATCCACTATGCATCGGTGCACAACCAAGTTTCGGATGGACACCGGGATTTGGAAGGTGATAGTGGAGGGCATGTGTGGCTCTCCCTTCTCTGTGTCAAACGTGATTAACTTGGAGTCGGAGGAGTCTACTGCTGCTAAAGAAGCTAGTAAGGATTTTCACTACATTGGGCATGTTTTAAGTACTTCAAGAGCGGATATGGCAGTTGGCATTTGGGCCAAATCATCCATAATGCTATGGCTGACTGCAGCTTTAGTCGCGGCATTATTGGCAATTCTGCATATGGGGGGGCATGGGAACGGGGGTAACCATAGAGGTAGGTTGGTTGTCTTAGACGTGGATGTTGCTGATGAGTCGGTAGGTTCAGTGTTGGTACCGTACTGATTTCGTCTAGTCTGTAAGTTGACCTCTTTAGTGGTCATGGCTAGCAGGTGGTGAACACTTGTTTCGGCCATGGGCGGTGCCCCCAGAGCGTTGGGATTGGTCTGGGGAGGGGGAGCAGTTGCCACCAATCCTTGGACTGGTAGTGAGTTTTGAAGCACCATGGGAGGAGTTCCTTGTGGTGCCTAGTTGGGTTGGGCTTGATTGGGAGCATTGGCGGCCTGTTGGGCCTCATTTTGAATTGCCTCCTTAGCGCAATCCATGAGGGGACACTCAAATGTGTAATGCCCATAAACATCACAGAGTGTACAAGGTTGGTTTGTGCGCAATGGAGCGTTGCGTCTTGGTGCATTCTATCATGGGGGGTTTTGGGCTGGCCGGTTAACCGCAACATTATTGGGAGGGTTCGGTTGCTGACTGCCTCCCTGTGGTTGGTTATTGCCTTGGTTGCGGGGCCGGTTGTTTCTAGCTTTCCCTTGTTGATTGTTGGGGGCGGGCTGGTTGGGACGGTTTTGTTGTGCGGACACTTGTCCCAATGGAGGGGGTGGAACGGGCACGAGGGCTTGAACTTGTTGCAATGGTGGTGCATAGTATATTTGTGGGGGTGGTGGTGCCACAAATGTGGGAATTTTCCCCACATACTATTGTGTTGGCGAAGCCATGGCCTGAGCCTGCTGTAGTGGCGTATGTTATGCATAAAAGGTTGTTGCTCCGGACTAGGACATCATTCTAGCATAGTTAGGAGCTTGGTTTCAGTAGGAAACATTAGCAGTGTTGCTTGGTTGTGGTGCAACGACAAGTGGTGTGGGTCAAGGCTATGGTTGTTGGGAGACTAACCCTATGATTCCGTTTGCAGCGTGGGATGCCCCCGGTGCGTCGTGGTAGGAGGTACTTGGACACGGAGTGTCTGGAATGACGATGTACAGGTATCCAGACTGGGCATAAATGAGATCAAATTGTTGGGCCTTTAGTATGGCCTCTTCTTCAGATTGGGGAAGTTTAGATGCAATGTCCTTTGCGATGGGCAGGAGAAAAGTCTTAAGGAACCAATCCAAGAAGATCCTATCATCTAGTTGGATTTTGCATAAGCTACGGCATCGCCGCCACTCATGGATATGGTGAGTTATGTGAGTGGTGGTGCTTTGGCAACAAGATAACAGGATCTCCACCCCCTCATCATATCTAACAGGGAGTTGAAAATATTGTAGGAACATGAAGGCTAGGGAGTTGAAGTTGGGGTACTTGGGTTGTCACAGCTCAATGTACCATTTGGCCATGGCACTTGTAAAGGTGCATTGGAATAGCCTCAACCTGATGGAGTCATCTACGATGCTGTTGGATGAGCACCATAGATGGAATTTCACTATGTGATTTTGGGGACATTTCCCGGCTTTGCCTTCAAACTTTGGGATGTTTGATGGCAGCTTAGTTGGCATGGGTGGCCAAAAAGCTTGGTGGCCAATGGGGTCATTCATTAATATAGCCAAGTCAGGCAAGTTCAGATGAGCCATGAAGGGTAGATTTCACCCCAAGTTGATGTGGGATGGGGATGCAATGGGGGTGGGGTTTGCAGGTGCATAATGCATCTGCATGAATGGGGGTGCTTGTGGTGGCACCATTGTGGATGGGCCACTGCCCCCAAGTACTATGTGGGGGGCGGTATGGGTGGTAGAATCATTTCCCCATGTATGACAGTTGGGGCATTGTAGGTGAACGGTGCACTGCCCCCCTGTGTGGCCAAAGGGGCAGCGTGTGTAGAGCGGCCACTGCCCCCGTGTGTTACCACTGGGCCAGCTTGGCTGGTCAATATGGGTGGTGGAAATTGGCTAATGAAAAACTGCACGACTGTGCTTCGACCGCTTGCCAAGTTGTGGGTGATAGGTTGTAATGTGGACATGGGTCCACTTGCTAAGGTTAGGCCGAAAAATGGATCTGGGTTTGCACTAGCCATAGGGCTTGATGGTGCGATGTGGAGGTCTCGTTCAGACTGATATGGGTCTGAATTAGAATCAGAGGCTGTGTGGCCCTCTGACGATGTGGGAGATCACTGAGAGCGGCTTTGACGGTGCTGATCAAGTGTTCCAAATGGTTGTGGTTCACCTCTTAGGCATGAGGAAGATCGTGGAGGATCAATTGTGTTTTCTTTTGTGTATGAAACTGGTGGGTATGAGATTTGGAACCTAGTTTCAATGGATTCCTATTGGCTGAAGGTGGTCTCTCAGCCACCAATATTGCCATAAGACAGCGCTTGGCTTGTTCCTCATGGGTGCTTCTACTCAATCGAAAGGGGTCGTTGCCCGTTTCACTTGGCAATTCCTCTCAGTGGGAAGCTACTTTGGGGTTCTTATGGTACTCCTCACAATGAGTTTCTGGGCAGAGCCCAAGTACTTCCCACAATTGAAATAGTCAGGGACTTATGTCCTCAAAGACTGCATAATTGATTGAACTTAGTGTAAATTTGGTAAATTTTAAGGCTTACTCAGTGTCATGAACTGAGTTGGGTTAATTATTTGGTATGGTGTGTCAGTTTGTTTGTTTGTTCTGGTATTTGGTTGTTGCAATATGGTTTATGAATTCATGGTAGAGTTCATATCATGGTTTTGTATGCAAACATAAACAACAATTTGTAAGCAAGTACAGTGATTAACCCTAGATTGCTGGCTTAACTAAATGTCTACCTCTCAGTGATATTGTTCTTCAAACCAAGAGAAGGTGTTGGGATCTCAACACAATGGGACTAATCCCATCCGTAGATCTTTAGGTCACCTTTCGGATGCTAGGTTGGTCAACAGGGAGGACGCGTAGCGCCATGCGAAGCCCTCCTTCTCTATCCCCTCTACCTTCCAGGTCACCCGGTTTTAGTCGTTTGGGAAAAATACCATGGAGTGCCTAGATCTATACGAGCTTACCCTTCGTCGTATCCCAGAATACCCCGGAGGGTGATGACTGGGTAGAGGACGAAGGGGGCAGCAAGATTATTATTTTTAAGTTACTTTTAGTTAGACTAGTTCATTTTATTAAGCCTTAATGATTGATGTAACATTTACACATTGTTCATGGATTGATTTGCATAAAATAAAAAATGGAACTAAAAAATACCTGCAATGGTTGACAGAGGCAGCTGGGCCGCACTAACAGTCCTCTGAAACTGAAAATTACGATCAATTAAACTTAAATTCAACTTCTTTGTGACACGTCGCACATTTCTGACCAAATATAGCGAGGGGCTCGCGAGATTTTTCCAGAAATGAGCGAGGGGGTCGCACAGAATGAAAAAACAGTTGCAACCTGAGTTTTTGGGTTGAAGTCGTGCCTATCTGGGGATTAAGTGCACCCTGGGCACACCTGTTTTCTCATTAAGAGAACCCCAGTCTCACCTTTTGCCCCGATGAGAGCGCCCTGCTCCGGAAAGGGGTTTTTGGTGAGGCAAGATTAGATCTGGCCAACAGTAACTGGTACTGGGGTCAGTCTGACTTAGTTTGGCCTAGTAGAGGCTTTGGCATTGACTAAAACATGAAATAAACAAGATTTAAGACAGATCTAACATAATATTTTTGAAAACTAGGGTAAAATTGAAAAAACTTGAAAACTTGAAATTTTTGGACTAGGGATCTTGTGGGATTTCAAGGATCTATCTTAAATCTTGTTTATTTCATGTTTTAGTTAGTGTTGAAGCCTTTGCTAATACCAAGCTGAGTCAGGCTGACCCCAGTACCAGTTCCTGTTGACCAGATCTTACCCTGCCTCACCAAAAAACCCTTTCCAAAGCAGGGCGCTCTTATAAGGGAAAAAGGTGAGACTAGGGCACTCTTAATGAGAAAATAGGTGTGCCCAAGGCACACTTAATCCCCAAATAGGTGCGACTTCAGCCTAGAAACTCAGGTTGCGGCTATTTTCACATTGTGTGCGACCCCCTTGCTCATTTCTGGAAAAATCTCGCGGCCCCCTCACTAGATTTGGTCAGAATTTAAGTTTAATTGACAGTAATTTTCAGTTTCAGAGGACTGTTAGTGAGGCCTAGCCGCCTCTGTCGACCATTGCAGGTCTTTTTCAGTTCCAGTTTTTATTTTCTACAAATCAATCCATGAACAATGTGTAAATGTTAAATCAATCATTACGACTTAATAAAATGAACTAGTCTACCTAAAAGTAACTTAAAAATAACCATCTTCTTGCCCCCTTCCTCCTCTACCCAGTCATCACCCTCCTGGGTATTCTGGGATACGACGAAGGGTAAGCTCGTATAGATCTAGGCACTCCATGGTATTTTTCCCAAACCACTAAAACTGGGTGACTTGGAAGGTAGAGGGGGTAGAGAAGGAGGGCTTCTCACAGTGCTAAGCGTCCTCCTTGTTGACCAACCTAGCATCTTGGAGGTGACCTGAGGATCTACGAATGGGATTAGTCCCATTGTGTTGAGAGCCCAACACCTTCTCTTGGTTTGAAGAAGAATATCACTGAGAGGTAGAAATTTAGTTAGACCAGCAATCTAGGGTTAATCACTGTACTTGCTTACAAATTTCTGTTTATGTTTGCATACAAAACCATGATATGAACTCTACCATGAATTCATAAATCATATTGCAACAACCAATTACCAGAACAAACAAGCAAACCAACACACCATACCAAATAATTAACCCAACTCAGTTCATGACACTGAGTAAGCCTTAAAATTTACCAAATTTACACTAAGTTCAATCAATTATGCAGTCTTTGAGGACATAAGTCCTTGACTGCTTCAACTATGGGAAGTACTTGGGATTTTCCCAGAAACTCATTGTGAGGAGTACCACAGGAAGCCCAAAGTAGCTGGCCACTCAGAGGAATTTCCAAGCGAAACGTGCAACGAACCCTTCCAATTGAGTAGAAGCACCCGTGAGGAACAAGACAAGCGTTGTCTTCTGGCAGTCTTGGTGGCCAAGAGACCACCTTCAGCCAATAAGAAGCCATTGAAACCGGGGTCCAAATCTCATAACCACCAGTTTCATGCACAAAAGTGAACACAATTGATCCTCCACGATCTTCCTCACGCCTAAGAGGCAAACCACCACCATTTGGAACACTTGATCGGCACCGTCAAAAACCGCTCTCAGTGATCTCCCACACTATCAAAGGGACACACAACCTCTGATTCTGATTCATACCCATATAAGTCTGAACCAGACCTCCACACCACACCATCAAGCCCCATGGTTAGTGCAAACCCGGATCCATTTTTCGGCCTAACCTTAGCAAGTGGACCCATGTCCACATCACAACCTGTCACCCATAACTTGGCAAGCAGTCCAAGCACAATCATGCAGACTGTCATTAGCCAATTTCCACCACCCATAGTGACCAGCCAAGCTAACCCAGTGGTAACACACGGGGGCAGTGGCCCCTCCACACACACTGCCCCTCTGGCCACACAGGGGGCAGTGCACTGTCCACCTACATTGCCGCTAATATCATGCATGGGGGAAATGCTCCTTCCACCCATACCGGCCCCCACACAGCACTTGGGGGAATTGGCCCATCCGCGATGGTGCCCAGCCATGCAGATGCATTATGCACCTGCAAACCCCACCCCCATTGCAGCCCCATCCCACATCAACTTGGGGTCAAATATGCCCTTCATGGCTCGTTTGAACTTGCCTGACTTGGCTAGATTAATGAATGACCCCATCCACCACCAAGCTTTCTGGCCACCCGTGCTAACTAAGATGCCATCAGACATCCCAAAGTTTGAAGGAAAAGCCGGGGAATGTCCCCAAAATCACATAATGACATTCCATCTATGGTTCTCATTCAACAGCATCGTAGATGACTCCATCAGGCTGAGGTTGTTCCAACGCACCCTTATAGGTGCTGCGGCCAAATGGTACATTGAGCTACCACAAGCCAAGTACCCCAACTTCAACTCCCTAGCCTTCATGTTCCTACAGTATTTCAACTCCCTGTTAGATATGACGAGGGGGTGGAGATCCTGTTATCCTATCGCCAAAGCACCGGCACTCACATAACTGACCATATCCATGAGTGGCGGTGACACTGTAGCTTATGAAAAATCCAACTAGATGAGAATATATTCTTGGATTGGTTCCTTAAGACTTTGCTCCCACCCATTGCAAAGGACGTCGCATATGAACGTCCCTAATCTAAAGAAGAGGCCATACTAAAGGCCCAACAATTTGACTTGATCTACTCTCAGTTTGGATACTTGCACACTGTCATTCCAGGCGCTCCCCATCCGAGTACCTCCTACCGCGACACACTTGGGACATCCCACGCTGCAGACAACATCATAGTGTCAGTCTCCCAACAACCACAACCTCGACCGACACCACCTACCGTTGCACCGCAACCAAGCAACACTGCTAATGTTGCTTACCAAAACCAAGCTCCGGACTATGCTAGAATGATGTCCCAGTCCAGAGCAACAACCTCTTATGCACAACTTGTGCCACCACAGCAAGCTCAGGCCATGGCTTGGCCAGCACAACAGTATGTGGGGTAAATGCCCACATTTGTGGCACCACCACCCCCACAAATATACTATGCACCACCAATGCAACAAGTTCAATCCCTCGCCCCCACTCCACCCGCTCCGTTGGGACAAGTGTTCGCACAACAAAACTGTCCCAACCAGCCTGACCCCAACAATCAACAAGGGAAAACTAGAAACAATCGGCCCCACAACCAAGGCAATAACCAACCGCAGGGAGGTGGACAGCAACCGAACCCTCCCAATAATGTTGCGGCTAATCGGCCAGCCCAAAACCCCCCACGACAGAATGCACCAAGACGCAATGCTTTGTTGCGCACAAACCAACCTTATATATTATGTGATGTTTATGGGCATTACACATTTGAGTGTCCCCTCTTGGCTCGCGCTAAGTAGGCCATTCAAAATGAGGCCCAACAAGCCGCCAATGCTCCCAATCAAGCCTAACCCAACAAGGAACCACAAGGACCTCCTCCCATGGTGCTTCAAAACCCACTACCAGTCCAAGGATTGGTGACAACCGCTCCCCTTCCCCAGGCCAACCCCAATGCTCTGGGGGCACTGCCCATGGCTGAAACAGGTGTTCACCACCTGCTAGCCATGACCACTGAAGAGGTCAAATTATAGACTAGATAAAATTAGTGCGGTACCACCACTGAACCTGCAGACTCATCAGCATCATCCATGTCTAAGACAACCAACCTACCTCTCCAGTTACCCCCATTCCCACACCCCCCCATACGCAGAATTGCCAATAATGCCATAGCTAGAGTTGTAGTCAGCTATAGCATTGTGGATGATTTGGCCCAAACGCCAACCACCATGTCCACTCTTGAGGTACTTAAAACATGCCCAATGCAGCGAAAAGCCTTACTAGCCGCTCTAGGGGTAGTAGACCCCTACGACTCCAATTTAATCACATTTGACATAGAGAACAGAGAGCCGCACATGCCCTCCACTATCGCCTTCTAAATCTCGATGTCCATCCGGAACTTGGTTGTGCACTGATGCATAGTGGATGAGGGGGCATCCATGTGCATCATGTCTACCTTGGTTTGGCAGAAGCTTGGATCACCAATTCTACAACTGTTCTCCATGACTCTGTGGGCTTATGATGGACACCCCACTAAAGCCCAAGGAATCCTCCCCCATGTCCCCTTCACATTAGCCGGGAAGATCGTCTTGATCGACATCGAAGTCGTCAATGCTCAACTGTACTACAACCTCCTCCTTGGGAGGAGTTACATGTATGCCATGCGAGCCGTTGCGTCAACTATCTTGCACCTCATGATGTTCCCCCACGAAGGGAAGATTGTGACAGTTGACCATCTCACCTACCATGATCTGTAAGGGTTAAAAACGCCTGCCAATGTTATCCCTACGATCACCACCATTGAGCCGCAAGGGGTGACCGCACATGCTAATATCATCCCTGTAACCAACACTGTGGTTGAAAACACACCAGCCTCCCCACCGTTGAATGTGGGCCCTAGGTTGTTTACCGATCCCACCATGATGACTCCTTTCCCGTTGGTGTCACCACCATTGACACAAAAGAAAACTGCGGGCTTGCATTAGAGGAATTTTGGGGTCTAAAATGGGCCTCCTAAAGAAAATAATAAAATAATAATTAATATAAAAAAATAATATTGATTAATTTTGGAGGAAGAAAGAAAAAAACTACTTTTTGTGTTCGTATTTTCGACATATCTCCCTGTTGTTTTACTCAAATTTTGATCGGGAGAGCTCATTGGATGCGGAATCAAATTCCGCTTCCAACGAGCTCTCTTGATTGAAATTTGAGTAAAAACACAATGAGATATGTCGAAAATACGAACAAAAAAAGTAGTTTTTTTTAATGACAAATATGTCAATTCAACCATTATGGTTGACTTATTTTATTGAAATTCTATTGGTTCTTGAATTCCAACTCACAAAAACTTATTTTGGCACATTTTCTTATAAGGCCCATTTCAGACCCCAAATTTCCTCTAATGTGCATGGTCTCATCAAGCACGGATGCACCCAAACAACACGCGTAGACACAACCACAACCACACCCACACATGAAACCAGCAGGGAGTTATGTGGGATCATCTCCAATCCATACAATTCCCTTCCTCTTTCCCCCATCTGCTGTCATGAGCAAGCCGGTCATGGCCACCTTAAGCCTACCCAGCTTTACGTTGGGGATCTCGGTGTGGTATCTAGATCCACCAGCTCAACTAGCAATTCCCTAGGTTGTGTTAACTCCGTTGCAACCTATTGCAGTTGAGTCTCACCCCCCACCTGGTCCGCATAAGACAACCGCCACACCCGCACCTGCACCGCCCCAACCCAAAAGGTCTAGGGGAAAGAACACTAAAGCCACCGCAAAACCACAACAAGTCCCAGCTTGTGCTATTTGCGAACAATAGGGCCATCCAACTTAGAATTGCCCTGAAATTCCAGTGATCCATGCGCATCTGGATGCCATGGATACGAACGAAAACATCCCCGTGGTTGAACTCCCAACCATGCCACTAGTCAGGAACAACGCATTGAGGACAAGCCATGCTTGCGCCCTTTGCGGCTTGTATGGACATTACTCCCACCATTGCTAAGACCTGCCTGAATTTTGAATGGCTCTTGCTGACCTCCGTCACCATTCCCTTGATTCTGATATCACCTTGATCGAAGAAGTTCACCCACCACCACCTTCTTCAGACACCATGTCCATCTACATGATGTCCAGTTCCACCGACCCGCTCATCTCCACCGACGGTCCATCAGACTTGTCACTTCATTGCTTCAACAACAATGAAGAGATACTTGAAGCTCTGACTGCCCCGGAATACCCATGGCACGACATGCACCATCACTCGTTATTCCTCCTGGAAGAGCTTGTGTCTCAATCTGACTAATTTTCCATGGAGACCAAAGATTTCATCCATGGGAAGGTTGACTGGTTCAAGAACCCAATCCCAACACCCGATGCCTTCACCTTCGAAGAAGGGAACATGGCGAACATTTCTCCAACAATTAAAATCGACATCTCAACCAACTCTGAGATCGTTAAAGAAATCATGTTGGGGGAATCTTGCTCCCCGGAAGAGGTCGATGCCTACATTGCTCTCTTCCAAGAATTCCGCGACATCTTCACCTGGTCATACACTGAGATGCCTGGCTTAGATCCATCCATCATGGAACACCACATCGACAAATGGCCTAATGTGGCACCCATCCGCCAGAAGCAATGGCCCATCCATCCATCCAAAGTGGTTGCGGTGAAAGCCAAGATAGAGAAGCTGCGCACAGGTAGCTTCATTTATCCCATTGCATACACAACTTGGGTTTCTAATCCTATTCCCATGAATAAAAAATAGGGTATTGTTCGGGTTTGCATAGACTTCCGCGATCTTAATGGGGCATGTCCCAAAGACAACTTCCCCACCCTGTTCATCAACCAGATCATCGATGCATGCGCCGGACAAGAGACCTTCTCCTTCATGAATGGATTTTTTGGCTACAACCAAATCCAAATCCGGAAAGAATACCATTACAAAACAACATTCACAACCCCATGGGGCACATTCACCTACTGAGTCATGCCATTTGGCCTAAAAAATGCTAGAGCCACCTTCCAGCGTGCCATGATGCACTGCTTCTGCGATCTCGTGCACATCATGTTGGTTTGTTTCGACAACCTCATTGCGCGGTCACAAAATCACACACAACACATAGATGACTTACGACAAGTCCTAATGCAATGTCGCCAGTACAAGATCCACTTGAACCCATCCAAGTGTGTTTTCTGTGTCTCCACGGGCTGTCTCCAAGGATTCATCATGTCACACAAAGGAATGACCGCTGATCCTAGGAAAGTCCAAATGACTTTCTCCCTAACGTCACCCCTTTGAGTGACAACATTCTAAATTGTATTATAGTCTTTCCATTTTTTGTTTTACACATTCTTCCTGATTGAGTCTTATGTATCGTTTTCTCTCATTGCTTCAGATGGAGCACACCTCAGATTGGTATATGGGATTCATAGATGGAGCGAGTAGATGGTACCCGAACCTCGCCTCGGCTGCATGGGTAATCTACTCCCCATCGCACGAGTTGATCCACATCGACGGAATATGCGTGGGCACCGCAACCAACAACCAAGCAAAGTATGATGGTGTCAATGGCCTCTTGTTCGCTGCTCTACAATTAGGAATTCATCATCTCGATCTCTTCTTAGACTCCCAGCTGCTTGTTTTTCAACTAAACAACCACTACCAAGTTCACAATCCCTGCCCCTTTAGAAAGTACCTGCGCACTAAACACATGGTCAGAACATTTGAATCCATCACATTCACACATGTTCCCAGGAACCTCAATAGTGTCGTAGATCAAATGGCTAACGATATTCTAAATTGGCACATCCATAACAGTATATAGGAAACATACAACCATAACATAATGCATAATCATGTCTAAAACACATGGGCTTCACTTGTTGACCAATATCCTATCACGTTAGTTCATATTGTGGGTTTTAAAATTATCAAAAATTGAACCAATATATTGCAGGTATTGGGGGGGATGAGGGGTTTAAGGTGGGGGGGGGTAGAGTGGTTTATAAGGATTGAGGTATAAAAATGGGTGGGGAGGAGGTTTTAAGTATTGGGAGGGGGTTACAACAAAAAGAGTTTGGGTCAATATCTTTGGAAATTAAGGGTATTCTTTAATATCCCATGATCGCACGTGCTATGTGACACGTTCACTAAGTGAAGTCCCCGTGGTCTAAAAATACACACATAGTGTATAATACATCACATAGACATTTGCATCCCATAGCATAATAAAAAGAATCACATAATGAAACCACAAAAGCGCATCCACATGCGTAAAAAATATATGTAGATATAAATCCATAAGTTGCATGTCCACAACATGTTCAATACAAAAACAAGAAGGCACAAAGCTTTCTCAATAGGATATACATAAGCGACACAAAAACCCCTAAGTGCACCAACGCACTAGGAATAGCCCCACAGGGCTACTAATATGACTCAGACCCATCATCTGACTCAGCCTCATCATCTTCCAAAGAGGACGCATCCTCTGCAAGAAGACCACCTCTTGCCATTCGATGAAAGTGCTCGCAAGCCACTGCCATCTTCCTCATCACGCCCATTAGCTTAGGCGGAAGATTGTGAATCACAGCAATAAAATTGGTACTCAAATGCTACCAGCCAACATCTGACACCCTGGTAGCAAGCTCATCCAGATACGGCACCAGTCATTCCATGTCCCGCTGCCGCCTGCGGGAGCTCTCGGAAGGGGCTGCCGCAGAAGCCGCCGTAGGAGGTACGATAACAACCTGCCTCTGATTCCCAGGTGGCGGGCGAGGACCAACATCTGCACATACAAGCAAGGACACCATCACTCCACATACATCAATATGAAAATCACTAACCAGCTCAACTATACTATGCATAAAGATCAACATAAAAACATCAAGCATACATACCAGCTGGCCCCCACGCCTGACCAGGAGGTCGGGGCATCTCAGGGTCTCCTCGGAAATCCATACCTGCATATGGGTACTCCTCGATCACCACAGGCAACTAGAGCCACTGCTCCAACAACTCCTCTATGAAGAAGCGACCCACTCTACCACCACCCTTGTGAATCATCATCTGGCACCACCTATACATCCTCGGCTCTCACGGACCACTGTCCTGCACAGCCCGATGAGGACAAAGTGTAGGTACTTTCTCAAAGAATAAAGCACATAGGAAGGAGCCAAAGAAAAAACCAGTGCCAGTAGTCTTCGACTTGTTCAGCTGACGTCGAACAGCCTGCAAGTACATCTGGCCCCATGCATAATATGTGCCACCTATGGCATGCTCTACTAGCTATAGCTGACCACTAGAAATCTTGTGGCTCCCCGTGGAACCCAATATATGCTACAATAGAGTCCCCACCACCCGTGTAGACAAAAATCCTACATGTCACACATGATTAGGATGTAGGAGTCATGCACATACGTCGTAGCGTAACAATGCCGATCACATAGATCCTCCAGTGTCTCCCCCCGAGATAGTACAGGTGCTAGGTCACCAACTACTCCCAATATTGGGAGCCCAGTAATGAAATACACATCCTCCAACGTAATCTCAATGCGCTGGCCCTGAAAGAGGAGCACCTCCTTAGCAACATCCCAGAAACCTATGAATGTTTGCATCAACAAATGCAAACTCCGCATAAGCGGTATCCTCATAAATTTTAGTAACCCACAACATTCTAGTGTATCTATAACACCTCCATCACGCAATGATGCATCTCTGATAGGTTTGCAGTCTCTCTCCCTCCATTTGATCTCCACCATCCTACACAAAGCAAAAACCCCGATGTCAGACATCCCCACCATAAAAAAATCACCCAAAAGAGGCTAGGGTGCACCTATTTGGGAAAAAGGAGCACCCAGGGTGCTCATAATTTCCCAACAGGTGTGCCCAAGGTGCACCTTTCCCTTCGAAATGAGCGACCTAGCCCATAAGAAACCCCAAATAGCTCATGGGGGGCCTCTAGGTGGTCAAATTCAGTAAATAAGCCATCAAAATGAAGAGGTTCAATGAGAGATTTTACCTACAAGTAGTGGCTCGCGAAACTGTCGGTCAGATCAAGAGAAATCAAAAAATGAAGAATTAGGGCCCACCTCTCCAACTCCACAATGAGTAGTGACAATGACACTTCACCATGTGGACCCTCCCCTTTTATAGGCCCCGTTTGACCTAATTTCTTCCGATCGACACAACAGGACCATACGGACTCTGTTTGAGATGCCGTTTGCGCCACTGGTTTTAGAATTCCGCCCTTTATCTCCTTATGAGACCTCCATCTCACGTTTTATAAATTAATTTCAGGACCATCTCCCACAAGTCACCTTGATTTATGAGCCATGACATGACGATGCGAGTGTATACGGACCGGTACTCGTATCACACTTCCCGGTCGCAACTCATGCAAGCGATCGGGCTGCCGCTCGTTAAGGACTGTAATTTTACTTTGATTTTTTGTATTTATAAATGTCTTTTTTCACCGCACCATACGTGGACATCTGGACCATCGTCCACAAAACCCTTTGTTTTTCTTCCATGTATTGGACATAAAAGTGTCCTCGGGCCATCGCCCGTTAAGGAATGTAATTTTAGCTTTTATTTTGTATTTTTAACACATAGATTGTCTTTTCTTTTTACCACACCTTACGCGGACCTCTGGACCACTGTCCACAAAATGATTTCTTTTCTTGCATGTATTTGGCATATGAGTGCCCCCAGACTTGCACTCACATTGCATGTAGTCAAGTTCGTCCACCGCAACACACACACATGCTCTCTTGACCTTCGTCTGAGAGCCACCTCGGTTTGCATGCCTCTGCCACACCGACTCGCGAGCCTTTACTACGATCTATCCCACACATTTATTGGTATGCTTGAGAGCCTTCTTCTCTGTCCATACTATGCAGATGACCTTTGGACCTTTGTCCACCGTCCCGACATGGGGCACCGCTCATGCCACCGCAGTCAGTTGATCACATTGGAGTTTCATTTAAGCTCTTTTCTAACTCCTTAAAACAATGAAAATATTGCCGAGTGTAGCTACTTCCTTTCCCGCTCGCTAAAGTATAGGAAAGGCGGTCTACATCGTCTCGTTTACCTCCTTTTGCAGACCATGTAGACCATCAATCGAAAAGGATATCCTTGGCACACTCAAGCCAAGACCGTACCCCTCTGCATACTTTTATGCTTTCTCAGGAAGAGGGGCCGCACATTACGAAAAAGCTCACCACCGGTTGTCATTAAGCTCTTTTCCAGCCGTCTCAACAAGAAAAGATCGCCGAGCAAACTTGGTTTCGTTCATGCTCGTAAAAGTATCTGAATAATCGTCCAGTCAGTATAGGTTTAACCTTTTTTGGTCTGATTGGACTACCAACGGTAAAGAAGTCTCTCATCCCCTCCAGGATGAGCGAGCTCTACTATGTATAATTTTATCCTTTTTCGAGCGCAGGAGACTAACGAAAAAGAGCCCCCACTGGAGTCTTCTTCGTGCTTTCAAACTCTCTAAAATTGAAAGCACCAACGAGCACTTACCTTCTCGAGCTTGGCAAAAATCCACGAGATCGTACCACAATGGTGTCCTTAGGCACCCCCCCCCCATAGAAAATAGTTTGGCAACATCCCCACATTGAGTCGCCTTTGTTCAGAGTACTTTGCAATGTGTCTTCCTTGGATCCGATCAGTATCAAAAGTGTCCACCTCCTCCAAGTATTTCCCATCTGCAGCGACATTCCCAGTATTACAGCTATGATCCCATTCCCATGAGTTAAGTTTCATTTGCTGCCTAGTCTGCCCTGCCATCATACTCTTAACAAAGGAAGTTTGAGTCTCCCACTCCCCCCCTACCCCTGTTCAGTTTTTTTTCCTTCCCAAACCCCCCCCCCCAATTCAGTGAGTCAGTCCGCAGATTGCTTCACACCTTTCGGTTATCCCTTGCACTCCTGATCAAGGAAACATCATTGCCTTGACTAGGGGTAGGTCTCCCTCTGTCGACGCCAACACACATATTCCATAGGATAGACCGAGAGGTACCTGTACCTTGGTTTCATTTACATCATTGATGAGTTCCTTGGACCACTTGAGAGGAGTCCTTAGTGCTTCTCGAGGTGGTTGTTTCTCACGTGCTCGAATTCAACTCCATCATCGCACCATTGATATTTGTACAGGGTTTGTTCCGCACAATACTTTGTCGAAGACCCCGAATGTCACCTGACTCTAGCACATTGGTGATTCCACTCGAGGGACCTAAACAGGTTATGTCCCTTGTGATTTCTGGGTTGCATTGGAGACAATGTTCAGAAGCCCCAACAATGCTTCGATATACATTTATGATTGATGTAGCATACTTGTACCATAGAGACTCTGACTCTCAATCAGTGAGTCCACACGACTATGTACCAGATCCAGCAGGCCATCAATCATGAAGATATAGCATTCCATGAGAATGCCATGGGTTCAATGTACCAGAATAGTATTGTATTTAGCCTCACATGGAGGCAACCACCATTGTAACATCAGTTGTATATGATCGACTCTTGTATTTTAGAGCATAGATCAAATGATTCTTTTGACATTGTCATGAGCGTGGGAATGCACGCCTCGTCCATATACATGTCACACATTTATTGTATCTCACCCATTGATTGGAACCATATTAATACAAAAACCAAAAGCCAGCATGCCCCAGCTCTGGAAGCACCACCTCTATACAGTAAATCCTATGATGTCCGTCGGCCATACGTTGAGATCCTGCCTTCACATATCAGGGGGCAATCTGTTAACCCAAAAATCCCCCACATATCTCTCTATGGCCTACACCACCCAAGGAAACCATCTCATAACCCCCATATCACTCCATCAGACCTTCCATTAGACTCCCACACCTCCAAAAGAGCCCAAAATAGCTCCCCTAGGAGCTAAATCCCTCAAAAAAGGGATTAAACCCTAAAAGGGGATAAAGTTAGGGCGGAAGGGGCTAAAGGACCAAAAAAGGGGTTAAAGCCTTCACCAAGGGATTAAAACCCTAAAATCCCTTGGAAAAGCTATAAAAGGAGGGTGGGGGGTCACTCTCAAAACACTCCTCCCTTGCCTATTGTTATGCTACCCATGGATTCTTTGAGACCTTTGCCTTTCAAACCACCCACACTCCCTCTCCTCCATCTCCATCCCATCAAGCCATTGCTTCCCAACCAAGAGAGAGGTGCTCCCATGAGCTAGGGCATGGTGGCCCATTTCGACGCAAGTGAGGTATAACATTTCTTTTCATGTTTGTTTAAATGTTTTTGCTTTCTAACTGTTATTTTTATTTGCAGGTTCTATTGTTGACATTGTTTGCAGGTTTTCCATTATAGTAGCTTAGGTTGCTTGCAGGTTTCAAGGAGGCGAAACCCTAACCCGTTTTTTGCAGAGGGGTTCACAAAGCTTCTTCTTTTCTATTATTAGCCCTTAGATCTAGTTTACAGTTGTAGCCATTTGCTTACTCTAGCTTAGTTTAATTTGTTGTTCTATTTATGCTATTTCCATTTCATTTTTTACAAGTTTTTTCAATAGTGGGAACCTACCCTTGTGCCCTATAGGCACAAGGGAGCCATTCCTGCTCTTGTAGTGAGGAGAAATCCTTGCTACAACTTTCTCCTCACTGCAGGAGTAAGAATGGCTCCCTTATGCCTATAGGGCATGAGGGTAGGTTCTTACTCTTTGAAAACAGGAAAAAATGAAATGGAAATGCAAGTAAACAGTAAACTAAATTAAACTAAGCTAGAGTAAGCAAATGGCTACAACTGTAAACTAGATCTAAGAGCTAATAACAGACAAGAAGAAGCTTTGTGAACCCCTCTGCAGAAAACGGGTTACGGTTCTGCCTCCTTGAAACCTGCAAGCAACCCAAGCTACTACAATGGAAAACCTGCAAACAATGTCAACAATAGAACCTGCAAATAAAAATAACAGTTAGAAAGAAAAAACAATTAAACAAACATGAAAAAAAATGTTATGCCTCACTTGTGTGGAAATGGGCCACCATGCCCTAGCTCATGGGAGCACCTCTCTCTTGGTTGGGAAGCAATGGCTTGATGGGATGGAGATGGAGGAGAGGGAGTGTGGGTGGTTTGAGAGACAAAGGTCTCAAAGCATCCACAGGAAGCATAACAATAGGCAAAGGAGGGGTGTTTTGAGAGTGACCGCCACCCTCCTTTTATAGCTTTTCCAAGGGGTTTTAGGTTTTTAAGCCATTGGTCAGGGTTTTAGCCCCTTTTTTGGGCCTTTAGCCCCTTCCACCCTAACTTTATCCCCTTTTAGGGTTTTAGCCCCCTTTTTAGGGCTTTAGCTCCTAGGGGGCTATTTTTTGCTCCTTTTTGGGGTTTTTATCCCTTTTCTTCATCCTTGGGATCTTTTGGAGTTGTGGGGGTCAAATGGAAGGTCTTATGGAGTGAAATGAGTGTTGTGAGATGGTGTCCTTGGGTGGTGTAGGCCATAGAGAGCTATGTGGGGGATTGTTGGGTTAACAGATTGCCCCCTGATGTGTGAGGTCAAGAGCTCAACGTATGGCCGATGAACATCATAGTATTTGTTGTGTAGAGGTGGTGCTTCCGGGGCTAGGGCATGGTGGCTTTTGGTTTTTGTATTAATTTGGTTCCCATCAATGGGTGAGATACAATAAATGTGTGACATGTATATGGATGAGGCGGGCATTCCCATTCTCATGACAATGTCAAAAGAATCATTTGATCTATGCTCTAAAATACAAGAGATGATCATATACAACTGATGTTACAATGCTAGTTGCCTCTATGTGAGGTTGAATACAACACTGATCTGGTACATTGGACCCATGGTATTCTCATGGAATGCTATATCTTCATGATTGATGGTCTGTTGGATCTGGAATCGTACATAGCTGTATGGACTCGTTGATTGAGAATAAGAGTATTTTTGGTACAAGTATGCTGTATCAATCATAAAGGTATATCGAAGCACTACTAGGGATTCTGATCACTATCTCCAATGCAACCCATAAATCACAGGGGACATAACCTATTTAGGTCCCTCGAGCGGACTCACCAATGTGCTAGAGTCAGGTGACATCCAGGGTCTTCGACCAAGTATTGTGTAGAACAAACCTTGTATGAATCTCAACGGTGAGATGATGGAGTTGAAGTCGAGCACGTGAGAAACAACCACCCTGAGAGGCACTAAGGACTCATCTCAAGTGGTCCAAGGAACTCATCAATGATGTAAATGAAACCAAGGTACAGGGACCTCTAGGTCTATCCTCTGGAATATGTGTGTTGGAATCGACAGAGGGAGACCTGCCCCTAGTCAAGGCAATGATGTTTCCTTGACCAAGAGCATGAGGGAGAAAACTGAAAGGTGTGAAGCAATCTGCGAACTGAATCACTGAATGGGGGGGGAGGGGGGAAGGGAAAGAACTGAACACGGGTATGGGGGGAGTGGGAGACTCAAACTTCCTTTGTTTCGAGTATGACGGCAAGGCAAACCAGGCAGCAAATGAAACTCACTCAAGGGAATGGGATCATAACTGTAATATCGGGAATATCGTTGCAGATGGGAAATACTTGGAGGAGGTGGACACTTTTGATACTGATGGGATCCAAGGAAGACACATTGCAGAGTACTCTGAACAAAGGCGACCCAATGTGGGAATGCTGCCAAACTATTTTCTATGGGGTGGTGTCTAGGGACACCGTTGTGGTACGATCTCGTGGATTTTTGGCAAGCCCGAGAAGGTAACTGCTCAATGGTGCTTTCAATTTTAGAGAGTCTAAAAGCATGAAGAAGACTCCAGTGGGGGCTCTTTTTCGTTGGTGGTCTCCTGTGCCCGGAAAAAGGATAAAAGTATACATAGGAGAGCTCGCCCATCCTGGAGGGGATGAGAGACTTCTTTACCTTTGGTAGTCCAATCAGGCCAGAAAAGGTTAAACCTATACTAACTGGATGGTCATTCAAATTCTTTTATGAGCATGAAAGAAACCAAGTTTTCTCGGTGATCTTTTCTTGTTGAGATGGATGGAAAAGAGCTTAATGACAACCGCTGGTGAGCTTTTTCATAAAGTGGGGCCCCTCTGCTCGAGAAAGCATAAACGCATGCAGAGGGGAACGGTCTTGGCTTGAGTGTACCAAGGAGGTCCTTTTCATGAAATGGTCTACATGATTTGTAAAAGGAGGTAAACGAGACGATGTAGACACTCTTTCCTATACTTTAGCGAGCGGGAAAGGAAGCAGCTACGCTTGGCGATCTTTTCATTGTTTTAAGGAGTCAGAAAATAGCTTAAACGAAACTCCAATGTGGTCAATCGACTGTGGTGGCACGAGCGGTGCCCCATGTTGGGACGGTGGACAGAGGTCCAAAGGTCATCCGCACAATATGGACGGAGCAGAAGGCTCTCAAACATACCAATACATGCGTGGGATAGATCGCGGTAGAGGCCTACAAGTCGGTGTGGTAGAGGCACGCCAACCGAGGTGGCTCTCGAACAGAGGTCAGGAGAGTGTGTGTGTGTGTTGCAGTGGGAGAAATTGACTACATGCGATGTGAGTGCAAGTCCGGGGGCACTTATATGCCAAATATGTGCAAGAAAAGAAATCGTTTTGTGGATAGTGGTACAGAGGTCTGCATAAGGTGTGGTAAAAAGAAAAGACAATCTATGTGTTAAAAATACAAAATAAAAGCTAAAATTACATTCCTTAACGGGCGGTGGCCCGATCGCTCGCATGAGTTGCGATCGAGAAGTGTGATACAAGTACTAGTCTGGAGACACTCGCATCGTCATGTAATGGTTTGTGAATCGAGGTGACTTGTGGGAGATGGTCCTGAAATTAATTTATAAATGTGAGATGATGGTCTCATAAGGAAATAGAAATTTGAGCCCGGATGTGTGAGAGGTGTCTCGAACCGGTTCCGAGTGACTTTGGATTAGTAGTTGATGGTGTTGCCCCTGATTTGTGCTGAAAAATGTTGGAAAACAAGAAAAATAAAATAAAGCGACTCATTGGTGATGTTTAAGCGTAAAATTTCTTGAAGTAAAGCCCATTGCGGGGGTTCTCGAAGAGTTGTTCATCATAGTCAATGAAGAGGTATGCCCCCTTGCCAAGATGAAGGTCATTGGCAAGGCGGGGTGATGGAATCTTGTCCTTTATGGGAAGAACCGATTCCATACTATGGTTTAAAGGGAATGGGGTAAAACCTAAGGAGGTTTTACATATATCTCCGTCATCGCGTAAGTGGTGTCGAGATAGATCAAGTGGAACTTCCACAATCGACAAAACGAAATGGAAATTGGTGCTAGATATCATGAAAGTGGTGTTGGTTGTGGCTTTTGTGGCCTTGCCCCTAGTCTCTGTTGGAGGAAGAGGGGCATGCTTGGAGACTGGAGGATTCTTTGATAGACCTGGAGGTAGGTGCAACATCATCTCAATTGGTTGGACATGAGTCAACACATCCTGGGGCCTTAGAGTTAGGGTAGGTGCTTCAAGGTACCACACATGATCTTCCAGTGTGAAATCCTGTAGATTGCGGGTTGCTAAGACATACTTGCTCACGATCCCAAATGGTAGGTAAAGGAAAAGGAAAAGAAAAACGAAAAGGATCATGTTGAGTGGGAATGAAACCCACTGTTTCCCTGGTAAGAGAGGTTGAGGTTGCAACTGAGGTTGCAGTTGTGGCTGGGGTTGTGGCTGCGGAAACAACAGAAGAGACAGGTCTAATGGACCATCGGGGATGGTGGAGACAAGAGGGTCTGTAGAACTGGACATCATGTAAATGGACATGGTATCTGAAGAAGGAGGTGGGGGATGAACTTCTTCAATCAAGGTGATTTCAGACTCAAGGGAATGTTGACGGAGGTCAGCTAGAGCCATTCGAAACTCGGACAAGTCTTGGCAATGGTGAGAATAATGTCCATACATACCGCAGAGGGCGCAAGCATGGTTTGTTCTCAATGCCTTGTTTCTGACTATAGGAACGGTTGGGAGTTCAACCACGGGGATGTTTTCATTTGTGTCCATGGCATCCAGATGCACACAGATCACTGGGATTTCAGGGCAATTCTAAGTTGGATGGCCCTGTTGTTCACAGATGGTACAACGTGGGACTTGTTGTGTTTCTGCGGTGGCTTTGGTATTCTTTCCCCTGGCCCTTTTGGGTTGGGGTGGTGCAGGTGCAGGTGCAGTGGTTGGCTTGTGCGGACCGGGTGGAGGGTGGGAATCAACTTGGATAGGTTGCATCGGGGTTAAAACAACCTGAGGCATTGTTGGTTGAGCTGGTGGATCAAGATACCACACCAGGATACCCAACATAAAGTTCGGTAGGCTTAAAGTACTGGCCATGACCAGCTTGCTCATAACACTAGGTGGGGGAAAGAGGAAGGGAATCGTATGGACTGGAGATGAGCCTAGATAACTTCCTGCTGGTTGCATGTGGGGATGAGGTTGTGGTTGCGGCTACGCGTAATGTTGCTGCTGTGGGTGATGTTGCGGCTGTTGTTGGAATTGCGGCTGTGGGCGATGTTGTGGTTGTGGTTGGGGCTGCGGCTGCAGTTGCTGTTTGGGTGCAGCAGTGCTTGATGAGACCATGCACAATTCTACAGTTTTCTTTTGTGTTAGTGGTGGTGACACCAATGGGAAAGGAGCCGTCATGGTGGGATCGGTAAACAACCCAGGGCCCACATTCAATGGTGGGGAGGCTGGTGTGTTTTCAAGCACGGTGTTGGTTGCAGGGATGACGTTAGCGTGTGTGATCTCCCCTTGCGGCTCAATGATGGTGATGGTAGCGATAACGTTGGCAGGGGCTGTTAACCCTTGCAGATCATGGTAGTTGAGCTGGTCAACCGTCACAATCTTCCCTTCGTGGGGGAAAATTATGAGGTGAAAGACAGTTGATGCGGCAGCTCGCATGGCGTACATCTAACTCCTTCCGAGGAGGAGGTTGTAGTCTAGTTGAGCGTTGACGACTTCGATGTCAATCGGGACTTTCTTCCCGGTTAACGTGATGGGGACATGGGGGAGGATTCCTTGGGATTTAGTGGGATGTCCATCATAATCCCGCAGAGTCATGGAGGACGGTTGCAGAATTAGTGATCCAAGCTTCTGCCAAACCAAGGTAGACAGGACGCACGTGGATGCCCCCTCATCCACTATGCATCGGTGCACAACCAAGTTCCGGATGGACACCGGGATTTGGAAGGCAATTGTGGAAGGCATGCGTGACTCTCCATTCTCCGTGTCAAATGTGATGAACTTGGAGTCGGAGGGGTATACTACCCCTAGAGCGGCTAGTAAGGCTTTGCGCTGCATTGGGCACATTTTAAGTACCCCAAGAGTGGACATGGCAGTTAGCGTTTGGGCCAAATCATCCACAATGCTATAGCTGACTGCAGCTCTAGCTGTGGCATTATTGGCAATTCTGCATATGGGGGGGCATGGGAACGGGGGTAGCCGGAGAGGTAGGTTGGTTTTCTTAGACGTGGATGCTGCTGATGAGTTGGTAGGTTTGGTGGTGGTACCATACTGATTTCGTCTAGTCTATAAGTTGACCTCTTTAGTGGTCATGGCCAGTAGGTGGTGAACACCTATTCCGGCCTTGGGCAGTGCCCCCGGAGCGTTGGGATTAGCCTGGGGAGGGGGAGCGGTTGCTACCAATCCTTGGACTGGTAGTGGGTTTTTAAGCACCATGGGAGGAGGTCCTTGTGGTGCATGGTTGGGTTGGTCTTGATTGGGAGCATTAGCAGCCTATTGGGCCTCATTTTGAATGGCCTGCTTGGCACGAGCCATGAGGGGACACTCAAATGTGTAATTCCCATAAACATCACAGAGTGTACAAGGTTTATTTGTGCGCAACAGAGCATTGTGTCTTGGTGCATTCTATCGTGGGGGGTTTTGGGCTGGCCGGTTAGCCGCGACATTATTGGGAGGGTTCGGTTGCTGACCGCTTCCCTGTGGTTGGTTATTGCCTTGGTTGTGGGGCCGGTTGTTTCTAGCTTGCCCTTGTTGATTGTTGGGGGCAGGCTAGTTAGGACGGTTTTGTTGTGTGAACACTTGTCCCAACGGAGTGGGTGGATCAGGGGAGGGGGTTTGAACTTGTTGCATTGGTGGTGCATAGTATATTTGTGGGGGTGGTGGTGCCAGAAATGTGGGCATTTGCCCCACATACTATTGTGTTGGCCAAGCCATGGCCTGAGCCTACTGTGGTGGCGCAGGTTGTGCATAAGAGGTTGTTGCTCCAAACTGGGACATCATTCTAGCATAGTCCGGAGCTTGGTTTTGGTAAGCAAAATTAGTAGTGTTTCTTGGTGGTGGTGCAACGACAGGTGGTGTGGGTCGAGGTTGTGGTTGTTGGGAGATTGACCCTATGATGCTGTCTGTAGCGTGGGATGCCCCCGGTGCATTGCAGTAGGAGGTACTTAGACGGGGAGCATCTGGAATGATGGTGTACAGGTATTCAGATTGGGCATAAATGAGATCAAATTGTTGGGCCTTCAGTATGACCTCTTCTTCAGATTGGGGACGTTCAGATGCAACGTCCTTTGCGATGGGTGGGAGCAAAGTCTTAAGGAACCAATCCAAGAAGATCCTGTCATCTAGTTGGATTTTGCATAAGCTACGACGTCATCGCCACTCATGGATATGGTCAGTTATGTGAGTGGTAGTGCTTTGGTGACAGGATAATAGGATCTCCACCCCCTCGTCATATCTAACAGGGAGTTGAAAATACTGTAGGAACATGAAGGCTAGGGAGTTGAAGGCAGGGTACTTGGCTTGTGGCAGCTCAATGTACCATTTGGCCGCAGCACCTATAAGGGTGCATTGGAATAGCCTCAGCCTAATGGAGTCATCTACGATGTTGTTGGATGAGCACCATAGATGGAATGTCATTATCTGATTTTGGGGACATTCCTCGGCTTTGCCTTCAAACTTTGGAATGTCTGATGGTAGCTTAGTTGGCATGGGTGGCCAGAAAGCTTGGTGGCGGATGGGGTCATTTGTTAATCTAGCTAATTCAGGCAAGTTTAGATGAGCCATGAAGGGCAGTTTTGACCCGAAGTTGATGTGGGATGGTGCTGCAATGGGGGTGGGGTTTGCAGGTGCATAATGCATTTGCATGGCTGGGGGTGCTTGTGGTGGCACCATTGTGGATGGGCCAATTCCCCCAAGTTCTATGTGGGGGGTGGTATGGGTGGCAGGATCATTTCCCCCATGTATGACAGTAGGGGCAATGTAGGAGGATGATGCACTGCCCCCCTGTGTGGTCGAAGGGGCAACGTGCGTAGAGGGGCCACTGCCCCCGTGTGTTACCATTGGGCTAGCTTGGCTGGTCACTATGAGTGGTGCCAATTGGCTAATGATAGTCTGCATGACTGTGCTTGGACCACTTGCCAAGTTGTGGGTGACAGGTTGTGATGTGGACATGGGTCCACTTGTTAAGGTTAGACCGAAAAATGGATCCGGGTTTGCACTAGCCATGGGGCTTGATGGTGCGGTGTGGAGGTCTGGTTCAGACTGATATGGGTCTGAATCAGAATCAGAGGCTATGTGGCCCTCTGACAGTGTGGGAGATCACTGAGAGCAGCTTCGACGGTGCCGATCAAGTGTTCCAAATGGTGGTGGTTCGCCTCTTAGGCGTGAGGAAGATCGTGGAGGATCAATTGTGTTCGCTTTTGTGTATGAAACTAGTGGGTGTGAGATTTGGTCACCAGTTTCAATGGCTTCCTATTGGCTGAAGGTGGTCTCTCGGCCACTAAGACTGCCAGAAGACAATGCTTGGCTTGTTCCTCATGGGTGCTTCTACTCAATCGGAAGGGGTCGTTGCCCATTTCGCTTGGCAATTCCTCTCAGCACCCGACTACTTTGGGGTTCCTGTGGTATTCCTCACAATGAGTTTCTGGGAAAATCCCAAGTACTTCCCATAGTTGAAGCAGTCACGGACTTATGTCCTCAAAGACTGCAGAATTGATTGAACTTAGTGTAAATTTGGTAAAATTTTAAGGCTTACTCAGCGTCATGAACTGAGTTGGGTTAATTATTTGGTATGGTGTGTTGGTTTGCTTGTTTGTTTTGGTATTTGGTTGTTGCAATACGGTTTATGAATTCATGGTAGAGTTCATATCATGGTTTTGTATGCAAACATAAAGAGAAATTTGTAAGCAAGTATAGTGATTAACCCTGGATTGTTGGCCTAACTAAATGTCTACCTCTTAGTGATATTCTTCTTCAAACCAAGAGAAGGTGCTGGGATCTCAACATAATGGGACTAAGCCCATCCGTAGATCCTCAGGTCACGTCCCGGATGCTAGGTTGGTCAACAGGGAGGACGCTTAGCGCTGTGAGAAGCCCTCCTTCTCTACCCCCTCTACCTTCTAGGTCACCCGGTTTTAGTGGTTTGGGAAAAATACCATGGAGTGCCTAGATCTATACGAGCTTACCCTTCGTCGTATCCCAGAATACCTCAAAGGGTGATGACTGGGTAGAGGAGGAAGGGGGCAACAATATGGTTATTTTTAAGTTACTTTTAGTTAGACTAGTTCATTTTATTAAGCCTTAATGATTGATTTAACATTTACACATTGTTTATGGATTGATTTGCAGAAAATAAAAACTAGAGCTGAAAAAGACCTACAATGGTGGATAGAGGTGGCTGGGCCGCACTAACAGTCCTCTGAACCTGAAAATTACTATCAATTAAACTTAAATTCAACTTCTGTGTGACAGGCCACACATTTCTGACCAAATCTATCGAGGGTCCGCAAGATTTTTTTAGAACTGAGCGAGGGGGTCGCACAAAATGCAAAAACAACCACAACCCGAGTTTCTGGGCTGAAGTCGTGCCTGTCTGGGGATTAAGTGCGCCCTGGGTGCACCTATTTGCTCATTAAGAGCGCCCCAGGCTCACCTTTTGCCCCGATAAGAGTGACCTGCTCCGGAAAGGTTTTTTTTGGTGAGACAGGGTCATATCTAGCCGACAGTAACTGGTGCTGGGGTCAGTCTGACTCGGCTTAGCCTAGCGGAGGCTTCGATACTGACTAAAACATGAAATAAACAAGATTTAAGATAGATCTAACATAAGATTTTTGAAAACTAGGGTAAAATTGAAAAAAACTTGAAAACTTGAAATTTTTGGACCAGTGATCCTATGGGATCAACCTGGTATGGTCACCAAGGCTGTAGTGAGGATTTCTCCTCACTGTAGGAGCAAGAATGGCTCCCTTGTGCCTATAGGGCACGAGGGTAGGTTCCTACTCTTTGAAAACAGGAAAAAACGAAATGGAAATGCAAGTAAACAGTAAACTAATTAACCTAAGCTAGAGTAAGCAAATGGCTACAACTGTAAACTAGATCTAAGAGCTAATAACAGACAAGAAGAAGCTTTGTGAACCCCTCTGCAGAAAATGGGTTAGGGTTCCGCCTCCTTGAAACCTGCAAGCAACCTAAGCTACTACAATGGAAAACCTGCAAATAATGTCAACAATAGAACCTGCAAATAAAAATAACAGTTAGAAAGCAAAAACAATTAAACAAACATGAAAATAAATGTTATACCTCACTTGGGTGGAAATGGGCCACCATGCCCTAGCTCATGGGAGCACTTCTCTCTTGGTTGGGAAGCAATGGATTGATGGGATGGGGATGGAGGAGAGGGAGTGTGGGTGGTTTGAGAGACAAAGGTCTCAAAGCATCCACGGGTAGCATAACAATAGGTAAGGGAGGAGTGTTTTGAGAGTGACCCCCCACCCTCCTTTTATAGCTTTTCCAAGGGGTTTTAGGGTTTTAAGCCCTTGGTCAGGGTTTTAGCCCCTTTTTTGGGCCTTTAGCCCCTTCCACCCTAACTTTAGCCCCTTTTAGGATTTTAGTCCCTTTTTTAGGGCTTTAGCTTCTAGGGGGCTATTTTGGGCTCCTTTTTGGGGTTTTTAGCCCTTTTCTTCATCGTTGGGCTCTTTTGGAGTTGTGGGGGTCAAATGGAAGGTCTTATGGAGTGAAATGAGTGTTGTGAGATGAAGTCCTTGGGTGGTGTAGGCCATAGAGAGCTATGTGGGGGATTTTTGGGTTAACAGTCTTAACAAACATGTACGTTCGGTCCATCCAACGGACCAATAGCTAAGTCAATGGTTGACTTTGCTGTTGGTCTATTGGATGGACCGAACGTACATGTTTTTCAAGCTCAGGCGAGAGCGATGGCCATGCGGCGATAGTATATACCGTGGCTTCCATGTACATTGAAAAGAAATTTCGTGTTGGAGTGTTATGAGTATCATTCCAATTTTGGAAGCCCTAAGAGTTTGCAATCAATGTTAAATCAGAGACGAGGGTAGCACGTAGTAGTTGGGATCCAACATAGACAACGGGAGTGGAGCCATTGGGATCCTAGAGGGGAAGGGAGTGAAGCAATTGAGTGAACAGTTATTATATCTATTTTGATCATTAGAACAATTATTTAATTTTTGGTTGGTGAATGTGCATAGACAAGAAGTTAAGTATCACTGAATTATTTGTTATTCATGGGTCAACTACATGTTATTCATGAGTCAACTACCACGTAACCCTAAATCATAAGATGAGTGAGTTGTCTAAACAAGCAACTTTTTAACTTTTCCCGTAATTTGTGGCAAGAAATCAGTTAGTTTTTTTTCTTGAATTCAAATGTTTATGTAATTCAAATTGTTTTTTTCAGTGCACAAACAGATTCAGCCCTGTCATAAACCTTTGGGGAAACCAAATCCTACAAGTTTTAATAATAGTTATATGGAAGACTTTTTAACTTTTCAGACATTTTGTGGGTGACTTATTTTTTTTTGACTTCAAATGTTTATGTAATCCAAATTGTTTTTCAGTTCACAAATAGATTGAGCGCTGCCATAAACCTTTGGGGCAACCAAATCCTACAAGTTTAATAATTGTTATATGGAATTCTTGAAAATGGTTACACCTTTGGGGCAGCCAAATCCATCCATTTATCAAGGGCAAGTTAATTTTTATGTTATTTTTTGCTCTCACACATTTTTCTAGTTATATACCATGAACTATTGGTTATCCATTGAGCTACTAGGTATCCATACATTAATTACCATTCAGATATTAAAACTTCAATTTACATATATTTAAATTTAATAAAACTATTATATTATACATATTAATATAAATATTATAGTAAATTAATAATAAAAGTTATAAAATTAAAGCATTAAAATAGTAAACATAATAAATATGTTTTTTTTTAACTAACAATAATAAAAAATTATATAAAGTTAAAGCATAAAAACATTATACATCATATAATTTTAATATATTAAAGTTTGATAATAAAAACATTATATTAAGTTAAAGCATAAAAACATTATACATCATATAATTTTAATATATTAAAGTTTGATAATAAAAACATTATATTAATATTTTTAATTACAAGGAAAAAAATTAGTAAATTAACAATAATAAAAAATTATATAAAATTAAAGCATAAAAATATTATACATAACGTCACATCTATATTGAGAATGAAAATTCTCATTATGTAGTCGTGGATTTTTTTTGTTTTTTCTCCGTAGAATTATAGGGAAATAACATGAATAAATCGCATGTAAATTCTTAGTTAAAATAATTAAATTGTAAATGACGAATTTAAAATGTATCTTCCCCATTCCTGTGGCCAAAGGAATCTCCCGATATTCTTTTGATACCAATTTGTGTAGAATCTTTTAAAGTTGAATATTAATCTGTCACGAGTTCAAATGAGTTTAATCTGTGTAGAATTTCTTACAGTTGATTGTTAAAATCTGTCACGAATTTAAATGAGATTGTTAGTACGTAATATAGGCTGTATGTGGAAGAAAATGGAGATCTAATTTCAGTGTCCAAGTCCCACCACGATGCCAGTCAAAATGCATTAGCCGACTTGACTTATGTCAAAAATGGCGCTTGCATATGACAATTTTCCACAATAACAATGTTCAGTGAGACAAGATTGGGATTGTGTTGCTTTGAATTGAAGTATCGACGACTTGTTGTTGTATAAACAAAAGACAGTATAACAAGAATGGGATTGTGTTGCTTTAAATTGAAGTATCGACGACTTGTTGTTGTATAAACAAAGACAACGACAGGGAGATCTGTAGATAGATAAGACTATTTTGAAAACGGTCTTACAACTATGAACAAATCAAGTATTTGTCATATTGACTGATTGAGTGACTGGGCTCTCCACGCCATTGCATTGACATGGATGACTCTACACGGAATAGATCAATTCTATGGGTCCTTATCATCAAAACTAATGCAGGTAGTCTTCTTTCTTAGACCAGCACCATAAAAAGGATAACCCCAGAATATGTGGATTCAGAGAGAGTTCCTGTGTTTGAATTCAGGATTTGGGAATTGGGAAGACAATATTCTGGTTGAGCATCAGATCCTGACTGGAAATTGTTTTAAATTACTGAGTTTTTCTTCTAAGATTGTGGTGGATTAAGCAGCAATTATCAATCCTCTGAGAAGAATATGGCGGGAGGTGGCGGTGGTACTGATCGCTCTTTAGAGCAAACTCCTACTTGGGCAGTAGCAGTTGTTTGCTTGGGATTTGTAATCATCTCCTTACTTCTTGAATATGGTATTCACCATGTTAGCAATGTAAGGGTTTGCTCAGGTCTCAACAACACAGTTTTTAGTTTAATTTAATTGATCTTACTTCGGTACAGTTCTGCACACAGTTTGTTTTGGCTGGTCAAACTTTTGTAAAATTTGGCTTCGGTATTCACCAGCAAAGCACACTTTTAAAACCCTATGAATGTCTGTCAGGAGGGATTAGAAGTAAACTAGACTTATTGCTTTGGTTTATTATAGGAAATGGAAAAATTCTAGGAATACCAGTTTTAAATTTTGCTTGCATCTGCAGTAATGAAATCCTTTTTTGTCACTATTTTTACAGTGGCTCTCCAGAAGAAATAAGAAGGCCCTATATGAAGCGCTTGAAAAACTGAAAGCAGGTAAAGGAAATTCGAAACCACTAGCATCCATCATGTTGCTTGTTGCAGTCTATCCTCCAAATATATCTGAAAATAATTTGTTCTAGAGATTTTTGCTGTTTTATATAGAACTTCCTGCTAAATCATGGGTTGACAATATATATTTTATGTTTTTAATTGATCTGTTTGATTGTATTGGTGCCTTGTTTTGGCATTTCTAGATTGATTTCCGAACTATAATTTCATTCATTCACATTAATTTCTCTTTGCATCTCCTGGCTAGAAGTTTTGAATGTGTCCTCTGATAAAATATTTTTGAAAATTTTCTTTTTGGGTTGCAGAATTCATGCTTCTGGGTTTTATATCGCTTCTACTGACAGTTGGACAAAAGCCCATATCTATGATTTGTATCTCAAACAAAATAGCTTATTCAATGCTTCCATGTAAGAAGGAAAATGATAATGGCGATAAAATAGTGGAAGCAAATAGTGAGGAAGGGGAGGAACGCAGCCAAAAACTTCTATTGGAATCTATGTCTTCTGAACAGGGGGTCTCATGGAGGCGCGTCTTAGCTGCTGCTGAGGGTAGCGAACATTGTAGCTCCAAACATGTAAACGCCACACCCTACTCTTAGGCTGACTGCACATGGCCTCTTTATCCAAGTCCTATGATTATTTGATTAATTTACCTCATGCAATCAGGGCTACTTAGACCATCTTGGAATTAGCTTTTGATGCAAATTTAAAATATTTGTCTTATGTTGGACTTTACTTGATAATCTGTGCTCCTCTTTATTCAGGGTACGTATCCTCTTGTCTCCCAAACCGGCATGCACCAGCTCCACATCTTCATCTTCATGCTGGCAGTTCTCCATGCGGTATATAGTGTCTTTACTGTTGGGCTAGCAAGAGCAAAGGTAAGTGGAAGGGGAGATCAATTATTTTCACCATTAAAGTTCAGTTTAAAGTTTGCCTTGGATTTTACTGTTTTGATCTCTGCATGCATTTATATCCTCTGTTAATGCTGAGATCTACAAGTCCTTTTGATGCCAGATGAGGAGTTGGAAAAAGTGGGAAAGCGAATCACAAACTTTGGATTATGAGTTTTCACATGGTGAGTTCTTTTGGTTCTTCTACCTTAACTGGGTTGGTGTAGGAGCTTATTTATTCCAGCCTCTGGATAAAGTTGAAAATTAATAATTTAAGCCAGGTTGACAACTCTGCAAATTTTAATTGGGAAATAGGTATAGGCTGATTGGTTAATATTTTTTAGTTCAAAATTAGAATATTATAAGTTTACACAATGAATCTTTGGGGATTGGGTAACTTTTTGAGGGTTTTAAGAAAACTGTATGAATATTGAGGGTTTTGCTTGTTTTTCGGTCCAAGCAGATCCTGCAAGATTCAGATTAACCCAAGAAACTTCATTTGTTAAGCGTCGAATGTTTCTCTGGAGCGGAATGCCAATTCTTAAATGGATTGTAAGTAATTCATACTTGCAAATCATCTATGGATGTATCATGTTAATTGAGAAATTAGGATATATCATGTTAATTGAGAAATAACCAATTCTGGTTTAACATTAAATTTCCTTGGATTTGCAGGTATGCTTCTTTCGACAATTCTTTTGGTCAGTAACTAAAGTTGATTACGTGACCTTGCGCCATGGCTTTATTATTGTAAGCATTGATCAATTCAAATCATCATTTTCATTTTGCCAGCACCCACGTAATTCAAAAACAAATATGATTAGTACTCAATTTTTTATTTCTTTGAAATGTATAGGCTCACTTGACCCCAAATAGCAAGTTTGATTTTCATAAATATATCAAGAGGTCAATGGATGACGACTTCAAGAGGGTGGTTGGAATCAGGTTAGTAAAGATTTATCTGTTCACAAAAGCTTTGGTCTTCAGAAATAATAGGGTTTCCCTTCTTTGGCTTTGCCCTGTCAACTTCTTGGAATTTTTAGAAAATCCTCTCTTGATTCTTACTTAAACACACCCCCTTTATTGCATTATCTGCAGTCCTCCCTTGTGGGCTTTTGCTGTAATCTTTTTGCTTCTTAATGCGTATGGTAAGTCTTCAGCACTCTTTCTCTATCTAGAAAGACTTCATTTTGCATATTCATAAAGCAGTTTTCACTGCTGTTTAAGCTAACATTCTCTTTTTAATTTGAAGTATTTCTCTGAGCAGGTTGGTATGCATACTTTTGGCTATCTTTTTTACCCTTAGCTGTAAGTAAACAGAACTCTTAGATTAATAGGACTGTATTCTTTATGAGATGAATTGATGATCTTGGAAAGTTCCCTTCTATCTCCAACATGCGCAGATAGTTTTGTTGGTTGGAGCAAAGCTACAAGTTATAATAACAGAGATGGCCTTAGAAATTCAACAGAGGCATGTCGTAGTTGAAGGAGCTCCAATAGTGCAGCCAACAAACGAATTGTTTTGGTTTGGTCGCCCTCAACTTATCGTTTCCTTGATCCATTTCATTCTTTTCCAGGTATCAAAGTGATTTGCACACCAAAAACTCATTGACAAATTGTATTTCCGAATCCTGTTCATTGAATTTTCATGGGAATACCAATAGCTTGATGGTTACCTTGTGTTTTGCAGAATGCTTTCCAGCATGCTTTCTTCTTGTGGATATGGGTAAGCACTATGTTCATTCAGTAAAGAATTAATTCTTTCATGTAGAATCATTGGGTTGACTTTTGTAACAATGGTAACAAATCGGAGTGTCATGTGCCCTGAATCAATTTCACTTCATATAGTTAAGTAGTTTCAAATTTCCATTTTTGCTCTATCTGTGCACCTTATTTAGATCTGACTTTATGCTTACAGTACCAGTTTGGCCTGAGATCTTGTTTTCACGAGAGATTTACTTTCATCATAATCAGAATTATCGTTGGGTGAGTATGCTGAATATCTAAACATATATAATGTTGTGCTTATTTATACTTTCTTTTCAGTTTCAAAGAGCTTTATATACTCAAAAAGCTTTATCTTACCATAAACGCAGATCACATTCCAAGTAAACTTTATCATTAAAATTGTGTTCTTACATTTTGTACTTTATAATATCATTATTGCTCTTTGGCTTAGTACTAATAAGGGCTTGTGTTTGTGTCTAGGGTTTCTGTACAGTTTCTATGTAGCTACATCACACTTCCACTTTATGCACTTGTGACACAGGCGAGTCCTTTCCAAGTTCATTGAAAATACAATCGATTTGGGTGTTTGAGAGGACAAATTGAACTTAAATACATGTTAAATTATATTAATATAAAATGGGAGAGTTACATCGGTCAAGTCTGCACTTCCAGTGTAGTTACCTTGTTTACTTTGTACAGATGATAGATTATTCAAGCCTTACACTGATATTTAAATATCTTAAGTACCAGTACCTGAAAAAGTTAGAGATAAGGTGTCACTTGAGAATTAGTTAAACTCGTAGGAGACAGATTTACTAAGGAGACAGATATAATAACTGTGGAGTTTTTTGTTTTGTTTCTAAAGTACAATAGACTATTACTCTACTATATTGAGGCTTTCATGTAAGCTTTAAAGGATTAAAAATAAAAATAGAACTACTTTAAACAATTAACCAAAAAAAATCTACACAACCATTCATCCAGCAAACTTTGTTAATTCTGCCACTTTGTAATAAACTGTAGCAGTCTCCTCTATTCAAGAAAAACAGAGAAAGAGGCACAATGACAACCATGGTTTGTTTTTTCAATTTTATTTCTGGGTATGTTGATGGATAAAATGAAAACATCCTTTTTAATCCAAAAAGTTTTTCCAGTTTATACAAGTGTTTTGTTGTGGTGAACTTTAGATTTTGCTCTCAAATATGGTGGGATATTCTTGTACAGATGGGTTCTCACATGAAGACGGCAATATTTGAAGAACAGATAGCTAATGCCTTGAACAGATGGCAGAAAAATGCTAAGAAAAAAAAGAAAAGACACAGAAAGTCAGAGCATTCTTCTTCTGGAATCACAAGCAAATCAACCTTGTCTTCAGGATTTCGAAGTGGGGAATCAACTCCAATCCATGGATCTTCCCCATTGCATTTGCTCAGAAGATACAAAACAGCGGGGGACATTGAAATTGCAGACATCTCTGAGAGATATTACCACTCAGAACATGATGCATCAGATTCGGAAATTGATGCAGCTCCTGGTGATAGTGCCCAGCATCATCAACCTGATTTCGTTACCAAGGCCCAGGAGGACACAGAGACTAGAGAACCACATCCCACTTCAAAATATTTACACACACACAGTGACAATTTTTCTTTTCCCAGGTTATGAATGTCTAATTGACATTATACAAAGGCCAATTTATATCCAAATTGGACTGGTTACACCTTTCTCATTTGTATAGAATGGAACACCCAGTTTTCATCAATGACAACAGGATAAATATGTTTTTTTTTTTAATAAAATGTCATCTATCATAATTAACATATACATAGATCCATTTAAAAAAAAATTAACATATACATAGATCCATTTAAAAAAAAATCCATGCCTGTATCAAATCTCTCTGACTATAAACCCTTTTTTAGAGTGGAAATGTTGAGGAAATGTGAAAAGAATGTTTATGGTTTTAATTTGTATATTATGATATATGTGGTTCTAAAAAATATTTGAAATCTAAACTGAGTTTATATGTTATTTTTTATAACATTTTATTATTTTTTATAAAGGACAAGTGTCAACTCTAGAATGAGCACTAAAGGACTTACACATCTCCCCCTACTAGGCTGTAAAATAGAAACCTAGGTGATTATTAAATTTTGAACCTTGGTAAATATTAATTTAAATAAAGATTTAAATTTCTAAAGATTTTATATAGTTTTTGGATAATTTTGGCCATATTTAGAATTAACAGATGTTATCTCATGAGATTTGGATGAATCAACTTAGATAAAAATGGAAATTGGGGAATCCTTTATTTGGAAAAAAAAGTTGAGAATGAACTCTTCACCCCTAAAATTTTTCTTACATCTTTAGCTTTGATTATTCAACTAGGTATAAACATTATTAATGGTATCAATATTGTAAAATTGAGTCTAAGATGTATGTAGAAAAAGAAAAGAAAATATTTTTCATTATTAACTTTCTTCAAGATTATGGAGTAGTCTATTTATTAGAAGTTTTGGACTTTCAGGTGGTTTTTGGCTGAAATAGGGTAAATATTTTTTTGGTAAAATTCAGATTTAAAAGCCTTTAAATTATGTTTTTGAATACATAGATGGATTTGCCACCTTCAAATACCTTTATAGAAACCAAATTATACAATTTCCATAGCCAATGTATATGATTCTAATATTTTTTTAGAATTCTAATCAACTCCAAATAAAACAAGATAGAATGTTCAAATTTTCAATTTTATTATAAAATTTATAACAATATAATAATTATATTAATTTTTTCTTTAAATTAACTTAAAAAAAATGCTTATAATAAAGAAATTAAATATTTACAATTCATTAACTTTTCTTATCTTATATATCTTAATATCACCATATGATAATGCTTTTAATATTATTAATTCATATTTGAAAAGAGAATACATTAATTTTTTTTTATTCTTTATATTTTAATAGCATCATTATTTTTTAAAAACCTATGATAATACTTTTAATATTATTAATTGATATTTGAAGAATTTTCTTGTAAAAACCATATTTATGGTATGGTGTAATGTATCTAAAATTAATAATTTATTACCACCTTAGATCCAAATCATAGGCTCTATCAAGTGCCGAGAGACATCAAATCTTCCAAGATGAAAACCTCTCCTCCAATCGCTGCTTGCCTGCAATACCTGAAAAAAGATTTACACACAAACAGATTTGTAGAGTACCTCTCAACACAATTAATTAGTTAATTAAAAACTTATATATATATATAAAATAGAAAAAAAATTGTTATATATTAACTACTACAATTTCATATCATTATAGACCTAAAGTAAGAGTATTAAGAGCATTGAAAGAAGGAACACTTCAAAATAAAATTAGGTTGGAACATTTAGACTAAGAGTATGTTTAAGATAGATATAAAGTGATTTAGACATTAAAGATTACAATTGGTTATTTCAATTTAATTTCCCATAAACTTAAATCACATTTGATATAGTTAAATCACGTATTTATTTACAAGTGTTCGGCGAGTATTTAGTATCTACCACGCGAGATTCCATGAGAGATATGATTAGCTGTATTAAATTTCTGTTGTCCTACTTTATATTGTCAAGATTTGGTTTTACCTGTCATTCTAATTGGGGATTGGGGCTTTCGGTGTCGTTGATAATAGAAAAATTAATTTGGTAGAAACTCATGCACATTGCTGAATAGTATTAATTAAGAATGGAAGATAGAATTGTGTGTCACGCGGTTGATGAATATTACAAGCTATCTACTTTTCTTCCAAGCTGAGACATGAACGTTGCAGCTGGGCAAGGCCGAATTTAACACTTACTGCTAAGACCACGAGCCTGTTAATTCAATCAAACACTTTAGAAAACTGAGAGGTGTACACTTCAGATACTACCAGTGTAACCAAAGCTGAATCCTCTCAGAGGTGTAATGAAAGAGTTTCTGATGCACGCTGATCATTTAGTAACTCCTCATGATGATCTCCTTCTAAGCATTCCCAAACAGATGAAATACCTTCTGGGAAAATATTAATTTGATGATCATCCCCACTGTTCTGTTATTTGTTGTACCTCGTTAATAGCCACTGTATCGTCTTGCAACAACTCCTGCAAGTATTCTTCGTAGATTTTTTGCAGCGTGTTCTGGCAATTCCCAGGCTTATTATTACTGCATAGTTTTGTTTGGGGAACTGGAATAATATGGTTGTTTTCATTGGTTGGTAATTCCCCCTCCCTGCAAAAATATATTCTCGCAATCCTTTTTCTTTTTATTAAAAATAGAAAAACAAATTATACAAATAACTTTTCAAATCTCTTCTTCTTTTTTTCGTTTACAGAGCTGGAATTTTCAAACCATAATTAAGTTAATATATCATTTTGTGTTCCAAGTTCCTCCTAAACTTCTGTAAAACATTGCTGATCATGTTTTTAAAATAATGAAAAAAATACTAAAATTTAAATTTAAATAAATGTCATTTTGTAATTTGTAATTTATTAAAATAATGAAAAGAATACTAAAATTTAAATTTAAATAAATGTCATTCTATAATTTGTAATTAGTTTAGTAGTTAAATTATATTTCGTAAGTTGTATTTTAACTTTAATTAACATAATAAATATTTATAATACATTTAATACTCAAGTCATTCTATCTTGATTTATATTTATGTCTCAACCTTTTCTACATAATTTAATATATGTGTCTTATATCTTAATTTATATGTATGTCTCAACCTTTTTACATAATTTAATATGTCTCAACCTTCTTTTACATAATTTAATATATGTGTCCTATATTAATTTATATTTTTGTCTCAATCCTTTCTACATAATGTAAATACATATAAATCCTTTTTTAACAATTGAAATAAGATAAATTATAATTTTTTTCTTCATTTAAAAATTATTTTATATATATATAATATGTAATTAATATTATGAATGTAATACTCAAGTCATCCTATCTTAATTTATATTTTTGTTATTTTTGTTTCAACCTTTGTTACATAATTTAATTTATATATGTGTAAAGACACTTTTTACAATAAAAAAGATATATATACATATATATATTTTGTAATTAAAACAAATAAGATATATATACTCAGTTTTTTATAGTTTTGTATCTTACCTTTTGCTTTCTTAGATACCTTCTCAATTAAAAAGTGTTGGCGATTGACCAAATTAAGTTGAAAAGACTTGATAGTCACTCATTTACTAGGCTGAGATTTGATATTTAAGGGCTACACACGCCACTCTTAGATGAAGTTATTGTAAATAAAGGCTTATCTGTAATTTGAATTCAAATATTAAAAAAAAAATTACATGATTTTTCTGTTTATATATTTCTATGTATTTAGCAATGCTAAGCCTATCTTAATTTTAAGTTCTAGCAATGCCATACAAATCTTAATTTTAAGATATATATATATATATATTCTTTTCCCATGTATAAGTTGAAGTGTGTTGAAGTGACATTTGTTTATTTTAAATTGTAGATAGTATATAAATCTAAAAATATTGGACAAAGTTGCATTCATGTAGTCATTGGGATGAGATATACTAAAAAAAATAGTATATCTATGTGAACTAAATGATAAAGATGATAAATATAATGTTGTAAAAGATTTAAAAATATATTAAAGAAAAAAGAACAACTTCGCTTTAATTATGACTTATGTAATAAAAGAACAACTTTACTATGCATATTAGACAAAGTTACATTCATGGTGTAGTTATTGGGATGGCATATACTATAAAAAAATAGTATATCTATGTAAAGTGAATGATAAAATAATGTTGGAGAAAATTTAAATATATTCAAATTAAAGTAAGGCACATAATATAGTATATCTATGTGAATAATTTCTTTATTTTTTTAAAATTATATTATTGTAAATTTAATAATGTTATATTTTAAATTATAAAATAACATTCTATTATTAAAAATATATATATTAATTTTAAATATAGATCAAAATAAATGTTAAGAACATGATGTAAATTTGTTTATAATATTTAAAATAAAATACATATTTTAAAATTAAATTAAATTTAAGCATACCAAGATGTGACACATTAGTAAAGTGACATTCGACAATCATCATGTTGTGTTCAATTACGACATTCATTTATGGTTATGTCACATTGTGACATTACGTATGGGTTATATGTCTAACATGAAAAATGGTTATGTCCAATTAAGGATTAAAAAATGATATATACAATGAAACAACCCAATATGCGACTTATTAATTATGTGCCTTTCAATGTTCATCAAGGATTATGTTTCATTCTGATGTTTATGAAGGTTATGTCGCATTACATCATTGGGAAAATGTTATATGTCTAATATGACAAAAGGGTTATGTCACATTCTAACGTTCATTAACGAATAAAAAATGATATACATCGACACAATCCAAGATGTGACATTCGAAGTTCATTGTGTTATGTTGCATTGCGATGTTTATTAATCGTTATGTCACATTGTGACATTGAGCAAGGGTTATATGTCTTACATGATAAAGGGTTATGTTCCATTCTAACATTCATTAAGGATTAAAAATTGATATACACCCACACATTCATAATGTGACTTTTGACGTCCATCATTGTGACATTTATCAAGGGTTATGTCATATTCTGATGTTTATTATGGTTATGTTGCATTATGACATTCATTATGGATTATGTCGCATTCTGTTATTTATTAAGGATTAAATTGCATTGTGACATTCATCCATGGTACATTCCTTAATGGCTTTGTCGCATTGCAACATTCATTGACACTTAAGTTGGATTGAAACATTCCACCATTGTACATTCCTTAATGGTTTTGTTGCATTGCGACAATCATCGAGATTTATGTTGGATTTCGACATTCATACACGAATATATTGGATTACGACATTTATCAATACTTATGTTGGATTGCGACATTCCTCAATAGTACATTCCTTAATAGTTTTGTTGCATTGAAACATTCATTGCAACATCGAAACATTTATTCATGGATATTGNTGCTTGATATATATATATATATATATATATATATATATATATATATAGTCGTTTGAAAAAGGAAATGGTTTAAATCATCCACATTCTACATAGTAATGTAGAATGTTATGTCACATTGTGATGTTTATCAAGGTTTATGTTTCACTGCGATGTTATCAAGGGTTATATCACATTACAATGTTAAGACATGGCTTATTACAGTGTTTGGTTGGTATATGTTAACACAACCAAAGATGTGACACATTAATAATGTGATAGTGTGTGTTTAATAAGCGTTATGCCGCATTGTGACATTTAGCACAGGTTATGTTACATTAACGACATTCATCAAGGTTATGTCACATTCTGATACTTATTAAGGGTTATGTCATGTTGTGATAATGCCCAGATGTGACACATTAATAATGTGTCTTTGGATGTTTAGAAAATTTCTTTAAGAATTTTCTTGATATATATATAGCCATTTGACAAAAGAAATGGTTTACACCATCCACATTCTACATGGTGATGTAGAATGTTATGTCGCATTGTGATGTTTATCAAGGTTTATGTTTCACTGCGACGTTATCAAGGGTTATATCACACTATGACATTAAGCCATGGTTTGTTATAGTGTTTGGTTGGTATATGTCAACATAACCAAAGATGTGACACATTAATAATTTGATAGTGGACGTTTAATAAGCATTATGTATCATTGTGACGTTTATCATAGGTTATGTTACATTAGTGACATTCATCAAGGGTTATGTCACATTGTGAGATTTTTCAAGGGTTACATCACATTGTGATAATGGCCAAGATGTGGCACATTAATACACACACACACACACACACACACACACACATACATATATACATATATAGTTGTTTGACAAAAGAAATGGTTTAAACCATCCACATTCTACATAGTAATGTGGAATGTTATGTCGCATTGTGATGTTTATCAAGGTTTATGTTTCAGTGCGATATTATCAAGGGTTATATCACATTACGACATTAAGCCATGGTTTGTTACAGTAATTGGTGGTTGACAATCAAAGACGTGACACATTAATAATGTGATAGTGAGCGTTTAATAAGCGTTATGTCGCATTGTGACGTTTATCATAGGTTATGTTACATTAGCGACACTCATCAAGGGTTATGTCACATTGTGATATTTGTCAAGGGTTATGTCACATTGCGATAATGCCCAAGATGTAGCACATTAATAATGTGTCTTTGGATGTTTAGAAAATTTCTTTAATAATTTTCTTTATATATATATATATATATATATATATATATATATATATATAGTCGTTTGACAAAAGAAATGGTTTAAACCATCCACATTCTACATGGTAATGTAGAATGTTATGTCACATTGTGATTTTGATCAAGTTTTACGTTTCACTGCAACATTATCAATGGTTATATCCCATTACGACATTAAGCCATGGTTTGTTACAGTGTTTGGTTGGTATATGTCAATACAACCAAAGATGTGAAACATTAATAATGTGATAGTGGGTGTTTAATAAGCGTTATGTTGCATTGTGACGTTCATCACAGGTTATGTTACATTAGTGAGATTCATCAAGGGTTATGTCACATTGTGATATTTTTCAAGGGTTATGTCACATTGCGATAATTCCCAAGATGTGACACATTAATAATGTGTCTTTGGATGTTTAGAAAATTTCTTGTTGCATTATCAACTATGGCCACACGGTTCACCAAAGCCAACCATGGTTAAGTATGGCCAAAATGATGTATTTTTTTGTCGCGTTAAGAGTTTTACTTTTGAAAAGCGAAAAAAATTAATCTATGTGCAAAAAAAATGTTTTGATCTTAAGCTATGAACATTTTATATTAAACATGATCAAAATTTGATGAAACAATTGCACTTTAATGTTATGATCGGTGCAAAATGGAAATGTTAAATGGATTTATTCTTTTAGTTGTGTTTCGACATTCAACGTTCATTAAGGGTTATGTCGCATTGTGATGTTTATCACGGCTTATGTTACATTAGCAAGGTTCATCAAGGGTTATGTCACATTGTGATATTTGTCAAGGCTTATGTCGCATTGCGATAATGCCCAAGATATGGCACATTAATAATGTATCTTTGGATGTTTAGAAAATTTCTTGTTGCATTATCAATTAAAATAATCAAATGAATTAAAAATAATCGAATGCTCATTATTTGAATTCGTAACCTCCTTTACAACATGTGACTTCATAACAAGTGAATCGCCAATGAGCCACACCCATGGCAACAATAATATTTTATTATTACTTTGATTATACTATTTTAATTAAATGCCATATTCATATAATAGTATAATATAATATAATCATTAATATTATAAGTATTTGATTAAAATATAATATTATAATTCAATCACATTACTTTAATTAACTATTATATAATTAATTAATTAATATAATTTTATTCATGTTATTTTATTTAACGATACTATTTTTAAATAAATTGTATATTATAAGTATTTAATTAATATTATAATATTATAAATAAAAATATTTAAAACATCGTAATTAATTATAATAATTTTAAAAATGATTCATAATTAATTATTATAATAAATTTATTTTTTTATTTCTTTATTCATTGTTCCGCAAAGAAGAAGGAAATCTGTGGTGATGATTTTTTGTTTCTCGAAAGTTTCAAACCTTCCTTGGAAGTCTTCATGAAGGTAAGCTAAATGTTTTGATTTTTATTAATAAAAGCTATTAAGTCTTTTTAGGGTTTCGATGTTATTTGTTTTTTAAATTATTTATTTAGTAAATTTCAGTTTTTTTGAGTTTTTTAATTTCAATTTATTATTAATTTTTTTTAAAAAATTCTTTAATTATTTTGTTTATTTAGTATTAATTAATTTTCCTTAAATTACTATATTCTTAATATTTGATTTATTATTGTTAAAGTTTTCTTAATTTACTTAATTCTTAATTTATTGAATGGAATATTTTTATTAATGTCTAGGTTAATATTATTAAGATATTAATTAGTTTTAAAGTGTTTCTTTTTATTAACAGGTTAATTATGAATATCACTATATAACATCAATATATATATATATATATATATATATATAATTGAACTATATTATTTATAATTAATTATGATTTTTTATAAGTTCAATTAATATCATATATATTAATAATACTTAATAATTTTGATAAATTAAAAAAATAGTTTGGATTTTAGATTTTTACAACTAAATATATTATGTATCATCAAATAACCATAATCTATCCTAAAAGAAATTGTTCTATAGTTTATATGTTGATAATATTAATTAATAATTTTTATTTAGAGCTTATGTTTTTATTTTAAAACATAAATACATTTTTTTGTTATTTTATGCTTTTTTGGGCATCATCATCATTCAATTGAAAAAACATCTCTATATACAACCATAGTCTTAGTCAAATCAAATATTAACCAAAAATTAATAATAATTAAATGTTTATTATTCAACTTATCACAATCTATAAAGTAATTTAATGATTATGTCTCCTATGCATTATGATATCACCCTAAGTGTTATGATATATAATATTATTGTGAAACATTAATTCATTAATTAATAATGTATCTATATTTGGATTTGATTATAATTAATAGTATTTATTTAATAATAAAATTTAAATATTTAAATAATTATTATATTATAATCAATTAAAATATTAATTTATCAATATTAATAATAATTACTATTAATAATAAAAAATAATAGTATAATAATTAATTGTAGCATATTAATTTATTATTATTTTGGAGATATGTTTATAAAATATTAACCATGAATTAAAAATAATCAAATGCTCATCATTCAACTTATCACAATCTATAAAGTAATCTAATGATTATGTCTCCTATGCATTAGGATATAATCCTAAGTGTTATGATATATAATATTATTGTGACACATTAATTAATTAATTAATTAATAATGTATTTATATTTGGATTTGAGTATAATTAATAATATTTAATTAATAATGATATTTAAAAAATTAATTAATTATTATATTATAATCAATTAAAATATTAATTTATCAATATTAATAATAATTACTATTAATATTAAAAAATAATAGTATAATAATTAATTGTAGCATATTACTTTATTATTATTTTGGAGATATGTCTATAGGCCCACCCGTTGCTAGCAACAACCACATTGAATTAATTAATGTGTCTGAATAGGCTGATAGGCATAAATTAGGCACATACATTTTATATTAATGTTTTTTCCTATAGTGTGTGCTTAAATTTATGCCTATAGATGTATTCACACACATTAATTAATTTAATCTGGTTGTTGCTAGTTGTAATCCAAAACACAAATAGAATCTCGCATGTTTTCACTCTTGAGAATGATTGGTCGGCTAATCTCTCTAATTCGTGAGTGGATTTGATCTTTCTAATAACAAAAATTAATTACACATTTCACTTTTGAGAATGATTGGTACGCGAATACCTCTAATTCCCGAGTGGATTTGATATCTCTAATGACACTAGCTTATTATTTTAATTGATTATTATTTTGGAAATATATATATTCCTTAAGACAATTAAAATAATAATAAAAACACCCTTGAAATGCAAATCTGAAGACCTACAATCTTAATATTTTGATCCACGTATATCTTAATTTGCATTTCAAATTATCTTTTATCCCTCATTGAGTGATATACCTAGACAATATACATGTTGCAAACCACTCCTGGAATAGCTCCTTGCCTGCAATACATGAGAAGAGGTTTGAACCTAAGAAGATTTGATCCCTCTTGGTGCTTGATAGAGCCTAGGATTTGGATTTGGACCAATGAATGGATTACTTCTTAAATTTACTTTTTAGAAGTAAAAAGTAATGTTACATAATGTTACAACATCTACATCATAATCAACAAGTGAAAAGTAACGTTACAACATCTCCCTCATAATCGGAAATATTATTTATAGCCGACATAACGTTACATAACGTTACAAGATCTCCCCCATACTGGGCTGTAGAGCGCCTCTCGATGCAATTAATTTTTGTTGAGATTTTTAATTTATTATTTTAAATGTTTTTGAAAGAAAGTAACAAATAAAACAAATGTAATGAATATTTGTTTATTAATAAAAGAGAAATAGTATGTCATGTTGGGTATATGTTATATTCTTTACATGTGCATGTGGATGGGAAGTGCGCATGTTAGCACTGCAACTCGGTGACTTATAACTGTTTTTGACTATTTATAGTTGTTTTTGGGTATTTTTGGAATTTTTCTAAAATTACGTAACTTAATCCTAGTTAAGGGATTGGAGTCTTTTTCTAATCCGGGTTAATGGATTAGGGTATTTGGATGGTGTTGAATACCAATATTTTGTATTGTGAGGATTCATAATGCAATGAAGAGAAAATAGGAGGTGTGGCTCCAAGGTTTACTAGTTTTCGCGGTTAAGGGTTTCCATGGTAAATCTCTGTGTTTATGTGTGAATGATGTGTTGTGATCTCTATTTTTCTTAAAAGAATCTACATGCGTTGCTTCTCTTCACTGATTTAAAAGTTACATACCCATTAGCAAACATGAGACTAGCATTCGATGGTGATTGAATCTGATAATGAAAGAGATGGCACATTAAGTGGATTTTGCTCTTGTGGTTCAACGAACAAGCTTAGGTGTTCTAGAGAAAGTAACTTGGTTGTTCTAGGAGTTGGTTGAGAGGAACGATTATTCCATTTCTATTTTCCCAGCAGTGGTGCCAGGTTCTTACTCTATGTTCTAATTAGAGTTGGATGTTTATTTCAGATCTGTATTTGCAACTATATTCATAAGTAGAAATGTTTTATGCAATTTTGTTGAACAATCATCTAACATGTATCGATTCTAAATCTTATTTGTATACAAATTCTAAATCTGTTCGTGTCTTTTGTTTATATCTACGAATGATTAGATATTATTACTAAGGATTCTTAGATGAGGAATCCATACCTGACTCAAGGATTTCTAAATGATTTTATATCATGTAGATCAATTTCTTTCCTTATTGGTGAATTACATTTGTTCTTGCTTATGTCGTAGATCTAGATAATTTACAATTAAAGTAGTTAAAGTTAACATGTTTAAATACTAAACAATTTACAGTTAGATCCAAATCGAGGAAACTATTAGAATAATCAACCCATAGTTATCTACCTTAGACATTAATTAATTCATTTTTGTCTTATTTGCCTAGTTTCCATATTCCACCTTATGCAAGTTGTCCTCCACATGTCCAAAGTGGTAAAACTTGCTAAAATTGAGTCATGGAGCACTTGGGAAACCACTTGGAATCAAATCTGCTTTATTCCTGGCCTTCCTAGCACATGTCTGCTTTTTCTTCTTTATTGCCTGATTTTGCTGAGTTTTAAGGCAATTGGGAAAGTTTGACTAGGTGAAGTTAACTTGTTTTTTGTCCTCATCATCCTCCACTCTTTTCTCCTAAGAAAACCATGTATGAGTTGTCCTTCCATCATCTATTATCTTGCCTAATTGATTTTTCCAATTCGTGAGCTCCTAGATAGATTTGGAAACTGCTTTATGCACCTATGGGGGATTTGCTTAGATTTAGTAAGCCTGCTTTTGACCAAATTCGAATGGCATCCCAATGCATTCAAATATCTAATGTAATTATTTATTGTGGCAGCCTATGACTTCACAGGGTTGGATATTGTACACTTATTCAATATAGATTAGTGTTCTGCTCCATATTCGGTCTCCTTTGTGTGTAATTTGCATGTGTAATTGGCAATTTTTGTGAGTGTAATTGTTCTAACACCTGGGTTCAATTTCCACATGGTATCAGAGCCTTTGTAGATCAATTTATCTCCTTCCAATTTGTTATTGCAGGTTCGACATCATTGACTGGGAGCATTCTGCTGACTGAAGGGACAATTTCTGAGCTATGGATCAATCTCAGAAGATCATCTTGAATTCATTTAACTTATTTGAATGGAAAGAAGAGATGGAGATACTGTTGAGAGCGAAAGGCCTCTACAGAGTGACTATAGCAATAGAAGTAGAGCCCAATGTAGCTGTAGAGAAAATTAAATGGCACAACAGGAGGGATGAGGCCTATGGTCTCCTGTGTCTGAGCATATCCAGAGACCTCCTTTTCCATCTTGATGGATTAACATCACTAAATGAAGTATGGGAGAATCTTGTTGAGCTTTTTGGTAAGACATATGAGATGAGGGGACATCAAATTGAAAATGAATTGATCTCCCTGAGTCCCAACAGCTTCGAATCACTGCAACTCTACTTTTCCAAGTTCAAAGCCCTTGTTTTGTAGCTAAAATAGTGTGGAATCGAAAAGAAGGAGGAGCAAATGGTTTTGTCCATACTCTCAAAGCTTGGCCCTAACTATTCAGTGTTTGTATCGACCTTCCATGCCACAACGTTGACATCTCGAGCCTGGAAAAATCCTAGCCTTGCAGATTTCATGGAATCTCTCACACAAGAACAAGATAAATTGGTGATGATGGGCACCATCAAACCTTCCAAAGACCAAGATCTGGTTGCTGGAGATTCAAGGGTGGATTCAAAAGGAAAGAATAAATCTAAGAAGCCACCTAAGCAAAAGAGAGACAAGAACAAGTCTCCAGAGGATCCCCAAGGTTCCAAAAAGAACTTCCAGAAGAAGAAGAACAAAGGAGAAATGAGCAAGTGCGCATACTGCAGTAAGGGAAATCATCCTGAAAGCTCCTGCATGAAGAAGCAAATTGACATGCTGACCCAACTCCTGGAGAAGAATGGCATCTCCCTTTCTGATATCTCAAAGAAGAGGGAAGGATGATCAAATTCATAAGACAGAGAGAGAGTTCATGCATTGGTTGCTGGCACATCAAGCTCACCTAGTTTCATCATTGATTCTGGAGCTTCAAGACATATGGTTTCGACCAAGGAGGCATTCACCTCACTTGACATGTCGAAAGGTCCACCAATTGTACTGGGAGACGACTCTCTCACTGAAAGTTTGGGAAAAGGGAGGATTGATCTTGACCATGGTAAGTTCAGCAATGTATTGTATGTTCCAAGTCTTGCCTCTAACCTCTCTTATTAGTGTATCAGATGACCCACACAGGGTCTCCAAAGAAGGTCATATTCTCCCCTGATGAAGTTGAGATCACAGAGACCTCAAGTGGTGAAGTCATTGCAAAAGGAATTGCAAATCACACTTCAAAGGTATACATGTTCTCACACTTCCTACCCTACTCAAACCCCTCTGCTCTTCTGATTCATGCTAATGAGGCAAGCAAGCTTTGACATGAAATATTTGGCCACCTTAACTATAAGTATCTTTCTAATCTCAGTGAAAAAGAAATCGTCATAGGGTTACCAAAGATTAAGTTTTCCAAAGGAGTCTGTCAAGGTTGCATCTTAGGAAAACACCCAGAGCATAAATTTGAGAAAGCTAGTCATGAGAGAACCTTTGCACCTCTTGAGTTGATCCACGTGATGTTGCTGGCCCATTTCCTCATATGTCAATGAGTCAGGCCAAATATGCATTGACATTCATAGATGAATTTTACAGGTACTGTTGGGTTTACTTCCTGAAACACAAGTTTGAAGTTTTTGGCCTCTTCAAAGTCTTTAAGGCTTTGGTTGAAAACCAGTTTGGAAGGAAACTAAAGGTCCTCAGATATGACAATGGTGGTGAGTATGTCAAGTCTGAGTTCATTCAATATTGTGCATATACATGTATTTAGATGCAACATTCTATCCCTTACACACCACAACAAAATGGTGTTGTTAAGAGGAAGAACAGATCATTGAAAGAGATGGCAACCTGCATGATGGAGGCTAAGACTTTGCCACCAAAGTTTTGGGCCGAAGCTATAAATTGTGTAGCCTATATCTAGAATAGGGTGCCTCATAAACAACTTGATGGTATGACTCCTTTCGAAGCATGGAGTGGGCACAAGCCAGATGTGACCCATTTCAGGATTTTTGGCTCAAGGGCTTGGGCTAGAATTCCAACAGAAAAGAGGAAGGCTTTGCAACCCCAAAGCCAAGAGTGTCTATTTGTTGGGTACTCTGAAGATTCAAAAGGGTACAAGCTAATAAATTTGAACACAAAAAAATCCTTCATTGAAAGGAGTGTTCAGTTCCAAGAAGAGCCTTTAGCAGTAGTGGAAGTTGGAGAATCCTCTTCACCACCAGAACCATTGAATGTAAGTGAAGAGATAATTGAGTTTGCTGATTCTGATATGTCTGATAATGATGATTTAATTGCAGATCCTAACAGTCCTACAAGACCAAAATGGGCAGCAAAGACCATTCATGTAGCTAGAGAACTAGCTGGAAATCCTAATGATCCTACGAGGACTAGATCTCAGTTTGAGAGTGCTCTGTGTATGAAAGACCCTATTTTTGTAGAGGAATGCTATATGATGGTTGAATCAGACCCACAGACATATGAGGATGCAACACATGATCCAAGATGGAAAACAGCCATGAAAGAAGAGTTCATCTCACTCCAGAAGAACAACACTTGGGAGCTGGTTAATCTTCCCCCAAGGAGGAAGCTAGTTCAGTGTAAGTGGGTTTACGAAACCAAGTTTGCTGCTGATGGTTCACCTTTGAAATATAAGTCAAGATTGGTAGCTAAGGTCTACTCACAGGTACATGGCATATACTACAATGAGACCTTTGCACCAGTGGAAAAGATGGACTCCATCAGGCTAGCCTTAGCCATTGCAGCTTCAAAGTAGTGGGAGGTACATCACATTGATGTGAAGTGTCCTTTCCTGAATGAAGATCTTACTGAATATATTTACATGCAGTAGCCTCAAGGATTTTCTACTAATCCATCTCTTGTGTGCAAGCTAAAGAAGCCATTGTATGGGCTTAAGCAAGCCCCCAGGGCTTGGTATGCCAAGATTGATGGCTTTTTGCTATCATTGAATTTTGTTTGATGCAAGTCAGATCCAAATGTTTATTTGAAGCTGATTCATGGTTCTTTGATGATTATTGTCTTGTATGTTGATGACCTTCTCATTACAGGAAGCTCAAAAGATGAAATTGCCTCCTTGAAGGATGCAATGAACCATGCATTCTCTATGACTGATTTGGGGTTATTGAGCCAATTCCTGGGGCTCAAGATTGCTCAAACCAAACATGGAATAAAATTACATCAGTCCAAGTATGCCTTGGATTTGCTGAGCAATTCATGAAGGATTGCAAGCCAAGCAAGACTCCCTTCCTTTCAGGAGTTAAGCTTGAAGAAATAGATTCTTCACCTATGGTAAATAATACACTGTATAGGAAACTAATTGGGTGTTTGCTGTACCTTACACATAATCGACCTGATCTTTCTTATGTAGTAAGTGTGGCTTCAAGATACATGGATCGGCCTCATGAGATCCATTGGAGAGCAGCCAAAAGGATCCTTAACTTTGTTCAGGGAACAAGGACTCATGGGATCTTCTACAAAGCTAAATCTAATCTTGATTTGATTGGGTTTACTGAAAGTGATTGGGCAGGTGACAACACAGATCAAAATTCAACATCAGGATATGTATTCATGCTTGCTGAAGGACCAATCAGCTGGTCAAGCAAGAAACAAAGTGCCATTGCACTCTCATCTACAGAAGCAGAGTACAGAGGAGTTGTAAATGCAACAACTCAATGTTTATGGTTGTAGGGGTTACTTGGTGAGTGTGGCTTCAAATCATAATACTCAACTACTATCTATTGTGATAATCAGAGTACCATTCAAATCTGCAATGATCTAGTTTAGAGACAGAGAACCAAACACATTGAGATCCATATGCACTACATCAGACAGCTTGTGCATGATGGCACCATTCACCTACTCTTCTGTTCATCTTCAGAACAAGTAGTAGATATCTTCACCAAAGTTTTTTGTGAGAAGAATTTCAGCAATCTCAAATCACTGCTGGGGATTGCTGATCATGCTGTGAAGCATGAGTGATGACAAGATTTTCAAATTTTGTTTTACTGTCCATGTTTAAGGGAGGATTTTTCCCACTGGGTTTTTGCCTCTTTCCTTGGTTAAATGGACATGTAGTATGTAAAGAGTGACTAAGCCTTGTTGTTAGACCCTATAATTTTCTGATATTTTAATCATAAGTCAGGATTAAGGGGGGGTGTTAGAATAATCAACCCATAGTTAGCTACCTTAGACATTAATTAATTCATTTTTTTCTTATTTTCCTAGTTTCCATATTCCACCTTATGCAAGTTGTCGTCCACATGTCCAAGGTGGTCAAAATTGCTAAAATTGAGTCATGGAGCACTTGGGAAACCACTTGGAATCAAATCTGCTTTATTCCTGGCCTTCCTAGTGCATGTCTGCTTTTTTTTCTTTATTGCCTGCTTTTGCTGAGTTTTAAGGCAATTGGGAAAGTTTGATTAGGTGAAGTTAACTTGTTTTTTGTCCTCATCATCCTCCACTCTTTTCTCCTAAGGAAAGCATGTATGACTTTTCCTTCCATCATCTATTAGCTTGCCTAACTGATTTTTCCAATTCGTGAGCTACTAGACAGATTTGGAAACTGCTTTATGCACCTATGGGGGATTTGCTTAGATTTAGTAAGCCTACTTTTGACCAAATTCGAATGGAATCCCAATGCATTCGAATATCTCATGTGATTATTTATTGTGGCAGCCTATGACTTCATAGGGTTGGCTATTGTAGACTTATTCAATACAGATTAGTGTTCTGTTCCATATTCAGTCTCCTTTGTGTGTAATTTGCATGTGTAATTGGCAATTTTTGTGAGTGTAATTGTTCTAACACTTGGGTTCAATTTACACAGAAACTTAATCAAATAAACTAGGATTAAATTATTTATAAACCATCAAGATAGATACACAAACATTCACTATTTATAACTTAGCTAACCATTTAATTAAATAATCGCAAATATCTAAAGTCATATAGATATACATATATATACAGTATAGATATTATACAATTTATCAACAAACAATCACATATAGGATAGATATACCTTCCATATCTAACAAATTCCTTTACAGATCTAAAACTAATAGCCAATAACCAGACTTAAGGTATCCAAAGTAATCTACATTGCAATTATAAAACAAATCGCACAACAAATTGCAGAAGTGAATATTCATTTTCCAAAGACTAGTAGCAAGCCCATTTACAATGGCAGCCGAGTATTAATAAAATGAATTAAGATGATATAAAAAAATTCCAAATAACATACATGGATGTATTATATCTTATAACCATGATTTCAAAATTAAACAGCTCCACAGAAATCACAAGACCCTATGAGCCGTATTTATTAAACAATAACCAGGTTAAAGGATTACGACCATAAGCTCATTTTAATGGCTACCATTGTTTACACAAAAGATAAGCAAAAGACAATTATATAGTAGCTAACCGATGCTGCATAGAAATGCTAAATCCTCATATGGGTTAATAATAATATTATTCTTACTACATACTCCTAATGTAAACCAAACTGAGATATCTTTAAGCAGTATTATCAAAACATATTCATGGCTGTAATGCCATCAAAGGATGACAACCAATAATTAAAACAAAGGGATATACAAGTATAACCACAGAGTAACTTGTAACAGGAAATGAAAAGACCTTATGTGTCATTTTCAATTCATTATACATTAAAAATTATCAAAACAATGTAAACATACATGGTGTGGATGCAATACCATCTATGATGGATAACAACCATTTTTTTTAAACCTAAACAACTTCCAACTACAGGGTAATCGAAGTAGTGGTAATTCCATCTGTGATGGCACCCATAACACTAGCACATGCACTAAAACAAACCATACTGTACTTTAAAATAATGCAAATAAGAGAGGTTGTAAAGCCATCTGTAAAAATAGAGTTTAAACGCCAAGGGTTTCGAACAACAATTTTATTATTATTATCTTGTACAGAGCTTGAGTGGTTTCCGTCCACTGAGATCCTATCATTTACGCTTTTAGTACCTATGTTAAACCACAACATATTTTAGCGACTGTTGAAGAAATTCTTTGATTTACAAAATGAAAAAGAGAGTCAGGGTTTTGGGTTATTTACCTGGGTGTTCTACTACGCGGTCATATGAGGAGGTGACCCTATCTCCTTCCTCTCCAGTGTTCCTAAAACCTTCAAAACACACAGTTGTAGTAAAAACAACTTTTAAAATTAACCTTGTAAACAAGTTAAACATTAAAAACGTTAAGACTCTTTACCTTGTGCGAGTTGCAGAGAGGGCCAGGGGTTGGATCCTTTGGGAAGACCCTTATTCCTCCTCTACCTGCACAAAAAAAACAATGCAGTGTAAGTTATAGTTAAACCTGTTAGGATTATAATCCTCCCTTGTCCAATTTGGTTAATTATGTCTAAATTGGGAGTCATTTAAGTCTATATTTAGTCACTAGCACCATTGGGTCCACTTGGCCTAATTGGGCCACATGTACTAGTTACTAGAGTGTGGGGAACACTAATTGAGGCTAACTTCCACTGACTGCACTTCCATGCATCAGTTTAGGAGCCTCCTAGATCAATCCCTACAATTTAGGATCCACCAACGTCTTAGATCAATCCCTACAGTTTAGGAGCCACTAGGAGTGCCAGAACCAACCTCCTTCAATTGAGTTCAGTTAGTGACTAGTTAAGCCTAGTTAGGAGTTAGTTACATCTAGATACATTTAGTTAGCGCAAGTCATTGATTTATTGCATGTAGGAAGGCACAATTACTCACCTACCACATTCAGTTAGGCTAGTTAACTAATTCTAACTGACAGGTGCACTAATTGAGGAAACTGGAGATAACTAGTTGAGCTTCGATAATGATTTAGACATGTCCAGTTATCCATGCATTTAGGTAGAGTCAATCAATTCAAATTCCTCTCTCATGCATTCGAATTGTATGGTTATTAATACCAGTGCATTACATTGTAATTAATTATCCAATTACTTTTTGATAAATGAAAGCATTCACAACTGCAATCCATTTTTTGCACTGTTTCATTCTTCAATTACTGAGTAAAATTGTCTGATATATTATGTGAGTTGTGTATTGGTCCATAGATCTATGTGCTTAATTTTATATGGTATTAGAGCCTCAACAGGACAATGAACTTCTCCTTTCTACATATCTCATGCTGGATCAAATTTTTTTTGAGCGAAATTGCTCCTTCTAGCTCTGCACCAGAAGCGACAATTTTACCATAGAAATCCTAAGCAAAGGAATTGTTGATCAAGATTTATTGATTAACTAATATGGGGGTGATGAAAACTTGAAAAGTGCAGGCTGTTCAACCTTACAGTGCCCCTTTTATGTTTTTGCAGGTACAACTTCAGATGGATTCATCAGTTCCTCTTCTTACCCCATTCAAAAGCTATTTAGAAGGGAATTTTAAGATGATTGCATCTCTCAAGAGACAAGATCTCTATGAGGTGTCTATTGGAATTATTAAAGAGTCTTATTATAGTTAGAATGATTGGATAAATGATGGTGATGCATCCTTTGGAGCAATAGGTCTGTCCCTTTCTCCTAGCTTATGCTACCTCACTAAATATGTTGAATACCTAAAGAATCTCTGGACAAAATTGGATAGAACATTTGGAAAGAATAGTGATGATCATAATAGCACTTTGGAGAGCACACCCAGAACCACAAGATTTATTGATCCAAAATTCTCGGTCTCTACTCTCTCTGTTGAAGTTGTTCAAGATGAAGAAGTAGCAAAATCTTCTACACAACCTATTCAAATTGAAGAAAGTCTCCTTGCAATGACTCCTTCTCGTAATGCTCCGAAAGTTTGTTAGATATATGATATCTCATCTTATCATATGGATGATATAGAATAATACATTTGAATCTTTGATATTGAATAAAAAAACTGCTGCACTTCTATGCAAACATTTTCTAGTGATTCTCCATTAAATTCTATGCAAAATTTGTCAGTGATTGCTTCCGAAAGTGAAGAGGAATTTGATTTCTCTCCCTCTAATGTTGTTGTTGGTGTGAAGATAAGTAATACATTGAATATTTTGGAAAAAATACCAGATTGTAGGAGTGATCCATTCACTCTCCTTGATCTAGATATTCCAGCAAATTCCTACAGCATTGCATGCACTAATATTCAGAATTTTGAAGAAAGAGAAAACTGTGCATTTACCGTCTCGGTGGACCATACTTTTGGATCTGATATAAACCTTATTGGATCTGATATAATCTTATTTGGATCTAATCTAATATTATTTGGTTCAATATTTCAGGTTCATGATATTTCATTACTGCTTGTAGCGGTTCTCATCAATTCTGGCACGAAGAAATAAGTACCACAAGTTTCCTTCAAAATTGTTGTCGGGGATTTGATTTCATTCCATAATTTTGGATCTGATATGAAATTATTTGGATCTGGTATGATCTTATTTGGATCTTATCTGGTATTATTTTTTTCAATTTTTATATTCCAATAGCTTTCAGTCATGCTTGTAGCTGCTCTCACCAATATCGGTGTGAAAAATCAAGTACTGCAAGTCTTCTTCAAATTTGCTGCTCAGGACTTGGTGTTAGTTTCCTCTTACGAGGTTGCTTATATTTTATTTTTTGAATCATTAGTTATTTATGATGCTATATCAGATTATGAATCTCAAGAATTCGCTCTCCACAGTCCCAAGGCTTCTCTACCTTTGGTCACATTCTCATCTCCTCACAGAACTAGTAAAGAGGAAGACATTCTGTATCCTCTTGGACACTTGATCCTAACAATTGGGGCTGATTTTACCACTCATGGTTTTCTTTTCAAGCCTGAAACATATCAGTTTCTTGAATTTTCTTCACATGGTTTGAATCCTTAAGCACCTTTTCTCTCTTATCGGTTGATTTCAGTTGCTCTACATGGCTCCAGTTTTCATCTAGCAACTGTCTATATTTATGATTTAGTTGAGAATATTATTCTTCTTCCAAAGAGGAATGTTCCTCCAGACATACATTTTATGAGAATTTCACATGCCAGGCCCCAGGATACCTGTGCACAGAAGAACCAAATTGGTCCTGATTCTACTTGCTTAGTTGAGGAGGGCTTTTTTCCCATGTGGGTTTTTCCTGGTTCCTTGTATTAAGCAGTTACTTTGATTTAGTTGTAATGGGTGACATATGGTATTAGTTACCAAGGCCCACAAATTGTCCAAGTTAGCATTCAGGTGGTGTGTTAGGATTATAATCCTCCCTTGTCCAATTTGGTCAATTATGTCTACATCAAGAGTCCTTTCAGTCTATATTTAATCACCAGTGCCATTGGGTCCACTTGGCCTAATTGGGCCATATGTACCAGTTACTAGAGTGTGGGGAACACTAATTGAGGCTAAATTCCACTGACTTCACTTGCATGCATCAGTTTAGGAGCCTCCTAGATCAATTCCTACAATTTAGGAGCCACTGGGATTGTCGAAACTAACCTCCTTTAGTTGAGTTCAGTTAGTGACTAGTTAATCCTAGTTAGGATTCAGTTACATTCAGTTACATCCAGTTACATTTAGGTAGTGCCAGTCATTGATTCATTGCATGTAGGAAGGTGCAATTTCTCACCTACCACATTTAGTTAGGCTAGTTAACTAATTCTAACTGGCTGGTGCACTAATTGAGGCAACTGGGGATAACTAGTTGAGCTCCCATAATGATTTAGACATGTCCAGTTATCCATGCAGTTAGGTAGAGTCAATCAATTCAAATTCCTCTCTCATGAATTCGAATTGAATGGTTATTAATACCATTGTATTACATTGTAATTAATTATCCAATTACTTTTTTATTAATGAAAGCATTCACAGCTGCAAGCCATTTTTTGCATTGTTTCATTATTCAATTACTAAGTAAAATTGTCTGATCTATTTTGTGAGTTGTGTGTTTATCCATAAATGTATGTGCTCAATTTTATATGGTATCAGATCTTCGTCAGGACAAGTCACTTCTCCTTTCTACAGATCTCATGCTGGATCAAAATTTTTTTGAGCAAAATTGCTCCTCCCAGCTCTGCACCAGAAGCGACAAGTTTATCACAGAAATCCTAAGCAAAGGAATTGTTGATCAAGATTGCTTGATTAACTAAGATGGGTGTGGTGAAAACTTGAAAATTGTAGGTTGTCTGACCTCATGGTACCCCTTTTTTGTTTTTGCAGGTACAAATTCAAATGGATTCATCAGTTCCTCTTCTCACCCCATTCACAAGCTATTCAGAATGGAAGCTTAAGATGATTGCATCTCTCAAGAGACAAGATCACTATGAGGTGTCTATTGGACTTGGTAAAGAGTATTATGATAATTATAATGACTTGATAAATGACGGTGATGCAAACTTTGGAGTAATAGGTCTGTCCCTTTCTCCTAGCTTGCGGTACCTCACTAAATTTGTTGAATACCCAAAGGATCTTTAAACAAAATTGGACAGAACCTTTGGAAAGCATAGTGAGGATCATAATACCACTTTGGAGAGAACACGCAACACCAAAATATTTATTTATCCATAAGTCTCGGCCTCTACTCTCTCTGTTGAATTTGTTTAAGATGAAGAAGTAGCAGAATCTTCTACACAACCAATTCGAATTGAAGAAAGTCTCATTGCAGTGGCTCCTTCTCCTAATGCTCCTGAAGTTTTTGAGATATCTGATATCTCATATTCTCATATGGATTATACAAAATAATACATTCAAATCTCTAATATTGAAGAAAAAAACTGCTGGAATTCTATGCAAACATTTTCCAGTGATTCTCCATTAAATTATGTGCAAAATGTGTGAGTGATTGCTTGCGAAAGTGAAGAGGAATTCGATTTCTCTCCCTCTAATGTTGCTGCTGGTGTGAAGATAAGTAATACATTGGATATGTTGGAAAAAATATCAAATTGTAGGAGTGATCCATTCACTCTCCTTGATCTAGATCTTCTAGCAAATTCCTACAGGATTGCATGCACTAATATTCAGAATTTTGAAGAAAGATAAAACTGTGCATCTACCGTCTTGGTGGACCATACTTTTGGATCTGATATTATCTTATTTGGATCATATATTATATTAATTGGTCCAATATTTCAGGTTCATGATCTTTCAATACTTCTTGTAGCTGTTCTCATCAATTTTGGTGTGAAGAAACAAGTACTGCAAGTCTCCTTTAAAATTGTTGCTGGGGATTTGATTTCATTCCACAATTTTGGATCTGATATGAACTTATTTGGATCTGATATGATCTTATTTTTATATTATCTTGTATTATTTGGTTCAAATTTTAGATGCCAAGAGCTTTCAGTCATGCTTGTAGCTGCTCTCACCAATCTCGGTATGAAAAATCAAGTACCATAAGTCTTCTTCAAATTTGTTGCTGGGGATTCGGTGTTAGTTTCCTCTTATGAGGTTGCTGATATTTTATTTTGTGAATCATTAGTTATTTATAAAGCTATATCAGATTATGGAGGTTAAGCATTCTCTCTCCACATTCCTAGGGATTCTCTACCTTTGGTCACATGCTCATCTCCTCACAGAACTAGTAAAGAGGAAGACATTTTGCATCCACCTAGACACCTTCTCCTAACACTTGGTGCTTATTTTACTCATGGTTCACTGTTCAAGGCTGCAAAATATCATTTTATTGAGTGTTTTTCACATGGTTCGAATCCTTAAGCACCTTTTCTCTCTTATTAGTTGATTTCAGTTGCTCTACATGGGTCCAATTTTCATCCAACAATTGTCTATATTTTTTATTTAGTTGAGAATATTATTCTTCTTCCAAAGAGGAATATTTCTCCACACATAATTATGGATAATTTCACATTCCAGGCCCCATAATACCTATGCGCAGAAGAACCATATTGATCCTGATTCTACCTGCTTAGTTGAGGATGGATTTTTTCCCATGTGCTTTTTTCTTGGTTCCTTGTATTAGGTAGTTACTTTTATTTAGTTGTACTAGGTGACCTATGGTCTTAGTTATTAGCACCCACAAATTTTCCAAGTTATCATCCATGGGGGTGTTAGGATTATAATCCTCCCTTTTTGAATTTGGTCAATTATGTCTAAATCAGGAGTCCTTTCAATCTATATTTAGTCACTAGAACCATTGGGTCCACTTGGCCTAATTGGGCCACATGTACTAGTTACTAGAGTGTGGGGAACACTAATTGAGGCTAAATTCTACTGACTGCACTTTCATGCATCATTTTAGGATCCTCTTATATCAATCCCTACAATTTAGGAGCCACTGGGAGTGTCAGAACCAACCTCCTTCACTTGAGTTCAGTTAGTGACTAGTTAATCCTAGTTAGGAGTAAGTTACATTCAGTTACATCTAGTTACATTTAGTTAGATCTAGTCATTGATTGATTGCATGTAGGAAGGCACAATTCCTCACATACCACATTCCGTTAGGCTAGTTAACTGATTCTAACTGACCAGTGCACTAATTGAGGCAACCAGGGATAACTAGTTGAGCTCCGATAATGATTTAGACACGTCCAGTTATCCATGCAATTAGGTAGATTCAATCAATTTGAATTCATCTCTCATACATTCAAATTGAATGGTTATTAATACTGATGTATTACATTGTAATTAATTATCCAATTACTTTTTGATTAATGAAAGCATTCACAATTGCAAGCCATTTTTGCATTGTTTCATTCTTCAATTACTGAGTAAAATTGTTTGATCTATTCTGTGAGTTGTGTGTTGATCCATAGATCTATGTGCTAAATTTTATAAAACCATTAAAAGAAAACTTCATTTAAATTCTTGCATCTTATCAATTAAGTTTACATGGTGAAGGGCATCGACGAACTGGAGTTGATGGATGAGTTCTTGAAAGTGAAGCAATGAGTTGCAGATGACCATGGAAGCTATGAACAAATGTAATAATACCTTGGAAAGAATCTAGTTTATACAATTCCATCAAACACCATGGCAACATTTACACCAGAAAACCAAACAAATTTCCATTAATAGAGCAGAGTTTCAGCTCTCAAAGGTTATAGACCAAACAAACTATTAATGAAGGGTTCAGACATAAATTCCAACACATTAAACTCTTTGCAACCCTAAGTACAGAACAATACAAGTGTATGGCTGTGATGATATCTCAAATTGCACGTGGAAGGCCTAGCTACACTACCAACTTGTAGCTAGTACAATATTTTTAAGTCCCAAGTCAACCAAGGTACGACACATCAAACTCTTAGTCATATATAATGATGGATTTTTAATCATTGCATCAAACCATTCAAACTAAGGTAAGAACCATATCACATAACATTAAAATATTACCATATAACCTTACAAACTTTCAAACCAACGAAATATTATATTAATGTTGCAAACCATGGCTTAAAACCATGTCAATTATCCATGTGTTCAAACTTTACACCCTTCACACCTTATGACCAAGGTCCTCTTAATACTACCATTTTACATTACGCTAGGTTAAGTCTTGTAACCCTTATTACATTGTAAGGTGGGATCAATACTAGGGTCTATTCTTTGAAACCTTGGGCTAGTAAGGCCCTAGTAATTTATAACAAAAACCAAAGCAAGAATTTGTAAAAAAACGCCTTTAGGTGTGGTTGTACACAACGGTTAGAACTCTGCCATTACTGCAGCTGATGAAACATCACATAGGTAGCTAAAACATATAAGTAACTTACATAAGCATCATTAATTAAACTCATAAGTAATACTGCTTTCTAAGAGTTGTATAAAGAGTGGTAGTTAAATGGGTGTACATTTTTTTTTAATTACAATTTTTGAGGTGTGTGACATAATGGTATCAGAGCATGGTTACAGCACCAGGCATGAACCATATCAACACTAAAACCGCTAAAGAAACCATATAACTAATTTTACTTTATTTTTTTGTTTGATTCTCTTACAAAACGGGAAGAGAAGGATACCTTTATTTTTGCAAGAAAAACATGGTAGAAGTAGGGATGTTTGCAGAAGAAGACTCTCACCCTAGAAATCCTATAAATAATGAAGAGGGTAATATAAGGTATGGGGATATCTGAGTAAACTTGAATGAAAGTCAAGATAATAAATCTGAATTGCAAAGAAATGTTAAAGAACTAAGATCAGAGCTAAAAATACTTAAGGAGGATAATGAACAAATCTGGAAATCTCAAGAGGAACTGAATGATATTTTACTAGCTAAAATACATAATGATAAAACAAATGAAAATAAGGAACCTGAGCATAACATGCCAAAAAATACACCTTACAAACGTAGGGGAAAGAAACTGGAATTTTTTAGTCATAAGGCTGAAACTTCAAGTGAGGAATCAATCAAACATCAAACAGAAAAACAACAAGATTCCAGTGAAAGTAGTGATGACAATAAAAAAAAAAAGACGTACAAACCATATGAAAAAATATTTGGCAAGTTTAAAAATATTAAACCAACAATGTTTAATAGTGAAATTGCAAAAGGAGAAGAAGCGAAAGCCTGGTTGTTAGGGATGAAGATTCTTCCAAATCTATAATTACTCCGACGAACTGAAAGCTAAAATGGCCATATATAATATGACTATAAAAATGGATATATGGTGGTGGGATATAAAGAAAGTAAAGGGGATAAAGGAAAGATATGTAATCTAGAAAACCTTTATTTGTTTTTTAAAGAAAATACATGTAAGAAAAATATTACGAAGATAAGGCTAAGGATTTTTACAAGTTAAGAATAAGAGCTATGACTATGAAAGAGCTATGTATAAAATTCTTGAGTCTGCTTCATTATGTACCTTATATAATCAATGAAAAACCAAAGATACAACATTTTATTAGGTTTTTTCCTATCATATTTAAAGAGCAGATTGAGTATGACAATCCGAAGACGCTGGAGGAAGCAATGAGAAAGACAAATTTTTGTTATGACCAGAATAAAAATAAAAGAGAAAGTGACCAATTTGGAAGACTAAAAGATGAAATAACTTTGATCCAAGAAAGATAAATAATTGGTGAGTGCAAGCTAATGAGGGTCACGTTTGGCACGTTAGATGCAATAGAGAACTGAAAAATCAAGCATCTCTTAACTTAATTGTCTTGTTTGAGATACTTACACAAAATATCTTGCTTTGAGTAAATAAGATTAAATGTAGGAAATTGAATCAAGTTTTAAAATATATAAGGTTTATGTATTGAAAATATTTATAACTATGTCAAGTTTCATTTTTTCGAACAGTCACTTTTTATTTTTTAGGCAAATGATAAGGTATATGTTTTTCTGGGTGTAGCCTTTGAGGGCCTAAATGACGCTTTCGAGAGACACAAATTTGCAAGCATGTAGAGAGTATATAGCACTAGTGAAGCACTATTTTTCAAAAATAAAATTAGTAATTTTTAATTTTTTATAATTATCTAAGTGATCATTCCTCAAAAATGGTATGTCTTTTGTGGGTGCAGCCTTTGAAGGTCTTAATGAAATGATCATGAAATGGGTTTTTTTATAGAATGTAGAGGTCGGTGTCTTCTAGTCCACCATATGATTTATTTTTAAAATAATTAAGAATTGAAAAGGTTATGAAAAAAATACGAACAACATGTTTTTTGAGTTAAGGAGTTAGGACACAATAGAAATTGAAAAAAATAGGAAAATATAATATTTTTTAATAAAAATAACATATTTAGAATCTGCAGTAAAAATGCTATTTATGTTTAAAATTTCGTAAAAAGTGATTGTGTGTAACATAATTTAATGAGTGCGTAAACAACGAATTCTTCATAAAATGGAAGAAATTTCCAATTAGCTATGGTTTATGGTATAACATAACACAAGTTTGGTATTACCGAAGCAAACTCCAAACCACACACATAGGACTATTGGTGACATATGAGCAAGTGAATTGGCATGTTTAAATTCAAATTACATCTCCCACCCTTGTAGAATTGAAAAACACATGCACATTATAGAACTACAAAATGTGCATGCGTTATAGAACTACAGAATGCGTGCGCGGTATAGAATTACAAAACGCACGTGTGTTATGTAGTTCTATAAGGCGCATGCATTTGTAGAGATAAAAATATAGCACTATATGTAATATATCAAATGTATGGATAATAGTTTAGAGGGGGTGTGGAAGGGTCAAGGGCCTAGGAAGATGTTGGAAGTTCAGGTGGTGATGGTTAATAACTGAGAGGGGGTGGAGAAGGTTCAAGGGCCTAGGAATATTTTGGAAGTTCAAGTGGGGATGGTTAATAGTTGAGAGGGGGTGGGGAAGGGTCAAGGTCCTAGGAGGATTTTGTAAATTCAAGTGGAGAAAGATGAATGGAATGGGAACATTATGGGTTACAATGGTGAAGGGGAGTGGGGATTGATAGAATTATTAGGAGGAGAAGAGGTGTTGAAGATGTACAGGGTTAGAAGTAGTACACGAGATTTGAGTGACTGAGGGGGATAAGGTGGAGGGGAGGAAGTGGGTGATGGTTTGATGAGAGAGAGGATTGGTGAATGGAAAAGTGGATATAGAGTATTAAAGGAGGAATAGGATGTGTTGGAGGAGACAGGCGAAGGAGAGGAAAATTGAAGAGATGGGAATGAGATGCGATAAAATAGAGAATAGGGGTCATAATGAGGTAGGGGGTTGAGGAGAAGGGATAAGTTGAAAAGAGAGAGAGAGAGAGAGAGAGAGAGAGAGAGAGAGAGAGAGTTGTGGAGAGATTGTGAGAGAGAATAAGATAGAGAGGGAGGAGGGGGGTGAGGGAGGGATGTAGATAGAGTTAAGGAAATATATATTGAGGGATCGATAGAAGGTGTGAGTGTGTGTGGGGTGACGGG
>LPNX010941819.1:107050-153616 GCA_001517045.1 Pseudotsuga menziesii | reverse complement strand
ATGGTTGGTAGGGTTTAGAAATATTACCCAACTCTATGGAAAGTGTAATGTGGTTTTTGCAAGTCAAGCCATTTATTTGGTATGGTCAGCTTTTAGAACAATAAATGGTTTCTGAAATATTGAACTTGGGAAAGAAAATGTGTGGAAGTGCACGAGCACTCTCTTTCAAATTCGGAGTTGTAAGAGACTTGTATAAATACCAAGAACAGCCAACCTGTCCAAGAATTCTGATTTATAGGTCATATATCTTGATTCAGGTGAAGCCTACTTAGATATAACATTCTAAATTTTATGAGTTAGAAAATTGAACGTTAATAGTGATAGCTATCAATGCTTCAAATGAAAATAGTGTGGTAGTAGTGACATAAAATAGTGTGGTAGTAGTGACAATTTTGAGATATTTAAAAAAAAAAAAATTCCACAGCCGTCGCTTAAGCGACGGTTTCCTCTGTCGCTTTTTCGACGCCTTTCTCTGGATTTCCGTCGCTTTTCCGACGCCGTTTTTGATTGCCGTCGCTTATCCGACAGTTGCAGGTGTCGCATATCCGACGCCTTACGTTGATATTCGTCGCTTAAGCGACGGTTATGGAGGCTATTTTTCAAAAAAAAATTTCTACCATCGAAAATATTCTGTCGCTTAAACGACACTTTACATTTAAGCGACGGTTATGTAGGTGTCGCTTAAGCGACAGTTATTTAAGTGTCGGATAACCGACGCCAAGTTTCCGATGCTTAAGAAAAAATCAAAGTGTCGTACATGCGACAGGAAAGTGTCGAAAATCCGACATGACGGCCGTCGGATTTTGGGTCGAAATGTAGTAGTGAACCAGCTGTCTTGAAGGATCCTTTTCCCCAAGGATAGAACTCTGCTTCAAATTCTAATGTAGTAGGGGGCACTCAAAATTCCCCTGAACCAAACTATATCGACATGGTTCGATCTTCGACTTTGTTACAGATGAGGAATAAAAATTATGAGAAAGAGACTTTTGAGAAGGGTAAAGCTATAGGTGAAACTTCTAACCCTCTCACGATAGAGAAACCTGCTGAAACTATTCTGAAGATACCGAAAGGTGTCTTCAAGAAGACCTTGCATAACCCTAATTCTAGGGCTGCTTCAAAATACTCTATGGTTGAATATTTATCTCAAACCCCATGTGCAATGTCAGCTTTAGAGGTGTTACAGAGTTGTCCCGCTCAGCGGGATGCCCTCTTAACAGCTTTAGGTAGCATGGATTCGTCGAGTCTCATGGCAAAGTTTCATTTGTCTGATGTTAAAATTCGCCTACCTTACCATGTAGCCTTATCAATAGATTTCATCCATGGTGGAAAGGCCATTGGAAGGGCAATTGTTGATGAGTGTGCTTCTACATGTGTTATCTCCTTGACCTGTTGGAAAGCTCTTGGATCCCTAGAGCTGGTCCCGTCAAACACTCTACTTACTGCTTTTGATGGAAGGTCCTTCCGTCTACATGGTATCCTGTCGGCTTTTGAAATTAAGATGGTAGGGAAAGTAGTGTCTATTGAGGTAGAAGTTATTGATGCTCCTTTGGACTATAATCTTCTTCTGGGAAGAAATTGGACTTATGCAATGTCCACTATTGCGTCGGCCATCTTTCATGTAGTGGTTTTTCCAGATGAGGGAAAGCTGGTTACCATTGACCAACTTGATTTTACCTGAAAAGGTTGTTTAGGGTCTAATGATTCCACTGTACCATTGGTTTATCAGGTTAAACCTACTGCACAAAGCTTGGGGGATGGAATGTACACATCACTGATGGGCACATTTGATCTTCCAGCCCCAGTTAATTATATTGGTTCTATTAGTGTAGGGAGGTCTATAGCTACAGTTGTTAATAGGACTGGTCCTTGGGTTCTCCAATCCCCCCACGAACCAGAAGTGCCCTTATCGGTAGTAGAGGTATCTTATCAAGCCATCACTCAAGCCACTGTTGATCCCATTCCAGATCCTCTAACAGTCTTGGAAGATCTGGAAGAAGTCTATTTTCCCGCATGGGCAGAAAACTCTTTGCACTCTATCGATTGTTTAGACATGGTTTCACTTTCTGATGAAGCCATTTTGGAAGCTGTTACGGAGAGAAATTCCTATGGCTTGGGGTACCACAATAGACAGCTAGACTCCAGAAATCAATCTTTCCCAATATGCAATAGAAATAAAAACATCAAACACTAAAGGATCAAACCTCGTACCTTATTCCGGACGGTTGAAGTAGATCCCCGTTGAGCTTTTCAATCTTTAGCTTGAATTGTTATAGCACATCCTCAACAACAAGTAAACAAAACAAGAATACTATATTTCATGGTGTTAGATCTATTCTAGCATATATAAATCAATAATGTATGAGCATTTTACATATTCCAATGGAAACAATATTCATTCAAATACACATTACTGGACAGGAGAAGATATTTCTATTAATATGAATCAGAGATTACAAGTGACAACCTCTGACGGCACGTCTGCGAACCGGAGAAACTGAATCCCCCACTTGGGCCTCCACCACCTCAATCCTCCATCACTCCGATAGCAAGCTTACTAGCAAAGGGCAAGCTTGGGAAGAACACAACAGTGCTCCAAAGGGACAAAGGGATGTAGACTCAAGTATAGTTCTAGCAACAATGGACTATAGTTTCGGTACTCTCAATTCTCTCTTCTTGCTTTCAATGTCTCAATGGTTCCTTATATAGATTTTCAAAGTGATACTGAAAGGTCGAATCCGTGCGATCTCAAGGCATGTGGAAGGCCAGGAGTCATGTGAGTCGGATCCAAGACAAGGAACGCTCCAAAGGATTTTGGATTATGTACACATCCCGATGTACGCGACTATAAGGGGAATATCTGCGTATGTACGCAGTTATCGGGGAAAATGCCGCGTATATCATATTTTCTAATGTTTTTAGGGATGGTCGATGATACATCAAAAGACAAAAAGTGGTCCATAGGGGTTAATGAGTCTGCAGCGGGACAGGGGAAGGCCATACAATGTGTGATTCACCTAGTGTGGTGAAATCCGCTATAACAGATGCCCCCTAATGTATGAGATCAGAGGGGTTATACGATGGCCGAAATACATTATAAGTCCATCCCAGAAGTGAAGTGATGAAGGTACCCAAATGGAAGACCAGCCACCCAACCAACATAATACCATAATACAACTCTGCATATAACTGCAAGTACATAGAGCAGTCCCGGATACATAAGAGTACAATGGCCATGAATATGCATGAAACATGATAGAACATATGTGGTCATCTCCACGTACAATATACATATATCAGAATCTCCATGATGAAGATATACAAAGTACAATGATCTCCACATAGGCTGAAGATATATAACAGATCAAGATCTCCATAGTGACTGGAAATGTCTGACATATACTGGAACAAGTCACGAGAGCTGAAATCTCATGAACACTGGCACGATCAAGGAGGTAGCATATAGTGGATGCCACCAATATGGAAGGTCTTCTACACAAACCGCTACGAGTACATATCCTACTATGCGAATAGAGGTGTTGAGGTTGAACATAGTAGTCCATCATCTGATTACCGGTCATTGATGTATACCATTAACAGACGCGAGATCACCCACCAATAATGAAAATGGGAATCAAGGTACTAGAGTGCAAACTAACAAGTGTGAATAAATGTGTTGAGGTCGAACACTTGAGAGAATCCATCGATCAGGGGACATTGATGTATTCCCAAAACTGTCGATGGCGAGAGAACCTGCCACTGATGACTGCAAGTCTCAAGGCACTCAAAATGACTCTAGATTCCAATCCCAGAATAAATGACCTGAAGTTGATGGGATGAAATTCGCTAGAAGGAGGGCATTAGGGCATCCCCCATCATCCAACACGAGGTACTCAACAAAGCTGTATAATGTGGAAGGACTTGATCATAAGGTGCACGAACCAGTAACTGTACCGGGAATGGCCGACATGCAAAGTCAAGATAACTGAGGAATGGCCGACTCAGGTTTCAACTTCCTTTGAACAAGAGCATAACGGCGTATGGTGACTGAATGAAGGCAGCATAGACTCGATATACAAACTGGGACATCTCTATGATGCAGGAGGAATCAATAGAGGCTCCATAGGGACTGGAATCTTAACCGGTCAGTGGAGATAAAACTCAGATAACGAGTACAGCTCCTAAAGTCAAACTATAACCCAACCAATGGATGTGATATACAGTGCTCTGTTTGAAGTCGACGCGACTCGACAGCTACCAAATATAATATCTTTTCTTGTCCGTATTTTTGGTTTTTTGATTTTTTTTGGTCTTTTTTCAATTATTTGAAAAGCTTGAAAAAAGAATAAACTAGCTTTATAGTTACAAACTAGGAGGAGACAAGTGTCATGAAGGCAAACAAACTAGTTCCAAGCAGTGGAACATACCTATGCTCAATGCAAGGATACATGTGTAGGATATTGACACTCGGGGGAAAATCCCCTCCCGGTAAAAAGGGAATCAAGCTGCGAAGGATATAAATAAAGGCTCTGCATGGCTAGACATGAGACAAGCTCAGGCTATATGGCTGAAACACAATGTCAGGGGAGCTGGCATAGAGCTCAATAAGACAGGCAAAGCTCATGATAATGCATCCACAACTTGATACAAGGGGAGTCTGGAGGGAAAAAGGCCAGCATAAGATCAAGAGGAGTATGAGGCTCTTGCTAAATGTCATGGCAATACTATACAATGGACTCCCACACCCTAAAGGGAGAAACATCGGCATGGGCACCAAATGCAAATAAGGCGCTAACTAGGGTACCCATGTAAGGTGAGTCTCTACCACTCATATCATGCCACTTCTATAGCAGCAAGAAGGTTCTGTGACATAATAGAGTGGGTTCGTACCTAAGGATATAGTGACATGGTCATAAGGTCATGCAAAATGCAAACGGTGATGAACCTAACCTATATTCCAGTATAGACGTTATACCTAAGATCAGTACGAATGGGTCAATCCAAAGGCTAGAACATCGTTGAAAACAGTCCACTACATCACAGATTAGGTCAGAAACGGTCCAAAAAAGTTAGAAACGGTCAAAACTATAGGAAAGGGGGTAAAAAATTTCAAATATTTGAAAATTTTTCTATAAATAGTAAAAAACAGAAATCATTTGAAACTTTTACCCATTTGAGCTCTGATATTCAACTGCAAATTCCAGGAGATCCATCCGGCGGAATTCACAACCGATTCTTCCAGGTATTTAATCATGTTCTCTGCTTGCATTTCAATACAATTTTTATAATTTTTCATGGTCAAATGAATTTTTAAAGGCCAAACATACATGAGCGTCACGGCCCACGTGGGTATCGATGCTTTTTCTGCGTATAGGGCTGGCTATACACGGAAAAGGGACCTGAAACCGCATACATACGCAGTTGTTTTTAAAACAACCACGTATGATGCCGTGCACTAAGATTTTCGTGAATCTAATGGACATTTTGGTCAAACTCTCATGTAGGATGGTGCTAGAGTGGTGAGAACGCGAGCACGGTGATGTAGAGGAAGCAGTAAGGGCTGACAGAATGGCTCAAGAAGCTCTAGGAAGATGCGGACTCTACAAGTTTTGGTGCCTAGGAGGCTTGAGGGCCAAACCAGGACTACTACAGATGCTTGTAGACTATTGGGATCCGGACTCAGAGTCCTTCCGGCTAGACGGTATGTCCCTCACCATTGAGGTGGAGTTTATCTACTTTATCACAGGTCTATCACGGTAAGGTGAGACGGTGAACCTTCGTGCCCGAGGAGGGCCAGGTCATGGGCTGACTATCGATGAGTACATCGCAGTGTACTGCTATCCAGAGACAGAGAAGGTGGGGAGTCAAGTCCCCACCAACGCTATACAGGTACTAGGCCTAAAGGCCATATTACTGATGCTGGGCAGGATAGCAGGCTTAGCATCACTCCATCAGGCCTCTCAGCCATTGATGTTCTATGCGGTGGAGTGCATGACACCGACCATCTATGACTGGAGCACATCACTGTTGAGCAATATGAAACATCAGCTCAGTGAGTGCAAGGCAGGTAGGATACGAAACTTCAGGTTCAGTAGTATCTTGAGCACTTTCTTCTTCGAGCGAGTTCCAGGATTGAGCCCTAGAGTGGATGTTCCTCTCCACGGGGTTTGAGATCCGGCCCAACGACGTTGGGCAGATGCGATGCGCAGACTGGGGGGCGGTAGGGTTGCCAACCCTTATCTAGCAGACTTTTTTCCATGGTGGCGACGACAGATTGTCACCATAGAGGACTACCCTTATGTAGGGATACACTTCCGGGGAGACTCGGACATGCCATTACCACCAGGATCAGCATATGGAGACATAGGTAACGAATCTCGACCCTTACTCTTTTTTAAAATTTTTGATGTATTTAATTTTTTTGTATTTTCTTGATTAATGGAATCAAAAAGACATGTTTTTGGGTGACAACACATAATGACATCTACCATTCATGTGCATATGTGGGACCACGACGACCAGAGGTCTTCCCATGTCATAGATGGAGGGGAAGAGGAGACGATATCACCGGTGTGGATGCGGAGTGAATGCTCCAAAGCATCCATACCAACTTCGTGTGACTGACTCACAGGGTTCCCATGGCGCAAGTCGAGGACTTTCCTGAGGCTATGCAAAGATAGGTGGTTGGTGTACCACGCGCATGGGTGCATTTATTTCGGCGGCTAGCTAGAGCCATGTTGACATATCATGATCACAACCCTCACCCACCTCCACAGGAGTAGACACCTGGGAGTGTATCTATTTTGTACTACCGTGTATATGATGGTGGCTTTGAAAGCCCCAATTTTGTATTATGACATTATGTATTACCACATTTTGATGTATATAAAAAAGTTTTATGGTGATCGGTTTATTTATTTACATGTGTAAAAATTGTGTTTATGATTAATTTATGATGAATGAAACAAATGCCAATCTAACACATAGTTAGCATATGAGTCAGCAATTCGATTATAATTTCTTGGAATATGTATATATGTTATGTTCTCAAATTGCCGTTCTAGCAATCTCACATGTAAGAATCTCCTCAATAACGTCGGATCTCTAACATGGTACAAACCATTGAGCTGTGACACTACTAACTCTGAATCAAGACGTACCTCAAGAGAGAGAACACCATGCGAAATGGCATCCCGTAGAAGCTCGATAATGGCACTATATTCACCAACATTGTTGGAATATGGCCGTAGACATACACCTCCTGAAGACAGTACATGACCCATAGGAGTAAAAATCACCCAAGCAGCTGAGGCTGAGTGTTGAGTGTGACAGCTTGCACCATCCGTGAATCCTATGTAGGTGCAAGATTCCATTGACATCTGCCACAAGAAATAGAAACTAATCACAAACCCGATCACGAGAAACAAGACCTAACTATGCAAAAAAGATGTACAATAATATACAAAAAACAACCTTGGCTAAAGATCATGCATAGTATTTTTTGAGAGAGAGCCCATTTCTAGGCTCCGCCAAGGCTGTCCCTTCGTAGTCTACTAAATCATAGGCACCCTTCTCTAACACATGCTTGACCACGTAAGGACCACGCCACATAGGATTGAACTTCCCTGCCCCCAAGGTTTCTTTCGATTGATCCCACAAAAGGACCAAGTATCCCTCACTAAACACTCTTGGACGGACAGACTTATCGTATTGGGCCTTTACACGATGCTTATTAACCTCTAGAGTCACCAAGGAATCTCTACGCTGCTCATCGAGTTGCTCAAGGTGAACCAAACGCTCCTCCAAAGGTGAAGTGTCTGGTAAGAGTTCCATGGCTAATTTCAACGAAGGAATCTCGCATTCAACCGGCAATATCGACTCCACTCCATGAACAAGCTGATATGGAGAAAAACCAGTGGCAGTCTTTACTGCGGTTCGATAAGCCCACAAAGCAGGGTACAACATAATATTCCAATTCATCTTGCTTTGTGCGATGGTTCGTTGGAGAATGGACTTAAGTGATTTATTCACTGCTTTAACCTATCCATTCACTTGAGGATAGTAAGAAGAGGAATGCTCTTGCTTATACCCTAACTTGGATTCCAATTCTTCCATCATACGGTTCTGAAAGTGCGAGCCATGGTCAGTGACTAGCTCTCTCAGAATCTTGAACCTAGAGATGATTTGGTTGAAAACGAAGTGAGCAGCTGTCTCACCGTCAGATTTTACTGTAGGCATTGCCTCAGCCCATTTCGTGAAGTAACCGACAGCCACTATGATATGATGGTGCCCCCCAGCCGAGGCTGGGTTGCAATCCATAAAATCAAGCCCCCACTTGGTGAAGGGACCGACGGTGATAATAGGGTGTAACGGGGTAGGCTTCGAGTGCATGTTACGTGCAAACACCTGGCAAGGGTGGCACCTCTTGACCGCTTCAATACAATCCTTGAAGATCGACGGCCAGAAATATCCTGCTCTCAAAATATTTTGAGCTGTAGCAAGCCCAGATAAATGGCCACCACACGCCCCTCCGTGGCAATCATTAAGCACTACCTCAGCCTCCTCATGAGTTAAACAACGTCGTAAAAGGGAATCTACTCCATGGTGATACAAAGTATTGTCCACTATGAGGTAGTTCTTGGAAACATGACGTAACCGACGCCGCTCATCTCACGAGAGGTGAGTAGGGGTCCTCTACGTTTGCAAATATACTATGATATCATCGTACCATGGGTCAGCCGTTGAGATCAAGAAAATATGTTCATCAATGAACATATCTTCACATACTGACTCCTCAGCCTCACTTGGAAAATATGATATGAGCTCTGCAAAGATTAAATATTTCTTTGATTTTGCCAAAACAAACTCGAGATCAAACTCTTGCAGGATGACAATCCATTTATTATATTTTCCCCCAATCATCCTACGTGTGAGGACGAACTGAAATGTATTGACATGGGCAACAACCACGGTTTGGCGAAGGAGAATATAATGTCTCAAACACTACACCACATGCACGGTGGCCAAGGCAAGCTTCTCAACATGAGAATACCGAATCTCTGCGTCAATAAGGTTTTGGCTCAAATAATATATGACATGCTCCTGGAGCTCCTCATCCTCTTGAACCAAAACCATCCCAATCATCTCTAAAGACACGGCCACATATAATAGGAAATCGCGGCTATAATCCGGAGGACTAATCACCGGGGCCGATGCTAGGGCTCTCTTAAGGGCATCGAAGGACCCCTGGGCTCGCTCATCCCATTCAAAGGGAGTATCCTTCTTCAGGAGACCCATGAAACCTCTAGTCAAATTGGTGAAATTGACAACAAATCTTCGTAGGAAGTTTGCCATGCCTTGCAAACAATGAAGATGACAAATATTTCGTGGGGGAGACAACTGAAGTATTGCCTCCACTTTCAAGGGGTCGACTCTTATACCCTCTTTCGAAACGATAAATCCTAATAAACGACCTGATTTCACACAAAAGATGCACTTATGAGGGTTCAATCTAACAGCATAGTGCCGGCATCTTTCAAACACCAATCTCAAGTGATAAGAATGACGCATCCTCATGCGAGAATGAGCAGCGAGGTCATCCAAAAATACTTTGATAATGGACTTGAGATCGTGGAAAATCAAGGTCATTTCCCGCTGAAACGTAGCTCTGGCGTTTTTAAGGCCGAAAGGCATTTTCCGATACGCAAATGTTCCCCAAGGACAAATGAATGCGGTCTTATGTTGGTCCTCAAGTTTAATTTGAATCTGATTATATCCGGAAAAATCGTCGATAAAGGAGAACACCTTGCTACCCGCACACTAATCCAAAATCTGATCTATAAACGGTGTGGGGAAGTTATCCTTAGGACAGGCACGATTTAAATCACGGAAATCAGTGCATATACGGATCACTCCTTGCTTCTTATCTATCGGAACGGGGTTTGAAACCCACTCCGTCAAGGGAACGGGATAGATGAAACCAGCTTTCAATAGCTTCTCTATCTCTTCCTTTATGGCGGGTGCTTTCCTAGGATTTACCGCACGTAAACGCTGTCGAATAGGATTTGTGTTGGGGTAAGTCTTAATTTTGTGTTCGACAATCCGAGGGTCAATCCCTGGCATCTCATAGTAAGACCAAGCAAAAATATCGCGGAATTCCTTGAACAACTCGTTATACTCACAAATCTCATCTTGGGAACAATCTGCCCCAATGTACACATTCTCAATTGTACTAGGGTTGCGAGAAATGTTGATAGGCATAGTTGACAATATGTTTGCCATGTTTCCATCAGCCATCTGACCAGGAGAGCTTAATGGAATCATGGGTCTACCAAATTTCTGTCTAAGAATCTCCCTATAATCCTCATGCTCCAAAAGGTCAAGCTCTAGAAGGAAATATGATCTATGATGAAGTTCCTCCCATGGTGGATCAACTCCCGACATAGCCTCGATGATCGCTTCATCTGAAGGGAAAACTGTATCAAGGCAATCATGGGCATGAGAAGACTGTACTGCCCATGCGGGCAGCACATAGGGGTCTTCCTCCTCTGTCCATGAAGAAGAAGAACAAGGCTCTGCAGCAGATTGAAGATTAGCTTGGTAAGCAATCATGGCTGTAGGCAACGGCATACTCGTCTCAATGGCCTCACTCAAAGGACTCAGCGAAGGAAGAATCCAAGGATCTTCCATATGATTTGTGCGAAAAGGCACTGATCTCGTAGACGTGGAAGCACCATCGAAACTAGATCCTATCATGAGGACGGGTGCAGGACAAATAAAGGTGCCCATGAGGGAAGGATACATACCTACACCGACACTCCTAGTTGCCGGATGGGAATGTTCAACTTTCGGAACCAAAGCTTCCGAAGATGCACTAACAGGAGGATTCTTGAATGACATCCGATCGATCGTCACAATCTTCCCATTATGAGGAAAGCATACAACGAGAAATATGGAAGACGCAACGGCTTGCATACTATACATCCAATTCCTTCCCAGTAAGAGATTGTAGTCAAGGGGCGCATCAACGACCTCGACCTCTATCGCAACGTTCTTTCCTCCCAAATGGACTTTAAGGGAAGGAAGGATCCCGTGCGGCCTAAACAATCTCCCATCAAAAGCAGTTAACATGGTCGTAGACTTTGACAACTCAGGAGAACCAAGACCCTTCCAACAAGACAAAGACATCACAGAGGCAGCAGCACCCTCGTCAATCACAGTATGCTTGACGATCATGTTAAGACATTCTACATGCACCAAAAGGGACACATAGTAGGGAAAGCGAGGCTGATGTCCTGCGGTTTCAAATTTGATCACTGAGGAAGAATCATCACCATTCACACCAAGAGCGGAAAGCAAAGCCTTCCTTTGCGACGGACAACTCTGAAGCACTTCCAATGCATACATCGCACAAGGAGTATGACCCAAGTCCTTGACAACTGAATAGTTCTGGGCGGCTCGGGCATTTGGATTATGCCCCAAACGCTTAAGTACCCCCTTAGGAATGCGAGGTGTAGCTTCAGGCTTATCCGCAGGTTTCTCAATATGCAAAGGGGTTCCTGGTGGATCAGGTTCTTTGCCTGGGTTGGGTTGTGACGAAGAATAATCTTTCACACGCGTCACAACTTTCGCGGCACGGACCATATTAATGCACCCACGACCACTAGTTTCAGGTGGATCTTCATCACTAGATTGATCATGGGACTTCGAGTTCATATTATGGTTATGCGGTAAAGGGTTTGTTAACACAGCTGGGCCTTGCGCTATGAACTTCGAAGCTTCATCCATCCTAGGGCACAAGTAAGTGAGGTGGTCATCCTTACAAATATTGCAAGGAAACTTAACCTTATGCTTATTCTGCTTGTCCCCCCCAGCATTTTTATTGTTCTTGTCATTATTGTTGGCATTCTCATTTTTATTCCCACCCTTCTTATTATTGTTTTTACCCTTTTTTCTATTCCGTCCGGGTTGCTGGTTACCCTTCTGGTCAGACGATTGCACAACAAGTACATTCACCATTTGGGTAGGCTGAGACGAAACCGTAGCTTGTTCCGAGGTAGATTGGTTGATTGACAATTGAGAAACTTGTTTCACAACCGAACCTGCAGGTTTCTTACTTGCACTACCCACAATGCCATCGGCATGTGGTCCAGGTTTGACCTTGGGATCGAAACTAGAGCGAGGAGCATTAGGTATAATCTCATATAACAAACCAGACTGAGCATAGATCAAGTCTAGTTCCTACGCCCTAAATATGGCTTGTTCCTCATTCTGCACTCCGGATGTGGAAACATCCTTCACGATATATGGCAATAAAGATTTGAGGAACCACTCAAGGAGGAACTCCGGTGGTATAAAGGCTTTGATTAATCTCTTCCGTCTACGCCACTCCTGAATATGATCAGAAATATGGGTGGCTTTATCTTGCCAAAATGTCGACAAGAGTTCAGTACCAACATCATATCGTACCGGTAGCTGGAAGTGATTAAGGAAATTCATCGCAAGGTCGTCGAACAAAGTAAAGGCACCCCTAGGTAACTCTATATACCATTTCACTGCAGGCCCTGTAAGGGTGCGTTGAAATAGTCTCAAACGGATTGAGTCCTGATGTAATGAATTGGAAGAGCACCATAGGTGGAATGTCGTAATGTGTTCACTCGGATCCTCTCCTGGTTTGCCTTCGAACTTAGGTATGTCCGAAGGAAGCTTGGTAGGGATAGCTAGCCAAGCCGGTTCATGAGCCACAGGATCGTTCGTAAGTCTCGATAACTCAGGTAAATTGAATATCGCGAGGAAAGGGAGCTTAGCATGATGAGGTCTAGGGACCGCTCCCTGGTTCAGATAGGATTGATTACCACCATGACCTTGGCCATAGTGACCTCCTCCTGTATGACCCGTATAGGGTGGCGTGAAAGTCGCATAATGAGGTGGACCTTGACTAGTAGGGGCTACAAAAGCATAGTTGGGAGAGTAAGCAGGTTGTGAATACCCGCCTCCATAAGGTTGGGAGACCTGTCCATACTACGCCCCATAGTAGGGTCCATAGGTCATCGGCTGCGATGCCCCATGAGACACTCCATAGGTAGGTACATACATTCCGGAAGTAGGTATATACATACCGGAAGTAGGGATATATGTCGATGAAGTAGCAATCTGACCTCGAGAGACATGAACAAAACCTCCAGAAACCACGGGTGGTATGTAAGCTTGAGACACAATTGGTCTAGTAATCGCAGTACGGATCTAACTCGTAGCTACTTGCCGACTCGAAGGACCGCGAGAGTAAGGTGGAGGGTTTACATTTGAAGAACTCGGAAGCGAGGACGAAGGAATCTCTATAAGAAGAAATGTACTAGTACCTATCGTCACTCGTCTAGAACCTGGTATCGCTATCGGATCACTAACTCTAGGCCTAGGAGGTATATAAGATGGAGCTTCCACCACTGGGATGGAAGGTGCAATGTGACTAGTACTTCCAAACCTCTCCGCAAGGTAAGGCGTGGGAATGCCCCCAGGCATAGTGTTAGGGTCAAATTCGGATTCAACATGAAATGTCAAATCATGCATAGGAAAACCAGTCATAGCATAACTACCATAGCTGGTACTAGGAGGGTAAAAATGAGTCTCGGCATCATCCGGCATTCCATACCGGTAATGTGTCAATGGGGAATCTACCCTAGGGTGAGGAGGTCTCTCATGAAAAGATCCTATCTGGGAAATAATAGGACCAATCTCAGTTAGGTCAAGTGAGGGATCATATGTAGGGGTAATCTCCCCATCGTCAATACGAATGGGAGGAGGTGGCTCAGGAATAATCTCTGAATGATCCTCCATGGTGTGTGAATCAGTGTGTGACATATTCCACCTGGACAATCTAGGCCCCTCTCCCAAAGGAGGAGGAGAAGTGGAAGGCGGAAGTCCTACTAACCGACGAGAACGGCGCGGAACCGCACCTGACTCCACAATGACTCAAACAAAAAATCAAAGACTCTCTATTTACATCAACCCTAGGCCAACTAGCGTGCACAGAGCAATCACTATCAAATCTAAAGCCAAAATAAAGCAAACAAGGGCTGGATAAGTGAGCTCTTGAATGTGGCCGATATGTCTCACCTAGGAGAGGCTTGAGAGGCCCTTGTCACCACAAGTAGGGGTTCAAAACCAATTATTGTGGCCCTCAGCTTCAACGCGTAAAGCGACTGTGATGTCTGACCCCAACCTGGCTGGGACACATGCAGAATAACCTCTACACGTACCCCCTCGATATCCTAGGTAAGGTCACTAAGGTCACCTCGATATCATCAACACTCAGGCGGACAATCGCAGGAGGGATTGACCGTATGGACAGGGTAGCAAAGCCCGAAACTCCCGAAAGAGCCCCCAGATACGAATACAATCCTGGCTATATCGTCGGTGCTACACAGTTCTTGGCCAGGGGTTATCCCAATCAACAACCGCTCACACTGCCTAGTGCTTGACTCCCTTTTGAGAGGAGCTTCCTGAGAACGCTGGTTATATAAAGGATTTCACACACTCCCTAGACAGACACCTAGTTGTTGTAGCTTAGTGATCTTGGAGAATTGACTTACAATGAACTATTCCAAGATCCTAAAACCTAAGCTTGTTGCTGCACCCTAGAAAAGAAAAAAGTGTAATTTATTTTCATTAGCGTTGATTTTAGTTTGGCTTTATTACTCGAAAATAGGATATGGTCGTGCAACTAATGGTGTTATGACGCAACAATAAGCAAAATGCACACCTAACATAAGATGGAGCTGCATTGTGTCCATGAAAAAAGGGTATGCGTACTACGTGAATGCACAATTTCTTCTTCAAATGCTGAATGCAAATTTCCCTATATGAATTCCTAACTATTACTCCAAAGCAAATCTAGATCTAATGCAAGTACAATGCAAAATGCATAATGCAATGCATGATGATAAGCAAATATTTAGGATTTTTTGAAAATAAAGAGATATAAAAAGCAAGAGAATGATTCTAACCACCCCAGACTCTGCAAGCACACATAAACAACATTCTAGCAAAGAACTAAGGCAAAAGGACTCTAATGCACTAATCTCAAACAAAAAATCAAAGATGCCATGACAAGAACTTTCCTAAAAGAAAATTTAGGCTAAAAAAAAAACATTTCTAGTCAAACACAGAGGTATTAACAGACTCAGGCAGTGCCAAAGGAGACTCAGCAACTAACAGCATTCCCCCAGCAATCCACAATCTTCCACAAAAAGGTAAAAACCAAAGTATACGCGACTGTGCGCAGTGAAACTGCGTGTATACGTGGAAATCCTAGAGGAAACCACGTGTATACACGACTATAATTGACAAACCTGCGTACAGGAAGAAAAATATGCACAAATCTAAGGTAAACAGATAGGCTGAGACTAAATTCACACCAATCAGGATCTACCTGGCATACATACCCCCATACCCGACACAGAAACAAGAGAGAGAGAGCAATTCAAATACATTGAATGCCAAAAGATCAACCCCCAAAGGACAATTACTAGGAACTCCCCAGTGGAGTCACCAATTCTGTTACAAAGAGAAATTCCTATGCCTTGGGGTACCACAACAGACAGCTAGACTCCAAAAATCAATCTTTCCCAATATGCAATAGAAATAAAAACATCTAACACTAAAGGATCGAACCTCGTACCTTATTCCGGACGGTTGAAGTAGATCCCCGTTGAGCTTTTCAATATTCAGCTTGAATTTTTATAATACTTCCTCAACAATAAGTAAACAATACAAGCATACTATATATCATGGTGTTAGATCTATTCTAGCATATATAATCAATAATGTAAAAGCATTTGACATATTCCAATGGAAACAATATTCATTCAAATACACATTACTGGACAGGAGAAGATATTTCTATCAATATGAATCAGAGATTACAAGTGACAACCTCTGACGGCACGTCTGCGAACCAGAGAAACTGAATCCCCCACTTGGGCCTCCACCACCTCAATCCTCCATCACTCCGATAGCAAGCTTACTAGCAAATGGCAAGCTTGGGAAGAACACAACAGTGCTCCAAAGGGACAAAGGGATGCAGACTCAAGTATAGTTCTGGCAACAATGGATTATAGTTTTGGTACTCTCAATTCTCTCTTCTTGCTTTCAATGTCTCAATGGTTCCTTATATAGCTTTTCAAACTGATACTGAAAGGTCGAATCCGTGCGATCTCAAGGCATATGGAAGGCCAGGAGTCATGTGAGTCGGATCCAAGACAAGGAACGCTCCAAAGGATTTTGGATTATGTACACATCCCGATGTAGGCGACTATAAGGGGAATATCCACGTATGTACGCGGTTATCAGGGAAAATGCCGTGTATATCATCTTTTCTAATGTTTTTAGGGATGGTCGATGATACATCAAAAGACAAAAAGTGGTCCATAGGGGCTAATGAGTCTGCATCGGGACAGGGGAAAGCCATACAATGTGTGATTCACCTAGTGTGGTGAAATCCGCTATAACAGAAGCCATGAGTGGACGTGGTAATATTTGTGAGGATCTTCATCATCGATCCTATTTTCTTCCAGAACTAAGCAGAATAGAAAATCAAGAGTTTCGTTTGAGACTGTCAGAAGATGTTGATATACCTATCAATCCCTTACCCAGGGAAGGAATGTTTGCCAAGGGGAATATGGAAAATATTTACACCACTATACCTATTAACATCTCTATAAATCCTGATGTCATGGAAAACATATACATAGGTGAAAATTGATCTCCTGAGGAGATTGCTATCTATACTTCCCTGTTTAAGAAATTCCGTGATGTCTTTGCCTGGTCATATGAGGAGATGCTAGGCATAGATCCATCGATTGTTGAACATGAAATCCGAACATATCCTGATGCCAAACCGGTTTGACAAAAGTTAAGACCTATTAACCCGCACAAAGCAGTGGCTGTGAAGGATGAAGTTGAAAAGCTGTTGAAGGCTGGTTTTATCTATCCCATAGCTTTGATAGAATGGGTGTCCAACCCTGTTTCTGTTTATAAGAAGCAAGGGACTATCCGCATGTGTACTGACTTTAGAGACCTGAATAAATCCTATCCTAAGGACAACTATCTCACGCCATTTATAGACCAGATTATAGATGCTTGTGTGGGAAGTGAGGTGTTCTCATTTATGGATGGTTTCTTTGGATACAATCAAATTCAAATAAAACCGAAAGACCAACATAAAATTGCTTTTATTTGTCCTTGGGGTACCTTTGTGTATAAGAAAATGCCATTTGGATTGAAAAATGCTGGGGAAACCTTTCAATGGGCTATGAACTTTTCCTTCCATGATAATAAAGCCATTGTCGAACCATACCTTGATGATCTTCCTGCACATTCTCGTAAGAGGATTCAACATCTAGATCATTTACGGTTGATATTTGAAAGATGTAGATATTATAAAATCCGCTTGAATCCCCACAAGTGTGTATTCTTTGTCGAGTCTAGAAGATTGCTCGAGTTCATTGTCTCTAGTAGAGGCATCTAGGTGGATCCATTGAAAGTTGAGGCCATTGTAAATCTTCCTCCTCCTCGTTCTATCAGGAAACTTCAAAGCCTGCAAGGAAAGTCTAATTTTCTTCGACATTTTATTGTTAACTATGCCAATATTACTAAGGGTTTCATGCGCCTGCTCAAACAGGACACCCCATTTGTATGGGATGAAACCGCACAACTTGCATTCGAGGCATTGAAAAAAGCTTTGTTGTCGGCACCATTGTTGCGTCCACCAGATTATTCTAGGGATTTTATATTATATCTGGCCGCATCTGAGTCAACCATTGGGGTAGTATTAGTTCAGGAGGACGATAAGCTTGTAGAGTACGTGGTTTATTATCTTAGTCATGCTTTGGCTGGACCTGAACTTAAATACTCCCATGTTGAGAAATTAGCCTTAGCAGCCGTTTATGCTGTTCAAAGGTTACGTCACTACATTTTACTGAGGACCACAACGGTAGTGGAAGATGTGAATTCGTTTCAATATGTTTTATCCCAACATATTATTGGGGGAAAATTTAACAAATGGATAGTCATTCTTCAAGAGTTTGACTTGGATTTTCAGTCCACTAAGTCTAAGAAGTCCTTAGTTTTTTCTAAACTTATAGCAGAATTTCCTACTGAAGAAGATGTAGCTATTGAAGATGACTCATTCCCAGATGAGCACATCTTCTTGATATCCACCTCTAATCCTTGGTATGGGGATATTCTTATATATCTTTAGACTGTGAAGTATCCTGCAGCTTCTTCAAGGGAGGAACGATATAAATTACGCCTTCATGCCTCGAACTACCTCATCATAGGAGATACATTATATCAACGAGGGGTAGATTCCATTTTGTGTCGATGCCTTACCCATGAGGAAGTGGAGATTGTCCTGAATGATTCCCATAGTGGAGTGTGTGAGGGTCATTTATCAGGGTTAGCAATGGCCCAGAAGATACTACGTGTCGGTTATTTCTGGCCCACAATCTTCAAAGATTGTGTGGAAGCAGTGAAGCGTTGTCATCCATGTCAGCTTTACACCAGGAAAATGTGGTCACATCTTGCTCTGTTATTTCCCGTTGTCTCGGTAAGCCCCTTCATGAAATGGGGGATTGATTATGTGACATGCAACCCAGCCTCGGCTAGGGGGCATAAATACATCATTGTCACTTTTGACTATTTTATGAAATGGGCAGAGGCAATGCCTACTTTTAAAGCTGGCGGGGTAACAACAGCTTTATTTGTATTCAATCAGATCATAACACGGTTTGTTATACCCAAAGTGATTGTCACTGATCATGGTAGTCATTTTAAAAATAACATGATGACAGAACTGACCACTATACTCGGATTCAGACAAGAACATTCATCTTCGTACTATCTGCAAGCAAATGGTTAGGTTGAGGCTGTCAACAAAAATTTAAAGACTATCCTTAAACATACAATTGATGCAGCCCATTCTAACTGGCACATCATGCTATATCCTGTTCTTTGGGCCTACCAAACTAATGCAAAAACTTCTATGGGTTTCTCTCGCTTCCAAGTCGTTCATGGAGTGGAAGTAGTTACTCCGATTGAGTGTGAAATCCTGTCTCTAAAAATAGCTATTCATGTGTTACCTGATATGACAAAGATTGAGGAATGTCTGGTACATTTGGGACACCTTGATGAACAGTGTAGAGATGCACAGACTGCTAATCAAGCTCATAAAAATAGGGTCAAATCTCAATATGATAAATCGCTCCAACCTTGGGTTTTCTCTGAGGGGGAACTTGTCTTGCTTTGGGAACAAGACAAAGAACCCCTCGGGGCATGAAAATTCAAGGCCATGCGGTTAGGACCTTATGTCCTATCGAAAGTTTTGAATAAGGGTGGATATGAGTTAATTGATTTTGATGGGAACAAGCTGCCTGAGCCTAGAAATGGGCTCTACTTGAAAAAGTACTATGCTTAGGCTTAGCACTTTTTCTTGTACTTTTATTGTATGTATTTTTATGTACAGTAGGTTGTCGATTTTGTTTCTTATACTATCTGTTGGTTGTTGCAGGTGTCTTCTGAAAGGTATATAGGGTTTTCTAATGGCGCCAGCCACAACACTTGTAACCTAGCTTCAGTAGCGTGGGTCATTTACTCTCCCTTAGGACAACTAGTTTCCGCAGGAGGTGCTTGTTTAGGTCCTTCTTATAATAATGTTGCTAAGTATAGGGCTTTAATTGAGCTCCTATGGGATGCTTTGTCACGTGGTATCACCCAGCTCGAGGTCCATCTAGACTCTCAGCTGGTGGTCTCCCAGCTCAATTGAGCTTATCAGGTATGAAATCCTATTCTATTACGTCAGTTCATGCAAATTTAGTTATTGGAAAGAAATTTTGAATTTATTATATTCAATCACATTCCACGAAATCAGAATTCATTGACTGATGCATATGCTAATTACATTTTAGATTGGCATCTAACACACATATAAAAGACATTTGTAAATGAACCAACAGCAATATATATATATATATATATATATATATGTAAAATATCTGTCCATAGATAGGTCGAGTCTGATCCTCCGATCCCGTCATAATGGTATAATATACAAAAATATACAAAAAAGTGGATCGCAGTCCATCAAAATGTCCTAGATCTAAGAAGGAGCACCTTGGTCCCCATGGTCTCTCTATACTCTGGCTTCCTTATCCTCTTCGGCGTCGGCAGCCTCCACAGCATCTATGTATACCAGAACCGCTCTAGCCACTCTCCTGAAAAGACATAACCAGACTGGTGGAACTCCAACAACGAACTCTTTTATGGCAGTCGGGATATGCTTTATTCTCAAGGTGGGAACTCTTTGGGTCAGCCTGCCCAGCTTCCCCTCTAGAATCCTGATCAGCCACGGGTCTTCGCCTATGACAGGGCGAACAAACATGCATGGATGCCCCTCAGGGAAGACCAGTCCAATATCTGCATTTTGACACATTTATAGGATTAAGACTTGTACATATGTATATATTTATCATTTTAAAATTCATAAAAAATTTTAAAATGATAAAAATAAAAAATTGTTTACCCAGCTCTCCCCATGCTCCTCCTGGAGGGAGGGCAAGGTCTGGGTCACCTTGAAAATCCATGCCGACATATGGAAACTGCTATAGTGCCGGTAGCTGTAGCTCCCACCAGATACAAAAATCATCATCGTATACACTATGCACTGTGTCTCTTCCTCCTTGACAGAGGAAGATGTCTCCCCATCTGCTCAGCCTCGGCTAACATGGAGATCGGACTGGTAGAGGTATGGCGGGGCTCAACCCTGATACTCTCGAAGAAGAAGAAGGCAACCAATATGCTCGCATAACCAAAGTTCTTTCACCTTCCTCTCTTGCAATCTGAAAATTGTCTTTTCATGATCGGGACAACTCTCGAACACCAATCATAGAGAGCACCACGAAAACAATCCACTGCCAACCTCATTTGGTTCCGTGTAGCCAAATGTAATGAGGAGGATCCTGCAATCCTCACGATGGTTCTTGTAAGTACCTATAGAGTAAAGTCACGGATATGTGTAATAGGGACACAGTTCCCTCTCTTTTGGGTACCTGGTGTGCAAAACACATCTATGTAGTTCTAGACACTTAAAGGGTCACCACCCCTGCCAGTGCCCTCTAAGCTGACCGGTTCTCCTCATCATGACAAACTGGTAATGAAATACATGTCCTCAGTAGTAATCTCCAAAGTCTCACCCTGTAGGTCAAACATCCCCAAATCATGATCCCAATAGTTTATCATGAACTCCAATAGGCAGACATTGGCCCACATGGGTGATGTGCAAAAGATATTTAATATCCCACTTGTTTGCAATGCATGTATAGTGGGTGCACTTTGGAGCGCTTCTTGGTCCATTGTTTCATGTTCCCGTTCCCTCCATTCCAACACCATCTTCACACCTAGAAAAACAAGTAATTTGATTCATTAATTTCATATAAAATTTCAATTTTTTTTTACTGTAATTAGATTTTTATCCTTCACGTAGTACACGCGACTATCTAGTTAGACATGTCGTGTACTGTACGCGACTGTCTCTAAAGGAAACCCGTGTATAGAACGCGTGTACGTGAGTCTTTACGCTGTGAACTTGTGTACGTGCTGTGACATGTTTGAGGATGCTTTTAATTATGAAATTGGGACTCAAAATTAATAATTGCTAGGATCAAAATGAAGAGCTCGGGGTGTAGGCTTACCTGCAATTTGTAGAATTTGATTTCGTCTGCTAGATTTTTCCACAACGATCGAACAAAGGTAGAGGTAAAAACTTGCTTCTTATGGCTAAAAATTCCAAATGGTGAGTTTTGTTTTGATTTTCAACTATTTATAGAAATTTTATTTTTCCAAGTGGGTTTTTTCCTATAGTTTGAAAATCTATTCAACTAATCCATATTTCTTTTTGCTTTGAAACAGGTTTTTCATCATTATAAAGTGTTTTTTGCTCCAACAGGGTGGCTTTGTCATTTCCATGCATTTTTGGCATCTATATTCAATCCACATTAACCTTAGAAAACAACATTTTTCCACGGACTATGGTATTATAAACCATTAGTTCCATGTTTTTACCATTGTTCTTCCATGGATAGGACCCTTTTCTCATGAGTATATTTCTTCAAAGCCTATGTTGTTCTTTGATACTCATGCTGCAACTATTTCAGGTATAGGGGTATCCTTTTAGCTATTTTTTCACGCCAAATAGAGCTTCTTTTGAATATCTTTTTACAAGCTATCCCTTTATAGGACTCCTCGCCCTTATGGAGTTTCTTTAGGCCTAGGTCTAACTCCTTCAAAATAGACTTGACTATCGAGTTAACTTGTCTGTTCAAGCTCGTTAAGAATATGTGTACGTGCATCTGCATTGGTGGTAGGTTATCTCTTTCTCGGACCATGTGGAATAATACGAGAAAGGATCCCTTTCTTTTCTATTTTGAATTGAGAACAGTATTCTCAGGCATAGACTTATTGCTTTTCCGGACCTGAGGGACTAAATTTACGGAAAAGGAATGCCCAGTATGAGCTTAGTTTTCTCTTTTACGTGCTCTGGACCTAAACATGAAAAATATTCTGAGTGTACTTTGTGTCTTTGTCATGCTCATTAAAAATTTAAGAACAAAGCAATGAGTTTATTGTTGTAAGCCCCATTTCTTGTAATCAACTGGATCTTTTCGAGTGATCTTGCTTTCCTTCACACTCATAAAATGCAAGCTATTTTATGCTATTTTTGAAGGAGCATTGGGTAGGTGGTAATTTAACCTTTTTTGGACCTCCCTGACTAAGTACAAAAAAGGTTCACCTTTTCTTCTATGGAAGTTAAGAGAGTTATTTTGTGGTGTGTTTTATACTTTTTCAGCCTCAGGAGACTAAATTGGACAAAAAAAGGACCCCCTGGAGTCTTCTTTGGAGTTTTTAGACTCTCTAAATGTGAAAACATCCACTGAGCATGTACTAGTTCGAGCTCATTAAATCCGCGAATCAGTAACACTATCAAGCATTATCTTCCCTTCTCTTCAAGCTTGTTAAAAAATGAAGAGGGATCCGAGTTGACTTTCCTGGACTCGTTAAAATTTAACAGAGAAGGTAAGGAAGAATTTTCTCTTGTTTTTAGTAGTGGCAGCATGTCCTCCTTGAACATAGCACTCTCTTTTTTTCCGATACCCATGTCTCAGTGATCACTTTTTGTTCAACTATTACTTCGAGTTTCCTGCTCCTCCTCTTGTCCATTATACCTGGGGAATTTGATCATGTTTCCTACATGACAGATAAGTCTAGTTGTTCTATCTATAAGTTACAAGCTGCCTTGGGTCATCTTTGTGTCATGCTTATTGTTCAAGGACTTCACCCAATGTTTGATCTATATCCTGATCCCATCATTGTTATATCTATTATCTATTGTGTCTCCCTTCTTTTACCCAGTTTCTAGTCACTCTTGTGATCCGTTGGAGGATCTATTGCCTTCCTTATCATGCATGGTTCCGTTTCAGTACTTCCTGATGACGAAGACCTAGATTTTTGATGATCATACCTTAGGATTCACTTTCATCATTGGTGAATTCCTTTGCTTCAGTTGTTAATTATTACTTATTGATTGACAAACTGTTAAATCCTTTCCATGTTCGACTTCAACCTACCTTTATTCACATGGCTTGGATTGTATTGGTTCTTTGGGATAGTTTATGAAGACCTTAGTTCCTCACATATGGACTAAGTTGCACAAGATTATTTTCTATTCATGTACAAAGCTTCCAGGTCTTTGAAAAATCATCATTATTAAATATTGTGGCTTCGATCCACCTTTGTAATAAACGTGGTTTAATACCTATATTATATGATGTACTCAAATATTGTAAAGGAGCTAGTCTTCGAGTAAATTGAACATAGCATCTTCAGATATGACTTTGTATATGACATTATTATGTATTTGTTTTAGGTACTATCTCTCCTCCATTGGATTTATTGGTTCTCCAAAGATACATATTATAATGTATTTTGGCCATCGCTTCCCTCTGACCTCACACATTAGGGGGCATCTGTTATCCACTTGAATGACACTTCTCCGTCCGAGTGCCGACATTCCTTATGTTGGCACACAAAAGGACATTTATGGATTTAAGGTTGTCTAAAACACTATAGATGGGAATATTATGAATTACATTTATCATCCATCCAGCTGGTTATTTTTACCTTTGAATATGTCAAGTACTGTACGTGCCTTTTCTTATATACAACTCGCGTACATACGCGTCTTTTATTAAAGCATCCCTGAAGGATTTGGAGGAGAAGCAGAGTGGAAGAGGACAAGGCTAGGATCAACTGTCATATATTGGGTGAGTCTATTCTATCCTCTTATTTCCTTTTCTGTACTCTAGGGTCAATTTCCTGCAAGTTTTATGAGTATGTTGGTAACCCCAGACCTTCAGTTATAAGGTGTTTATTCCTATACGACAGATACCTGGAATGCTGCTTCAATAGTAAACCTGTGTACCTGCAATTAGATTAAAAACACAAGCACATCAAAGCTACCAGAACATAATCTATTCATCCATGTCAGTGACTAAGGAATTCAACAACATTTACATGTGAAATCAACAACAACAGTAATCTGGGATGAAAATCAGCTTTGCATTAAGATGAATGGATAATTTTACAACCAATTAAGCCTTAGTGTCAACATGCATCTCCATGAAACCAACACTTCATCCCCATAAGCTCCAACTTTGCTCTCTATGCTCTCAAATGGCTTGGGCCAAGTAGTCAATTCAACAGCATAACAATACCTCTATAGTTCTCCCCCTCATCCATGGACATGAGCTTGTATTTATAAGGCTCAATGGATAGGAATGGTTGAGATATTTTTGGATGAGGTGGCTTCTAAGATCCTATGATGGGGGATCTCAAGCTCAATTGACCGAAAATTTTAGGGATAAGAGAGGACACGAGGCTCATGATATAGAAGCCTCAAGAAACCCCTCTTTTTTCCCATTTTACCCAAGGTACCTCCTTTTTCCTCTTATGACACAGTGGTTCAAGTTAAAAACACTTATGGGCCAAAGGCTATAAGCGGTGGAACTGCTTATGGTAAGAAAGATACAGTGGGGGAGAGCAAGGTACCGCTCATGGATAACGAGGAAAGCACGGTGCTGAGTCTTTTAATGAGAGATTGACAATCAACATGGGTTTCCTCTCCAAGTGTTGGGATTAAGGGAAAGCATGTAAGTCAAATGTATTATCACATGGTGGTGATAGGATTTTGGTATAACAGGATGCCCCCAAAAGCATGAGTCTTAGACTGATACAATAAATGAGAGCTTTGAGAGACCAAGTTTTCGCTACGAGGTGAAAATTTCAGCTCTATCGGAGCATGTCATCAAATAGGAATCTATAGTAAATCAATATTTTTGACTCATAGGCACAAGTAACCAACTCATGGATGCAAACCAATACAAGGCAGATCCATGGGAGGAATAAACAAGCATGGCTACTAGAATACAACGTAGATCCATGTGATAGAGGTATCAAACTTGGACATAGGTACAAGACATACAATGTAGATCTATGTCATCCAGACGAAAAATTGAGCATAGCCACGACCATACAAATGTGGATCCATGCTAGATATACAAAATTCCATTGCAACCTAGGGAAAAGCAATGAGCACTTTAAACATATACCTAGGGTCTTCGTCTCATCTTTTACAAAGTACTATTCTATCCATGTGATTACAATGATCTGAAGTCAAACATGGTAGAAACCACACGGTTACCGGCCAATGATGTGAATCGTTAACAAGTGCAAGGGAGATCACCATTAATGTCAACAATTCCTAAGGTACCCTAGTATAATCTACTAAGTGTGAATAGATGTACTGATGTCAAACACCCAGTTGATTCTATTGATCAAAGTTCAATGATGTGAGCCTATGTCGAGAGTGAGAGAATCTATCATTAAGGCATATAGATCTCAAGGTACTAAGTTTTTGGTTTCTAATACTATTTCCTAAATGATGAGTTGATGTCGATGGGAATAGTCTCATCGAAGGAGGGCCATGATGAGTCCCACATCGATGACATGAAACCTGGAACATAGTTCTAGAATGATGTGAATGTAGTAACCATAGGACTGACTCAAAAGTATTGACACAAAGACTATGTTGACTGCAAAGGTAAAACCTCTTTAAATTTTCTTTGAACGTGAAGCGGCACGACAAAAGACATGGAAGCATGACTTGACGGGACAAACACACAATGCAACAGTGGACAATGCATTCTTTTGAAAGACTCAAAGGAGTGGCATGACTCTATTGGGGCCTGGAAATTCACAGGCGGCAACAGTAAAGGATCCTCCCCAATCAACGTTCCCAACTAGCCTGTTGACTGTTTGGTGTAGGGAATCTATCCGGTTTGCGGTCCGGCTACCGTAGGTCAAGGTAACAAAAACAAAGGGTTTTACCGGTTGTGGCACAGTCCACCGAGTTTTTGTAATTTTGACTTATTGTATGCAATGCAAATGCCTAACTAACAACGCAGGGTGATAAAGATGCAAGGAACTACACAATGTGATGCACAGGTTCTTACCTCTCGTCTTAGGCCCACAAACATCTAAATCACATATGCAGCCATGAAGTAAATCAATTAACTATCTAATCACCTATCTATCTATCCCCGGGGAGACAAAAGAATGATTATTTGTGAGTAAAGTGTATTTTCCATGTATGATAAACAAAAATTACAGATAGTTGATATTCATATTTACAACACATGAATGAGAAAAATATTCTAAAAATCAGATAGCTAATTGTTATATAAGCAACATACATTACTCTTGGTGAACTTTCCACAAAAATAAATCAGAAATCATTCAACAAGACATAGGTCATAAAGTTAGAACGATCTTGGACACAAGCTGAAAAATAAAGTAGTTCATCTTTCCGCCATCCATTGCATAACATTAGGAAATTTCACATCTCTTTCTCCGACAGGAAAACTGTAATTTTTTATTGCAAAAGGAAATAGTTCTTTTTACAATATGTCCTCCAATCTTACTGGGGAAAAATCCCCTTCTCTCTTCTTAGTCTATTACATTTATACAAAAAGAGTGAAATGGTTGGGTTGCCCAAAGTGGCCTTTGGGCTTCCCAACCTTTCATTTTCCCAACGTTTTACTTTTTCAAACGTCTTTACAAAATGTTACAAAATACAAAGGTGACCCATCCCTTATGAAGAGGGCCCCGCTTGGCTTTCTAGGAACTTCCTCCACGCTGCAGCTTCACTAGCGATTCCTTCAAAAGTGCTAGGCTCCAAAAACTGAATATTTATCTCAAATTTCTCGACTTGATTCTTGATAGCCTCGATCCTTGCTGGGCTCAAACGAAGTTGATCTTCCAAAAATTGTACACTAACGGCTGGGTGGCCCACTTCATTCTTCAAAACTAGGTCATCAATGGCCTTGATATGTTGCGTTCTGGCCTCTGCATCCTGATATCTACTCTGCAATATTTCTATGAAGGTTTCATGGTCTGGGAACTCATCAAGCTTATGTTCAGAGTTTGTCTGACACTGGTTGAATTTGTTAAGGAGCCTCCTGAACTATTCTGAGCATGCTCCTTGCGTCCTTTTGACGGTCTTCTTGAATTCTTCCGTGGTGCTGACGGCTAACTCTACTAGGTCATGGTATCTTTTTAGGGCTTGATAGTCTTTGGCTGGTAGCTCTACTGGAGTCTCTGCATTGTTCTCCAGCCTTGCCATTCTAGCATTCAAAACTTGAAGAACATCCTATGATCTGTCGATGAAGTAGGAGGAGGTCTCCATGATTTCCCTTAATCGGCTGTCAATCTGAAAGACCATACACCTTTCCTCCTCTAGAGGAATCTGTAGCTGGAGCATTCTAGATTTCTGGGCCAAGATATGTTCTTTGAATGGCTGCAGAAACAAAGAGATCTGTTCCTGATGTTCCTTTCTTAGATCTTGGGAGTGCATATCATTGCCTGTCAGGATGATCTTCTGCTGCTCTTCTAGCTCCTCCACCTTTTCCAGTAACTGCTCCTTCTCCTTCTTCAACTCTTGATCTTCCACTTGCACTCGCTCAAGGTGTTCTTGTGTAGTCTCCTGAGCCTGTCTCTCTTCATGTAGGGCCTGCAATTCAGCTTCAGCAGTCTTCATCTCCCTCTGTAAGTGTTCAAATTTCCGCTTTAACCTGTTTCCTTCCTTCCTCTCTCTCTTCAGGGTATCCTTCAGCTGAGCAGAATATTTCTTGTATGACTCCAGTTCAGTCATCACCTTGTCTATGTTATCCTCTGAGGCATGTAGTATTGCAGTCCCGGCCCTCAGGGTAAGCCTTGGATCTAGGTCTGTCCCTAGTATAACAGCCGTATCTGTTATCATTTTTCCATCCATTCCTTCTGCTTCTACCTTCCTTTATGTCCTCTTCATTATTCTCTTGGTGGCCCTATCATAATAAACAGTATTGAAGTCAGGGACTTCTTCTCCCTTTTTCTGGACAAAAGGGACCAACGTGAGTGAGGGGACCATGGGTGTGCTGGTAGCAGGTGTTTGAGAGGTTTGAACCTTGGGGTTTTCCTCCTCTTGGGTCTGTTCCGCTGCTGTTTCAGAAGCTGACTGCTGTATCAACTTTATTCTTTCAGCTTCCTGCTCAAGGAGCTCCTCATAGAGCTTCCTCTTTGCTTCCTCAGCTGCTTGACTAGCTGCTTCTTCTATTTCTTTGGCTACCTCTTTTGCTTTCTCAGTTGCTTCTTGGGCAGCTCTTCTTTCTTCCTCTGAATGAAGCCATTCTGCAGCTTCCTTTTCCAACCTCTGGGATTCTTCATTTCTCCTTTTAGCCCCTTCTTCAGCCTTTGCCTGTTCATCCCCTTTTCCACCTTTGGTGGTAATATTTTTCTTGAATCTTCTCATTAGCATTGTTGTGTTTGGGGCATTCCGGAAGACAGATTCTTCCCTATCAAAGTGGTGGGTGTACTCAAAGTGAACCTTGTGTTCTTTACAATGCTCCGCTACTTTCCCCTGAGTATCATTTCTTCGGAAAGGCATCTCACCAAAATGGAACTTCTGCAATTCCTCTATGAATTCAGCAGCTTGCTTCACCTTGGTGAATTTGTAGCTTCCTAGCTTGAATGGCAAAGTAGGGTAGGCAGTCTTCTTGTGTTCGAAAAGAAAATTGCCTATTCCATCTATGAATACTTGTCTGACTGCCTCTTTGTGGACTACGTAATCCGTTGCATATTTAGGAAGCAGTAAAGGGGCTTTAGATCCTCCAAACATTCAGATGTACATGCCATTTTCAGTTAAGAAATAATCCACGTATTCTCCTATCACTTGCATGGCTTCTTCTGACATACAGTCGCACTCCTTTTGGAAAATGAGAGTGTACAGAGGCATAATGAAGTGCTCACAGACCTCTCTGTAATGGCTATGGTACTGGTGAGCCCACAATGGTCTATAAGCGGCATACACAGGCATCCTTTCCCTGTCCCAGATGCACCTGAGACCGGGAAAAGCCTGGTTGCACAATATGTAGTCTATTAATATTGAACTCATGTAAAATTTGGACCTTTTCTGAGCTTCTCCTCCCAAGGCTGCGGCCAAGCAAGAGGAAAGACTGCTTGATACAAGGCTGGCCCAATTGAATACTGTTCCTTGGGTTGCCACATGAAAGATAATAGGTATCCATTCAAGCTTGAAGAGTCTGCCATGAGCTCTCCCAAATATTCTATTAAGCATCAGAGCTATAAACCTATAGGGAGCCCTCAAGCTCGATGTATCATACTCACCGGTCTTTCTATATCGGTAAAGCTTTCCCTGCAAGAGAATTTTCTTAAGAGTTTCCACCAGGTCCATTCTGATGCTGTCTAGCCAATCGTCAGATAAGAAAACCTGGGCTTCTGGTAGATGATAAGCCAACGCCACATATCCAGGGCTGAATGCAGCATAGCCCTGTCCTTCAACATTTCCTATGATCATTGTGGTTGTATCTGCTCGGGGCAAAATCTAGCCAATTACCTCAGAGCATGGGAACAGCTCTAGTCTGGTGGCAACTTTCATGATAGAATATTTCTCTATGTTAGCATAGATAGATTCTTCTTCGAGGCCTGTGTCGGGAACCTCCATGCGGGAAATCAATCTATATATTTCACCCCATTTGTACTCGGGTTCAACACCAGAAACACATTGAGTGTCTTCATAGATGTATTCGGTCTTCATGACAACCTCGGCTTCTGGTCCTTCCTCGACCACTGGGGCTTTCTTCTTCTGTCTTTTGGACATTGTGAGTTCTTCCTGCCATGTATAACACCTTGATATATTAAGCAATTAAAATTGTAGACATTCACAAGACATTGTGCAAAATTTTATTTTTTTTCTGTGTAATATGACAACAACTAGTCGATGAAACTAAGATATAAGCTTACATAACCTGACTGGCCTGACTAACAAGATTATTACAACCAAATGCACACTATTAGTGATCTCGTCTATATCTTGGCATGATACAAAACATTTCTGTATGATATTAAAACATCCCATCAACCATCTTCTAGACTGCAATAAAATTACATCCATATGTAAAGGTGCCATTTCAATGTGTTTTAATGTGATAACACGTAGGGAAGCAAATGCATGCATGTATAGTCAAAAAAATGCCCTGACCATCAGAACCATTAAAATACAAGATGCAGTGCTCGGTAACCTAGTCTGTGCATAGCAATTAAAGAAACTGATTGAATGAATCTATATGCAGTATGACTGTGTGAGTCTCCTATGTTTTCAATACCAAACATCTTAACAAGCAATAGCCTAGTAGGATTAAACTCAACGAGGACTTTTGCGGTTCGCGGGAGAAAAATTACATCAAACCGACTACCCCTTCCACTCTCTGCGGGTACTACTTCCATCTTGCCACAATTAACTCTCGTATCAAAACCACTACCCATGCGAAACCAAAACACGGCATATCCCTGCTAACCGGCTAGGGTTTCAAACGACCGAGCTGGACTGGACTGCATGGGATGGCGTGAGCACATAGACTGGGGTTCGAGCACATGGGTAATATGGATCTCGAGCGAAAATACAAACTACCAAAAGCCACAGGAAATCACCACAAAGACTCCCCTGCACCCTACTGCCACACATGGGGCAGCTAGGTGCAGGCGGCGTAACGGCCGCCTACACAAAACCCCCACCCAGTGAGGCTATACACTAATGGCCGCAGGCAGAGAAATACTCCGTGGGTCAAAAATTCCCATGCTAGTGGTCAGAAGACCCCCTTCCCTCTATTATATATGCATACATCTAACGGGTGAAGGAAGAAACCCTAACCAAGACTAACTCCATCAATCCTTATCAAATGCTTCAAAGGAACGGGAGAAGGTGAATAAACGTACCTGGCACGGACGTATCCGACGGGGTGAAAGTGGTCAGGTTTCCTCAACTGCCACCTAGATGTGAGTATCGGCACGGTGGTCCACGAGCTTCGAGGGGTTGACAGCACAGGATGATCACGATAGTTCGAGCCAAAACAAATAATAAAAGAATCCACCTCGCTTCTCCCTATATATAAAATGGTTCTCACGTGGGAAGACTTAATGGATCGAATGAGAAACAATTCCGGATTGGAAGGTGAGAACTCAAATCCTTCCGCAACGGTGGAAAGCCACAACATCAACCCGTCCACAACGGTGAGCAAGGCGTGTGAAAATAATGATCGGACGTCGGCGGCCTTTTGGGTCGGAAGCCAATAGCTTAAATTTTTCCGCAACAACGGACACTAATAACAAAACACCATCCGCAATGGCAGAGAGAGCGATGGTAAAAGGCTCCGATACACAGCCAAAAGAAAACCAAAAACATAAGTCAAAAAGAAAGAGAAAATCAAAACCCGAACTGATCCGCAATGGCGAAGGCCAGAAGCAAAGATCCATCCGCAATGGCGGACAAGGAAATAATCATACCTTCCGACGTAGAACCAAAAACCACCCGTAACAGCGGAAAAATACAAGGAAAAAAACTCCGCAACGACGGGAAATTCAAATGAAAAAACTTCCGATTCAGAATGGCTTCAAAGGTATTCAAAAGGAAACGATAAGCTTGATTATGCATGGGATTACTTTAAGCACTGGAGATAAATTCAACAAGTGATAACCCACTTCAAACATAAGCAACTCTTTCGGAAAATTCTCAGACCAAATCAAAGAGGAAGCAAAAATACTAAGCAAAAAGGAGGGTCCTAATTTTTTTTGGAATTTTGGGAAATTGTTGCAGTTGCAACAGACTCATGAAAGTGGACAATCATAGAGATCAACTGAATACCCAATTGACTTACATGATATGCAGACAAGTGCCATGTTCAAAGCTAATGACAAACTACTGCCATTTATTTGCAAAAGGATTCCCTTCCCATTTTCCCCATCATGATCGATGAGTGCCTCTTTTCAGTTTTACAAGTTCAAAGAGGGTAACAGACACTCGACATAGCTTGTCAGAAGACAAGTCTAGACTCATATGTTTTATGAACCTGAGAGAGTAGGGGTTCATTCCTAAAATGGGTCTCTTAATGTTTAATTTAACGAGTCCAATGAAAGAAAACTCGGTATCATTCATGTTTAGAGAGTATGAATGATTACGCAAGGAGACTCCAAAAGGGTCCTTTTTCATATGATTTAGTCTCTAAGGCCTGAAAAAGTGTAAAATCATACCTTAGAGAACTCTTCCAGTCATGATTGGCTGGAGTGTTCCTTTTTCATAAATAGTTTATCCGAACTGAAAAAGAGGTAACCTACCTTCGGAGAGATGACTCTTCAAATTCTTTAATGAGCATGAAGAAGACAATATCACTCGACAATCATTTTGTATTTAGGTAGCCTAAAAGGAGTTTAAAGAGGACTCCATGAGGTTTCTTTACACAATGTCAATTTTTACGAGCCTAGAAAGAATCAGAAACGGAATCGATGATCTTTTCATGTTTAAGGAACCTGGAAAGTAGTGAAAGAAGACTCGATGAGATTTCTTTACACAATGTCAATATTTACGAGCCTGGAAAGAATAAAAAAGGGACTCAGACCTTTGATACTAGGTTTAAAGAGCATGACTAAAGTGTCATAACAAATTCTCATTGAATTTTTCTGTTTTATGGAAGTGCGAAAAAGTAATAAACAAACTCCCAAAGATTTTTGCTATGGTGCTCCTATCCTGCAATCAACTCAAAAACAGCTATCAAATGCGCTTATGACAAACATTAAGGGATTACGATAGATAAATTTCGAGTGAAAGGTGATTGTAAATCAAAACTATAGCATATCAAACCGAAAAATATCTATATAAGTCATGTACATAGTAAAAAATCAAATAATTTTACTATTTACTTATGGTGGAGAGCATTTGGGGCATTTTACTAGTCAGATCTTTAGTAACTGATACCAGGAGTTCCCACCATTGGATTTGAGCATCATCAGTTGTAGGTAATAGCTAAAACCCTACTCTTTCTTTTCATAGCATTTATTTTGAGTTTTGATGGGGTTTTGGGCTTGTATGGTAAGACCTAAAACCATGAACACGGGCACCGGGCATAACCCTTGCGGGATACGCGGTACCTCACTAGAAATGCACCTAAAGCACCATTGGAAACAGGAGGTGCCACCACCTGTTTCCAATGGTGCATAGGCGGTGCAGGCCGTGGAGATTTCAAACTAATAGCACAAGCAATAATAAACCATTCTTTTGAATTTAAATGATCGGGGATGATTCTAATGCATGCTATGATTGTTTTTTGGCAGGTTTTTGTTGCTCAATCATGGCGATATGGAAATAAAGACAACATGATGATGATGATGCCTTCACTGAAAGGAATCCAAGTGGTATAGCTGCATTACAAGACTGTACAGTCCTGAAATTATTCCGGACCCCAAGCATGGTATCACATGAGTGGTTGTTAGAGCACTTACTTTGGATGTGGAATCCAGAGCAGCAACACTTCAAGGTTGGGGCCCACATTCTCACAGTGGAGGTAGAGGACATTTACTTCTTGACTGGTCTCTCAAGACAGGGTGCCCCCATCTCGCTGACAGGTTCCTGGGGAGGGGATATTACCACTCGAGAGTTGATAGATCACTGTGTTCCAAGGACGAGGACATCGAGAAAGAAAATCCCCATCAGAGTAGTGACAGATGGAACCCTACAGACTATCCCATTTACCATGCAGAGGGTGGCTGAGAGTCAGGGTGTGCACCAGGATTTCAGGGTACACATGTTATATTCCATAAAGGCCATGGCACCTACGGTATTCAACTGGGTGGAAGCCATACTTCTGATATTCAAAGATCAGCTGACTAAGTGTCGGTAGAGATAGCTAAAGTAGTTTGTCTTTGGTTCCATTTTAGCTTGCTTCTTCTTCGAGCGGGTGCCACAGATGAGACCTCAGGTGGTATTTAGAATCCTGAGAGCACCGGACCCCCATATGTTGAGGTGGGTTAATATTATGGCTCATACAGGAGTAGGCAAGGGGAAGGTGAAGTTCCGTGATCTGTACTATAGATGGTTCTGTGATCAGATCCTCATGGTGGAGGATTATGCTTATGTAGGCACATACATCCGCAGAGATCCTAACCTATCATTCCCACCTAGAAGCTAGTGGGGTGACATTGGTAAGAAGCAAGAAACCCTAAAATGGACGAAATGTTTTTATGTTTTTTTTATGTTTTATACTTTTTATGTTAAGTAGCGGGACCTGGATATTCTCATGCAGATGTTTGAGCAGCGCGACCTGGGGGAGCTTCTCCATTGGATAGGTGAGTTGGGGCCTGCTTTGTACCACGGGGAGATGATATGACCGGGGAGTTAAAGGAAAAATTGGAGAGGTTGACATTGGATATCCTAGATGCTTCCATTGACGACCTCCATATGAGGTATCAGAGACCTATAATGGGAGTACCGAATTGATTCAGTAGGCTGCTACGTAGAGTAGCTCGGGAAGTGATGTGCTACCATGAGCATCACTAGTGTATGAGATATGTACTAAAAGTTGATAGATTCAATATTTTGTATGGTGATTTTTCTTGAAATCCTATGTGCTTCAGATGAGTTCTCGTGACCTAACTTTTGTAAACGGGTTCATATATATATATATATATATATATATATATATATATATATACAGACTTTTACCTGGTGTTTATATGTCTCAAATGGTGAATGCATTTTACATGAGTTTTATGTGTCTTTTAATGTTTATTTACAATAGAACATGTTTGATTTCAATGTCATGAATGGGAAATATGCCAATCTAGGATGTAATTAGCCAATTAGTCAGCAACTACATTATGTTCCCTAGGGATATCCATATAGTTGATGGTTTCAAATGACCTTTCTAGCAAGTGTACTCTCCGGAAGAGGCAGAGAAGCACATGTTTTCTAATGGTGTAGACATGGTTCAGATGACAAACCACAAGTTGTGAGTCCATCAAGACTACCATATTGTGAACATCTTGGGAGGAAGCTTCAGTCAGAAGACCAATGACTTCTTGAAACTCGGCGATGTTATTAGTAGCGAGACCTATACAAATCACTCCTAAACTGACCAAATCTTTAGCTAGGGAATAGAGGACCCAAGCAACTGAGGCGAGATTCAAGGTGTGGCAGAAAACACCATCAACAAAGCCGTAGAAATCCATTTGCATGACCAAAACATGGTATAAACAGATGCAGACACTAAACTCAAAACCATCTTGAAAATACTAAAAGCACACTGAAAGCCAAGCAATATACATATATACAAGATACTATCCAAGAAAGACATAGGCATAGTACCTTTTCAGGTACAACCCATTGCGAGGTTGCCCCAAAGGGTTTCCATCATAATCAACGAGTTCGTAGGCTCCTTTCTCTAAAACCTTAGAAATGACGAAAGGTCCGTACCACATGGACTTGAACTTACCCTTCCCTAGTTTGTCATATCTTTGATCATAAGTCAAAACTAGGTCACCCTCGTTAAAGGCATGAGGTTGGATGGATTATCATACTGATCCTTGACGCGTTTCTTATGTGACTCATTAGGCAAGGCAGCATATCTCTGTGTCTCATCAAGGTTATTCAAGTACAAAAAACTTTCTTCCTCTGCAGAAGTGTCTGGGAGAAGTTCGACGGCAAGTTGTAAGGATGGAATATGACATTGAATTGGTAAGATAGATTCGAGTCCATAGACAAGCTAGAATGGCGTAAAACTAGTGGTTGTTTTCATAGAATTCTGATAAGACCAAACGACGAAGAAAAGAACATGGTGCTAGTTGGATTTATGATCTCCAACCATCCAACGAAGCATAGTTTTTAAAAATTTGTTAATGGCCTCTACCTGACCATTAGCTTGTGGATAATATGGCGTAGAGTTTTCATGGAGAAAACCTAGCTTGGCACTTAGTTCCTCCATCATTTGATTACGAAAATAGGATCTGTGATTAGTAACGATGGACTGCGGGACTCCAAACCTAGCTATAATATGATTGAACAAAAAGAAATTGGAAGTGTTTCCATATTCCACATATGTAGGCATGGCCTCATCCCATTTTGTGAAATAGTCAATGGCTACGATGATGTAACCATGCCCCCCGGCTGAGGTAGGCCTATAATGCATGAAGTTAATTCCCCCATTTGGAAAATGGGCCAATGACAATGACAAGGTGTAGCAGAGAAGGATGAGTGCGCTTTTTGGGATAAAAGTGTTGACAAGGTGGGAATTTATTAATAGCCTCATGACTGTTTTTGAAGATGGAAGGCTAGAAATAGCTAGAGCGAAGGATTTTCTGGGCTGTAGCCATCCCAGATAAATGACCTCCACATGCTCTAGAGTGGCAATCATTGAACACATGTTCATCCTCCTCATGGGTGAGGCATCACCAGAGAATAGAATCAATCCCACGTCTATACAAAGTATCATTCAAGATGAGGTAGTAATTTGTGTGCTGACAAATGCAGCGGTGATCGTCACTGGATAAATGTAGTTGAAATCGTTGTGTTTGGAGATAAACAAGCAAATATCCATACCATGGATCAGTGGTGCTAATGAGGAACATGAATTCATTTGGAAATGAATCATTGGGCTCATATTCCGTCGAAGCATAGGGAAGATCACACATGATCTCATCAAAGACTAAGGATTTATTTGATGTGGCTTTGGAAAATTCCAGATCAAACTCCTGAAGTATGACTATATAGTGGGAGTACTTGTCCCCGAGCACCTAGTGATTCAGGATGTAATACCTTGGGTTTTGGTCTGCAAATATAGTGGTTGTGCGAAGAAAAATGTAGTGACAAAATTTTTGTAGAAGAATTACCATGGCCAATGCTAACTTTTCCACAAGTGAATAGCAATTTTTGGAATCCATGAGATTCTTACTGGCGTAGTAAATCACGTGCTCCTAACCGTTGGGATTTTTCTCCACGAAAACCATAGAGATGGTAGTAGCGGAGGCAACAATATACAAGAGAAAATCCTTTGAGTAATCCAGGGGGTGTATCATGGGTGAATGGGTTAGAGCATGTTTAAGATTATCAAAGGCATGTTGGGCTTGGTCATCTCAGAAGAACGAGGTGTTCTTCTTAAGTAGACGCATATAACCGTGTGTTTTCTCTATGAAATTGCACACGAAATGATAGAGAAAGTTTGCCTTCCCTTGCAAATTTTGGAGTTCAAGGAGATTAGTTGGGGTGGGTAGAGCTAAAATGGCTGCAATTTTTAAAGGATCAATCTGGATGCCATCTTTGGATACCACAAAACCTAGCAGACATCCCATCTCAATGCAAAAAACATATTTATGTGGATTGAGCCATATATTATAATGACGACATCTCAATAATATCTCTCTAAGATGACCAGGGTGGTCCTCCCATCGCTATGAATGAGCATTGAGGTCGTCAAGGTATGGTTCAACAATATGTTTAATATCGTGAAACTCATAGGACATCGCATGCTGGAACGTGGCTCCAACATTTTTCAAGCCAAAAGGTAACTTCTTATATGCAAAGGTTCCCCATGGGAAAATGAATGTTGTCTTATGCTCATCGAAGGGTAATATCTCAATCTGATTATAGCCAGAGAAGCCATCCATAAATGAAAAAATGACGCTTCCAGCACAGTTGTCAATAATTTGATCGATGTGTGGAGTAGGAAAGTTGTCCTTGGGACAAGATTTATTCAAATCCCTAAAGTCAATACAGACTCTAATGGCTCCCTACTTTTTATTGATAGGGACAGCGTTTGATACCCATTCCGTCAGAGGTACAGGATAAATAAACCCATCTTTGAGAAGTTTCTCAATTTTAGCTTTAATAGCTATGGCCTTCCGAGGATGGACTTGCCTTAGTTTTTCCCTAATAGGTTTAGCCATGGAATAGGTTTTAATCTCATGGACCACTATGGATGGGTCAATCCACGGCATCTCTTCATAGGACCAGGAAAAAATATCATGGAATTCTTTGAAAAGTGCCTTGTATGCTTTAGATTCATCTACCGAGCAGTTCTTCCCAACATGAACATGCTTAATGGTATCAGGCTTGGCTGATATGTCAATCAAATTCATTTGAGTAATGTTGCAAAGGATTCCTTCAGAATCTGTGTCTTCCAACAACATAGGAGCTTCGGGGACATTGACAATATCAGTAGGAAACAGGGATGCATAATCATGGTTAACCATACTAGTTTTGGGGAGGAACATGGATCTATGATGGCGATCCTCCCAAATGGACTCATCTATATTCATGACTTCTACAATGCACTCATCAGAAGGAGAAGTCTTAGAGAGATAATCCAGAATAGGAAGAGAAGGTTCTAACCAGTATGGTAAATGGTAAGGATCCGAAGCCACTAGATGAAGGTTATCAGGGTGATCATCGAAAAAGGTTTGAATGGTGTCATACATTGCTTCATGTGAACTCAACGAGGTGGAATAAACAACTTGTTTGCCCTTAGGCTCACAATCAAGTGAGGCGATCATATGGACAGTCACAGCATCCATGCTAGGAGGAGTGGATGGAAAAATCCCTATAAGGAATGAATCCTTCAACATGGCTACCCTAATCGATTGGTAAGGAGGAGGGTACTGGCTAACATCGATATGTTATTAGCCATGGAGGTAGTAACATCTAGCGTGTAGAAATCAAGCTGGTCAATGATAACAATTCACCCTAGATGCGGAAATAAGACTGTTTTGAATACTGTTGAAGCGACAACAATCATGGCATAGAACCAATTTCTTTCTAGAAGGAGGTTGTAATCTAACAGGGCATCTAGAACTTCTACTTGAATGGAAACCGTTTTTCCCCCAAGCTCGACCGCTAGGGCTGATATGAGACCATCGGGTAGGAAACCCCATCTGTCAAAGGCCTTGAGAGTCATAGTTGATGTTACAAGCTCGAGAGAGCTGAAATGTTTCTAATAAGACAGAGACAAAATCGAAGTTGAAGCTCCTTCATCTAGAACTGTTCGAAAAACTTTCTTTCCAACTACTTTCATAATGATCTAAAAAGCAAGTTTATGCGGTAACCTAGACTTATAGTTCTCAAAATTGAAAGGAATCAAATTAGTATTATCTGGGTCTAAATCTGTTAGAATAATCAACCCATAGTTAGCTACCTTAGACATTTAATTAATCATTTTTGTCTTATTTGCCTAGTTCATGTGTCCCACCTTATGCAAGTTGTCATTTACCTATCCATAGTGGTCAAACTTGCCTATTTTGACTCATGTAGTGCTTGGGAAACCTCAAGGAATCAATTCCTCTTTATTCCTGGCCTCCTAGGTGCCCTTCTGCTTTTTCTGCTTTATTGCCTGCTTTTTCAGTGCTTTAAGGCAATTGGGAAAGTTTGACTAGGTGAGGTTAACTAGTTTTTTGTCCTCCACATCCTCCACTCTTTTCTCCTATGAAAAGAATGTATGAGTTTTCATTCCATCACCTTTTAGCTTGCCTAAGTGCTTTTTCCAATTCGTGATCTCCATGACTGATTTGGAAACTACTTTATGCACCTATGGGGGAATTGCTTACTTTTAGTAAGCCTGCTTTTTACTAGATTTGAATTGCCTCCTCATGCATTCGAATCCCTTATGTAATTATTGAATGCATCATCCTATGTTATTATAGGTTTGTCTATTGTACACTGATTTAATATAGTTTAGTGTTCAGCTCCATATTCAGTCTCTTTTGTGAGTGATTTTGCATGTACAATTGATAATTGTTGTGAGTAAAATTAATCTATCACTGGGTTCAATTTCCACATGGTATAAAATCCATTGTAGATCAATTTCTCTCCTTCAAAATTGTTTTGCAGGTTCTACATCAGTGACTGGGATCCTTCTACTGACAACTGGGACAATTTCTGAGCTATGGATCAATCTTAGAAGATCATATTGACTCCCTTCAACTTCTTTGAATGGAAAGAAGATATGGAGATACTGTTGAGAGCGAAACGCCTCTACAGAGTGACTATGGAAACAGAAGCAGAGCCCAATGCAGCTAGAGAGAAGATAAAATGGCACAACAGGAGGGATGAGGCCTATGGTCTCTTGTGTCTGAGTATTTCCAGAGACCTCCTTTTCCATCTTGATGGATTGACATCACCGAATGAAGTATGGGAGAAGCTTACTGATCTTTTTGGAAATACAGATGAGATGAGGGGACATCAAATCGAAAATGAGCTGATCTCCCTGAGTCCAAATAGCTTTGAATCCCTGCAACTCTATTTCTCCAAGTTCAAAGCACTTGTTTTGCAGCTAAAACAATGTGGGATTGAAAAGAAGGATGATCAGTTGGTCTTGGCCATACTCTCGAACCTTGGCCCTGACTATTCAGTCTTTTTTTTGACCTTCTATGCCACAAAGTTGACAGCTCAAACCTGGAAGATGCCTAGCCTTGCAGATTTCATGGAATCTCTCACACAAGAACAAGATAAGTTGGTGATGATGGGCACCATCAAACCTTCCAAATACCAAGCTCTGGTTGTTGGAGATTCGAGGGTGGATTCAAAAATAGAAAAGAAAGCTAAAAAGCCACCTGAGCAAAAGAGAGACAAGAAGAAGTCTTCAGAGGAGCCAGAAGGTTCCAAGAAGAATACCCAGAAGAAGAAAAACAAAGGAGAAATGAGCAAGTGCACATACTGCAGTAAGGGCAATCAAATTTAACATGGAAGGTAAGGATGAAGTTTTCTCTTGTTTTCAGTAATGGTAGCATGTCATCCTTAAAGATAGCACTCTTTGTTTTCTGATATCCATGTTTTAGTGTCCACTTTTTGTTCAGCTATCACTTTGATTTTCTTACTCCTCCTCTTGTCCATTATACCTGGGGAATCTGATCATGTCTCCTACATGACAGATAGGTCTAGTTGTTCTATCCATAAGTTTTACGCTGCCTTGGGTCATCTCTGTGTTGTGCTCACTATTCAAGGACTCTACCCAATGTCTGATCTATAGCTTGATCCCATCATTGTTATATCTGTTAACTATTTGTGCCTCCTTTCTTTTTTCCCAGTTCTTAGTCACTCTTGTGATCCATTGGAGGATTTGTTGCCTTCCTTATCACAGCATGGTTCCATTTCAATAATTTCTGATGACGAACACCTAGAGTTTTGATGATCGTACCTCAGGATTCACTTTCATCATTGGTGGATTCCTTTGCTTCAGTGGTCAATTATCATCTATTGGTTGACAAACTGTTGAGTCCTCTCCATCTTTGACTTTAGCTTACCCTTATTCACATGGCTTGGATTGTACTGGTTCTTTGGGATCCTTTATGAAGACCTTAGTTCCTCACTGATGGACTAAGTTGCGCAAGACTATGTTCTATCCCTATATACAACTTCCAGATCTTTGAAGACTCATCGTTATTGTATATTGTGGCTTCGATCCACCTTCGTAATATACATGGTTTTATACCCGTATCATATGCTGTACTCAAATATTTTCAAGGAGCTAGTGTTCCAGTAAATTGAACATAGCATCCTCGTATGTAATTTTGTATATGACATTACTATGTATTTGTTTCAGGTACTCTCTCTGCTCCATTGGATTTCTGAGTTCTCCAAAGATAAAAATTATAATGTATTTCAGGAATCGTTTCCCTCTGACCTCACACATTACGGGGCATCTGTTATACACCTGAATGGCACCTCTCCATCCGAGTGCCGACATCCCCCATGTTGGCACACAAAAGGACATCTATGGATAGAGGTTTGCCCAAAACACTATAGCTTGGCTTATTATGAAATACATTCCTTATTCATCCAGCTGGTTACTTTGCCATTTTGCTATGTTAAGTTGTATTCATGAATCTCTATATATGCATCTCACGGATCATCCGCGAGTATCAGTTGTTGCAAGTCACGGATGGATGTATTCGTGGGTTTCTCTTATAGCAACTCACGGATCATTCGCGGGTTGTCTTTCTGGATACCCGTGAATATGTCCCTTGACATTTAAAAATAAAAACACGCGATGCCTTGAGATTAGTTAAGCATTGTTAACTTAATCACCTTAACTGTCTCAACCTCCTCAACCTTCGAAACTACCTTATTTCATCCATATAAATACATGCCTTGGGGAGCGTGTTAGACACATACACTTGGAGAGAAAAGTTATGCTGGTGGATTTTATACAGAAGTATTTGGAGCAGTGGAACTCAGAATCCTTTGGTTGCAAAGGAGTCCTTGTCTCAGCCGTTGGGTTGTAATATGAACTCTTTCATTGTTGATAATAAACAGAATCCTTCTTCCACATGTGTCTCATGTATCTTGGTTTGATAAATGTTTATGTTTCTGCATTTTATATATGATTTATCTAACTTGGTTATATATATATGAATCATCTTGTATCTGGAAGATTGATTCTTGATAGGTGAAGGAGGAACAACCTTGAAGACTTTGGAGGTGAAGCAGAACGGAAGAGGACAAGCAAGGATCAACCTTCGTGAATTGAGTAAGTCTTTCTTATCCTCCTATTTCCTTTACTGCACTCTAGAAGTCAATTGTCTGCAAGTTAATTGAGTATGTTGGTAACCCTAGACCTATGGTTATTAGGTGTGTAATACTGTACAACACTCCTATATGAAAAATCAAATAGACATGCTGACCCAACTCCTGGAGAAGAATGGCATCTCCCTTCCAGATAGCTCAAAGAAGAGGGAAGGAGGATTAAGTTCAGAAGACAGAGAGAGAGTTCACGCACTAGTTGCTGGCACATCAAGCTCACCTAGTTTCATCATTGATTCTGGAGCTTCAATACATATGGTTTCAACCAAGGAGGCCTTCACCTCACTTGACATGTCGAAGGGTCCATCAATAGTACTGGGAGATGACTCTCACACTGAAATTTTTGGAAAAGGGAGGATTGATCTTGATCATGGTCAGTTCAGCAATGTGTTGTATGTTCCTGGTCTTACCTCCAACCTCTTTTCAATGTATCAGATGACTCACACTGGGTCTCCAAAGAAGGTCATATTCTCCCCTGATGAAGTTGAGATCACATAGATCTCAAGTGGTAAATTCATTGCAAAAGGATTTGCAAATCATACTCAAAAGGTATACATGTTCTCACACTTCCTACCCTACTCAAACCCCTCTGCTCTTCTGATTCATGCTAATGAGGAAAGCAAGCTTTGGCATGAAATATTTGGCCACCTTAATTACAAATATCTTTCTGATCTTAGTGAAAAATAAATGGTCATAGGGTTTCCCAAGATAAAATTTTCCAAAGGAGTCTGCCAAGGTTGTATCCTAGGAAAACGCCCAGAGCATAAATTTGAGAGAGCTAGTCATGAGAGAACCTCTGCACCCCTCGAGTTGATCCACAGTGATGTTGCTGGCCCATTCCCTCATATGTCCATGATTCAGGCCAAATATGCATTGACCTTCATAGATGACTTTTCTAGGTATTGCTGGGTTTACTTCGTGAAACACAAGTCTGAATTTTTTGGCCTCTTCAAAGTCTTTAAGGCTTTGGTTGAAAACCAGTCTGGGAGGAAACTCAAGGTCCTCGGATCTAAAAATGGTGGTGAGTATGTCAATTTTGAGTTTATTAATTATTGTGCAAATGCAGGTATTCAAATGCAACATTATATCCCTTACACACCACAACAGAATGGTGTTGCTGAGAGGAAGAACAGATCACTAAAGGAGATGGCAACATGCATGATGGAGGCCAAAAATTTGCCACCAAAGTACTGGGATGAAGCTATAAACTGTGCATCCTATATCCAGAATAGGGTTCCTCATAAACATCTTGAAGGTATGACTCCTTTCGAAGCATGGAGTGGGCACAAGCCAGATGTGACCCATTTCAGGATTTTTGGCTCAAGGGCTTGGGATAGAATTCCAACAGAGAAGAGGAAGGCTTTGCAGCCCCAAAGCCAAGAGTGTCTATTTGTTGGGTACTCTGAATATTAAAAATGGTAAAATCTGATAAATTTGATCACAAACAAATCCTTTATTGAAAGGCGTGTTCAGTTTCAAGAAGAACCCCTTGCAGCGGTGGAAGTTGGAGAAGCCTCTTCACCACCAGAACCTCTGAATGTAAGTGAAGAGATAGTTGAACATGCTGATACTGATATGTATGATAGTTATGAGTTTATTTCATATCCTAACAGCCCTACAAGGCCAAAATGGGCATCCACGACACTACAGGCAGCAGGAGAGCTAGCTGGGAATCCCAAAGACCCAAGGAGGACTAGATCTCAATTTGAGAGTGGTCTGTGCATGAAGGATCCTATGTTTGCTGAGAAATGATACCTGATGGTGGAATCATATCCTCAGACATATGAATATGCAGTAGGATATCCAAGATGGCAAGAATCCATGAAGAAAGTGTTCAGCTCACTCCAGAAGAGCAACACTTGGGAGCTGGTGGATCTTCCCCCAGGGAGGAAGCTAGTTCAGTGTAAGTGGGTGTACAAGACCAAATTTGCTGCTGATGGTTCACCTTTGAAGTACAAGGCCATATTGGTAGCCAATGGCTACTCATATTTTCATGGCATATATTATAATGAGACCTTTGCACTAGTGGCAAAGATGGACTCCATCAGGCTAGCCTTAGGCATTTCAGCTTCAAAGCAATGGGAGGTACATCACATGGATGTAAAGTGTGCCTTCCTAAATGGAGATATCACTGAAGAGATATACATGCAGCAGCCTCAAGGATTTTCTACTAACCCACATCTTGTGTGCAGGTTGAGAAAGTCATTGTATGGGCTAAAGCAAGCCCCCAGGGCTTGGTATGCCAGGATTGATAGCTTCTTGCTATCACTGAATTTTGTTCGGTGCAAATCAGATCCAAATGTCTATTTGAAGTTAATTAATAGTTCATTAATGATCATTGTTTTATATTTTGATGAACTTATCATTACAGGAAGCTCAAAGGATGAGATTGCTTCCTTGAAGGGTGCAATGAACCAAGCCTTCTCCATGACAGATTTGGGGCTCTTAAGCCAATTCTTGGGGCTTGAGATTGCTCAAAAAAAATCTGGAATCAAGGTCCACCAGTCCAAGTATGCCTTGTAATTGTTGAACAAATTTAGAATGAAGGATTGCAAGCCAAGCAAGACTCCTTTCCTTTCAGGAGTGAAGCTTGAAGAAGCTGATTCTTCACCTATGGTAAACAATACACTGTATAGGCAATTGATTGGATGTTTGTTGTATCTTACACATACTAGACCTGATATTTATTATGCAGTAAGTGTGGCTTCTAGATACATGGATCAGCCTCATGAAATCCATTGGAAGGAAGCCAAAAAAATCCTTAACTTTGATTAGGGAACAAAGACACATGGGATCTTCTATAAAGCTAAATCTGATCTTGATTTGATTGGGTTTACTGACAGTGATTGGGCAGGTGATAGCACAGACAGAAATTCCACATCAGGATATGTGTTCATGCTTGTAGAAGGTCCAATCAGCTGGTCAAGCAATAAACAGAGTGCCATTGCACTCTCATCTACAAAAGCAGAGTACAGAGGAGTTGTTAATGCAACAACTCAATGTTTATGGTTGCAGGGGTTACTTGGAGAGTGTGGTTTCGAATCAGAGTAATCAACTACCATATACTGTGATAACTAGAGTACCATTCGAATATGCAATGATCCAGTTCAGAAGCAGAGAACCAAACACATTGAGATCCATATGCACTACATCAGAGAGCTTGTGCATGATGGCACCATTCACCTACTCTTATGTTCATCTTCAGAACAAGTAGCTGATATCTTCACCAAAGCATTTTTTGAGAAGAACTTCACCAATCTCAAATCACTGCTGGGGATTTCTGATCATGCTGTGAAGCATGAGTGAAGACCAGATTTCCAAATTTTGTTTTACAGTCCATGTTTAAGGGAGGATTTTCCCATGTGGTTTTTGCCTCTTTCCTTGGTTGTATGGACATGCACTATGTAAAGGGTGACTAAGCCTTGTTGCTAGGCCCTATAATTTTCTGATATATTACTCATAAGTCATGCTTAAGGGGGGGTGTTAGAATAATCAACCCATAGTTAGCTACCTTAAAC
>LPNX010941819.1:3746-106892 GCA_001517045.1 Pseudotsuga menziesii | reverse complement strand
TGTGTCCCACCTTATGCAAGTTGTCATTTACCTATCCATAGTGGTCAAACTTGCCTATTTTGACTCATGTAGTGCTTGGGAAACCTCAAGGAATCAATTATACTTTATTCCTGGCCTCCTAGGCACCCTTCTTCTTTTTCTGCTTTATTGCCTGCTTTTTCAGTGCTTTAAGGCAATTGGGAAAGTTTGACTAGGTGACGTTAACTAGTTTTTTGTCCTCCACATCCTCCACTCTTTTCTCCTATGAAAAGCATGTATGAGTTGTCATTCCATCACCTTTTAGCTTTCCTAATTGCTTTTTCCAATTCGTGAGCTCCATGACTGATTTGGAAACTACTTTATGCACATATGGGGGAGTTGCTTAATTTTAGTAAGCCTGCTTTTGACTAGATTCGAATTGCCTCCTCATGCATTCGAATCCCTTATGTAATTATTTAATGCAGCAGCCTATGTTATTACAGGGTTGGATATTATACATTGATTTAATATAGTTTAGTGTTCAGCTCCATATTCAGTCGCTTTTGTGAGTCATTTTGCATGTACAATTGATAATTGTTGTGAGTAAAATTAATCTATCACTGGGTTCAATTTCCAAAAAAGCTCCTAATGCTGTCAACAAGTTTTTGCGCTGTGTAGGCCAAATTTGGATTACTTCGAAGGTGGACATTGCTCAAGGTTACTGAACGAGATCTTCAACTAAATTATAAAATTGAGCAGCTCGGGAATTGGGGTTAAAGACAACCTTCCAAATAGTACTCTTGGGTGGACACAAAATCATGTCAAGAGTAGGCTTCTTGATGGATAGGGGGACAATATACGAGGATTTAGTAGAACTAGTAGAGGGAGCTTTCCCTGAAGAAGAATGATCTTCTTTCTTGTCTGTGGGTTTGTCATAATTCTGATTTTGAGTTTGCAGATCAATGGTATCCAAGGACATCATACGAATTTCCTTTGAAAAACTAGAGTTACCCTGATTAGACATGTGGTCTATCAGTTGTTTTTGAGAGGGAAAAGGATCCGTGAGTACTCCGGGTGTGGGATTTGATTTCAGAAATTGGGAGAATTCATCCCGACGGGGACACTCTTTTGAGAAATGGTCACCTCCGCATAGCAGACAGGGATATTTTTCCTTTCTTTTCCCTTTATCATTATCATTGTTGCTTGGTATTGGATTCTCCTGTTGGTTTCTTGGTTTTTTATTTTTATTTTTACACTTATTTTTATTATTTCCCGAGGTTTGAGTACTTTTAATATAATTTACCTTGGCAGAAACCTTAGGATTCAAAGGAGTAGGGGTGGCAGTCTGGGATTGCTTGGCAGGTTTTACTGCTGATGGGGACTACATTGAACCAACAATCCCATCAACAGGTACTTCTTCTGGTGGCTTGGCGGGATCGGTGTTTGGGTGAGGAGCTTGAGGAATTAAGTCATAAAGAGTTCTAGACTGGGAATAGACCAAGTCTAGGTACTGGGCTTGACTAATATCTTGCTCTTCAGTAACGATACCACCCATAGCCACATCTCGGGCAATAGGAGGCAACAAAGATTTGGTAAAGCAATTAGCTAATAACTGATCCAGGATAGAAGCCTTAAAAATCCTTCTTTTCCTTCTCCACTCATGGATATGATCGGATATGTGGGTGGAGGTGTTCTGTCACAGAGAAGTTAAGAGATCAGGACCCATTTCATAATGAATAGGGAGATGAAAGTGTGTAAGAAATATAGTTTCCAACGAGCCAAAATCCACAAATGAATGTTGTGGGAGTTCAATGTACCACTTCGCGGCTGCACCGATCAAAGTTCGTCGAAAATTCATAACGGAACTGAATCATCCATGAGGGAGTTTGAATAACACCACAAATGGAATGTTGTGACATGGTTTTTTGAGTCATCTCCCTACTTCCCATCGAACTTTGGGATGTTTGATGGTAACTTTAATGGAATGGGAGGCCATGAGGGATTGTGTCAAATGGGGTCATTAATCAACTTGGACAAATTAGGAAAGTCCAAAGCTTCTAGGAAAGGTAAATAACAATTAGGTTGCACATACTAGTAATATTGATATGGCATATAATTGCCAGTAGGACCATAAGTGGACTAATAGATAGGTTGTGGTGATGAAGAACTAATGGAAAATATTCCTGCAGAGGGTTTATTTCCAGGATCAGGACCATTAGGACCACTAGGGCCTTCAGGAGGAGGACCACCAGGGCCTCCAAGACCACCAGGACCATGAGGATGAAAACCACCAAGTCCTCCGGGACCATTGGGCCCTGTGGGGGAGGTCCTCCAGCACCTCCCACAGTATGTATAGGTATCCCCCCCATAGCTGGCATGTAAGACTACTTAGGTTTCTCCCATGCATAAAAGTATTACTAGGGTATGGAATTCTAGTATAAGGCATTCCTGTAGGATTAGATGGATGATTAATATTTCCTACAGGTATTTGACAACCATAACCTCCAGAATATTGACTGGTGACAGGTTGTGCCCCCAAGGGATGACTTGAACTGGATGGGGGATTAACCACATTAGTATGGGTTGGAGGGACATAAACTATAGATGATTCTATATTAGAGGTTTGTCCTTGACTAGGTACAACTCCAGTGCTAGATAATGTAGGTCATGCCGGGGGTTATCCCCCGGCACTAGAAGGAAAAGATGAAATAGGAATTGAAAGTTGATCCCCAAGTGTAGAAGACCTGGTAGGATTGGGAATAGACATAATATCAGAGGTGGTAGGGTTGGTATTTAGACCTAGATTGTGTGGTTTTACCGTGTCACCTATAATCGGTTCAATGGGTCTCATAAGATCAGCAAGTGAATGGTATCGCATAGGAACATATGTGGAACGTGATGGTGGTGTGCCTAATAGGTCATCTATTTTCCTGAAAATGTATTGTGCACAAAGAATGGAAGCATGGTATTGCCTACATTATTCTTCATCTTTAGAAGAGTTTAAACGAGTTCCAAATGAGGCAATGGCCTGTCCTACAAGGGTGTCCCAAAATGGAGCATTGGCACCATAATCAGGATAGGTGGTATCATCAACATGACCTTCTATGGGAGAATGGAACGAGGTGTTTCCTTGAGAAGGTTGTTGCACCAAGGGAGATGAGTGTGAATAATATGGTCCTCCACTTTTTGTAACCACATTATCTCCCACTTGGGAGGTGGTAGCAGCTCCTTGATCGATATATTCCATTGGATTTTCTCCTGAACCAGGAATAAAATCGGGTGGAAAGCCCTGTACTCTTCTGGACTGTCTTAACTCAGCTAGTTTTTATAGTTCCTATCTAACCTAGGGTTTGAAAAACTAGAAAACACACCAAAAAATTTCCATACACAAGCTATAGGTCAAAACAAGCACACTTAAAATGATAAGAGGAGTTCAAATAGTCAGGTCTCTCACCAGGATTGTCAAGAAGGTGCCACTCACGATATACCTCGAGGGTACATCCGTAGTAATCTCCCCGAATACTGTTTTTGGTGTATTGCTCCAAGAAACACAGTCAAAGGGATTTTCTCAAATGGATAAGAGCGGTTCAAGTTAAAAACACTTATGGGCCAAAGGTTATAAGCGGTGGCATTGCTTATGGTAAGCAAGATACAGGGGGTACGAACAAGGTACCACTCATGGATAACAAGGAAAGCACGGTGCTAAGTATTTTCATGAAAGATTGATAATCAACATGGGTTTCCACTCCAAGTGATGGGATTAAGGACAAGTATGTAAGTCAAAGGTCTTATCACATGGTGGTGACATGATTTTGGTATAACAATCTACCACTTCTACTTGAATATAAATGGTTTTTCGCCCAAGCTCGACTGCGAGGGCTCATATGAGACCATGGGTTTGGAAACCTCATCCATCAAAGGCCTTTAGAGTTGTAGGTGATGTTACATGCTCAAGAGATCCAAGAGCTTTCCAACAAGACAGAGGCAAAACCAAGATTGAAGTTCCTTCATCTAGTACTGTTCTAAAAACCTTCTTTCCAACTACTTTCGTAATGATCTCAATATTGAAATGAATCAAATTAGTATTATCCAGGTCTAAATATCCTAATGTCGTTAACAAGTTTTTGTGCCGTGTAGGACAACATTGGAGTACTTCTAAGGTATACATTGCATAAGGTGCCTAAGAGAGATCTTCAACTACATTATAAAATTGAGCAGCTTGGGCATTAGGGTTAAATACAGCCATCCGAAGAGTACTCTTGGGTGGACGCAAAATCATGGCGAGGATGCTTAGGGGGACAGTAGAAGAGGATTTTCGAGAACTAGTAGAGGGAGATTTCCCTAAAGAAGAATGATATTCTTTATTATTTGTAGGTTTGTCATAATTCTGACTTCAAGTTTGTAGATTAATTGTATTCGAGGACATCATATGGCTTTCCTTTCACGAACTAGAATTTCCCTGATTAGACGTGTGGTCTATCAGTTGTTGTTGGGAGGGGAAAGGATTTGTGAGAATTGTGGGTGTGGGATTTGATTTCAAAAATTGGGAGACTTCATCCCGACGAGGACACTCTTTTGTGAAATGGTCACCTCCGCATAGTAGACATGGATATTTTGCCTTTATTTTCCATTTATTGTTATCATTGTTGGTTTTCCTTGGATTCTCTTGTTGGTTTCCGGGTTTTTTATTCTTATTTTTACCCTTGTTTTTATTGTTTCCCGAGGTTTGGGTACTCTGAATAGAATTAACCTCGGAGGAAAACTTAGGAGTCAAAGGAGTAGGGGTGGTAGTCTGGGGTTGCTTGGCAGGTTTCACTACTGACGGGGACTAGATTGAACCAACAATCCCATCAACGGGTACTTCTGCTGGTGGCTTTGCGGGGTCAGTGATTGGGCGAGGAGCTTGAGGAATAAAGTCATAAAGAGTTCCAGACTGGGAATAGACCAAGTCTAGATACTGGGCTTGACTAATAGCCTAATCTTCAGTAATGACACCCCCCATAGCCACATCTCAGGCAATTGGAGGAAACAAATATTTGGTAAACCAATAAGCTAATAACTGATCCGGAATAGGGGCCTTAATAAGCCTTCTCCACCTTCTCCACTCATCAATATGATTGGATATGTGGGTTGAGGTGTTCTGTCATGGAGAAGTTAAGACATCAGTACCGATTTCATAACAGATAGGGAGTTGAAAGTGTGTAAGAAACACAGTTGCCAAGGAGCCAAAATCCACAAATGAATGTTGTGGAAGTTCAATGTACCACTTCGTGGCTGTACCGGTCAAATTTCACTAAAAAATTCATAACCGAACTGAATCATCCATGAGGGAGTTTGAAGAACACCACAGATGGAATGTCATGACATGGTTTTTTGGATCGTCTCCTTGCTTCCCATCGAACTTTGGGATGTCCGATGGTATCTTTACTGGAATGGGAGGCCATGAGGGATTGTGTCGAATGGGATCATTAATCAACTTAGATAGGTCATGAAAGTCCAACATTGCTAGAAAAGGTAACTGATTGTTAGGTTGCACATACTGGTAATATTGATATGGCATATAATTATGAGTAGGACTGTAAGTATACTGATAGACATGTTGTTGTGACGAAGAACTACTGAAAAATCTGCCCGCAGGGGGTTGATTTTTGAGATCAGGACTATTAGGACCACCAAAGCCTCTGATACCACAAGGACCATTGGGACCACCAAGAGGTTGACCACCAGACCCTCTAAGGCTGCTAGGAGGTAAACCTCCATATCTTCTAGAACTACTAGGAGGAGGGCCACCATACCCTCTAGGACCATTAGGGGGAAAGCCACCAGGCCCCCCAGGAGCACCAGAAGCTCCAAGACCATAAGGAGGAAAGCCACTACATCCTCCAGGACCATTAGCCCCCCTAGGGGGAAGACCCCCATGAGGAAGCCCTTCAGCACCTCCCGCAGTATGTATGGGTATCACCCCCATAGTTGGCATGTAAGACCAATTAGGCTGCCCCCATGCTGTGAAAGTATTACTAGGGTATGGAATTCTGACATAAGGCATTTCTATAGGATTGGATGGATAATTAATGTTCCCTACAGGAATTTGATAACCATAACCTCGAGAAGATTGAATGGTTACAGGTTGTGCCCCCAAGGGCTGACCTGAACTGGATGGGGGATTAACCACATTAGTATGGCTGGGAGGGACATAAACTGTAGATTGTTCCATATTAGAGGTCTGTCCTTGACTAGGTACAATTCTGGTGCTAGATAATGTAGGTCATGCTGGGGGTTGCCCCCCGGCACTAGAAGGTGATGACAAAATGGGAATTGAAGGTTAGGACCCAGGTGCAGAAGACATGGGAGGATTGGGAATAGACATAATATGGGAGGTGGTGGGGTTGTTATTTTAACCTGGGTTCTGTGGTGTTACTGTGTGACCTATAATCAGTTCAATGGGTCTCATAGAATTGGCAAGTGAATGGTATCCCACAAGAACATCCGTGGAACGTGATGGTGGTGTGTCCAATATGTCATCTATTTTTCTTTCAATATCCTGTGCATGGAGAATGGCTATGTGGTATTTTCTACATTCTTCTTCATCTGGAGAAACTTCTTTAGAAAGGTTTAAATGGGTTCCAAATGAGGCAATGGCCTATCCTATAGAGGTATCCCAAAATGGAGCATTAGGACCATAATCCAGACGGGTAGTATCATCAACATGACCTTCTATGGGAGAATGGAATGAGGTATCTCCTAGAGAATGTTGTTGGACCAAGGGAGGTGAGTGTGAGGAATATGGTCCTCCACTTTGTACAACAACATTATCTCCCACTTGGGAGGTGGTAGCAGCTCCTTGTTCGATAGCTTCCATTCGATTTTCTCCTGAACTAGGATTAAAATTGGGTGGCATGCCCCATACTCTTCTGGACTATCTTAGCTCAGCCAATTTGTATAGTTCCTATCTAACCTAGGGTCTAAAAAACTAGAAAACACACCAAAAAATTTCCCTACTCAAGCTATAGGTCAAGCAAGCAAACTTAAAATGATAGGAGGAGTTCAGATAGTTAGGTCTCTCACCAGGATTGTCAAGAAGGTGCCACTCGTGATATACCTCTAGGGTACGTGCGTAGTAATCTCCCTGAATGTTGTTTTCAATGTATGGCTCCAAGCAACACGGCCAAAGGGATTTTCTCATATGGATAAGGTATCCTAGTGGGGTCTCACAATATACTCAAGGTACGTGGGATCTCAAACCGGTAGTAGTGTTGTCTAATGCATAACTGTACGCAAAGGGCCTTCCGATATACAATCGAGTATGTGAATTACCTTTCTATATACCTCAAGGGTACGTGAAAGGCCATTCGATATACCGATGGTACGTGGAAGAACCGCACGAGTCCCAGGATGTAATGCAGACAAATAATGATAGGTCCTTCGTTTAACAATGCCCGAACACGTCTCTAACCTATCACTCCAATTGCTATGTAAATTTTAACCTATAACTACCGTTAATTTTAAAGTGGATAGTTAGGTCAATGCATGGTGTTTTGACAGAAAAAGTAAAACCATGCAATATGCGTATGGAAATATTTCACTTTACCGTTCAGTATGCCTACCTATGGGAGGGAAAGAGAGTATTTTATTTTGTTTCAAAACCAAAAATATTTCCAAACAACAATCTTGAACACAAATTCAAAGACAGGAAGCACTTTCCAAACTGATTTCTCTTTTCTGAAAGCAATGAGAAGGGGAAGAGTCTCTTTTCCTAAAATAAAAACAAGAAGCACACTACATGCATATGCACTCTATTTTTCAATTTTCTTAAAATATAGATAAATATAACTTAAAACTACCATATTTTTATTTTGATGAGATAGTTAAATGCATGAGAGACAAAAGAACATAAAGAGACTGAAAGGTTGTAAGGCCAATCAAAGATCCAATGTCTAATGCTCAATGATGATAACCTAATCTCAGTGAAAAATTTTCTTTTTTTAGAGGAGAAAGAAGTTCTCTATGAAAACAAAAAAAAAATGAAACCAAGACACTACTCAAATGTTTTTCTCTCAGTCTATATAACAGAAATGAAAAGAGATATTACTAACACCCTAAGCTTTTCAAAAAACAAGAAGTATTTTCACACTCGCTACCAACAAGCACAGAAGTGAATGAACAATCAGTAAGCCTAATCTAGCTTTTGAATTTTCCAATAAAACCAATCTTTAACCATAAAATTGCACACCACAAGCATCAGATTCTAACACACAAGCCTAACAGTGCAGGGATGAAAACAAATCAACTCAATTTTTTTGCAAAAAATGAGAAAAAAGAGGTCTTGGAATGAGGCCTACCTGGCGCCGCGTTGCAGGGGTGTTGACAGAGCGGTTTTGGACCAGCACTGCTTCTCACCAACATGACTTAGGTGGTGGCACCATGTGTTGTTAACTAGGTTCAGGCGTTGGCACCGCTTCTCGCCAACTGCATACGAGCGGTTCCCTGTATAAATCCAAAGCAAAAAGGAGAATGATATATCAAGTCAGAAAAAGATCAACTCAAGGTAAAAACTGATAGATTGAGAATAAAAAAGAGCATAAAAGATCGAAATAATTCAGATCTAGATAGATCTGGAAGTTTTAAACCAAAATTCACTGAGTCAGATAGCATATCTGACTGGAGAGAGTTGGATATGGAGCCTGGATTTGGACAAGAGTTGAAGAATTGAGGAAGATCAGATCAACTAATACATATATCTATTCCCCAGTGGAGTAACCAGATTTGTAAATAGAAATATTTCACCTTTTGCGGACAGAAGTTGTTCCTCTGGTCTAAATGGTTCAGATCCAAAACAAATGTGTAAACGACAAAGGATGACGACCATCCCTGGATGTCATAGATCCCTGGAATGATGCTTCANAACACATCAAAGCTACCAGAACATCATCTACTTATCCATGTTAGTGACTAAGGAATCTAACAACATTTACATGCGAAATCAAAACAACAGTAATGTGGGAAGGAAATCAACTTTGCATTAATATGAATGGAGAAGTTTATAACCAATTAAGCTTAGTGTTGACATACATATCTGTGAAACCAACTCTTCATCCGCATAAGCTCCAACTTTGCTCTCTATGCTCTCAAATGGCTTGGGCTAAGTGGTCAATCCAATAGCATAACAATACCTATATGGTTCTCCCTCTCAACCATGGACCTGAGCTTGTATTTATAAGGCTCAATGGATAGGAATGGTTGAGATATTTGTGGATGAGGTGGACTCTAAGATCCTATGATGGGATATCTCGAGCTCAACTAACCCACAATGATAGGGATAAGGGAGGACACGAGGCTCATGATCTAGAAGCCTCAAGAAACTTCTCTTTTTCCCATTTTACCCAGGGTACCCCTTTTCTCCTCTTATGGAAAAGCGGTTTAGGTTAGAAATGCTTATGGACCGAAGGCCATAGGTAGTGGCACTGCTTATGGAAAATAATATATAGGCAGTGCGAGCAAGGTATCGCTCATGGTTAACAGGGAAAGCGTGGTGCTGAGTATTTTTATGTAAGATTGACAAACAACATGGGTTTCCACTCCAGGTGCTGGGATTAAGGGAAAATATGTAAGTCAAATTTCTTATCACATGGTGGTAATAGGATTTGGGTATAACACAAATGACGTTCTATCTCTAGAATGAACTCTTCATCATTATCCTCACGAACAAGCCTAAAGGAAACAAATACAACTACTTTGAATGAAAAGAGGCGACGATGAATTACAATGACAAGAGGCGGCCATGAATTACAAGGCAACTAAAGGTTGGTAAATAAATCTGTGAGTCTCTATAGCCTTTCGAATACCTTCCACATGAAGAAAAAATGGCTTCATTTGCAAGCTACTAATAAGCATTTAATTCATTACCTATATTCTCACACTAACCTAGCACTAGTCGGAGAGATGGCTTTCAAAGGTTTAAAATGTGCAGGAATTTAGGTTCAATGGCTAACATTATCTTATTTGAAACTAAAGGGAGGCTCTTGCTATGCTACTCCAAAAATAAACTTTGATATTATTTCCAAAACTATATATCAAGTTACTCTGAGGATTCCCAGATTTTATACAACTAGTTTTCTAATAATTGGACAATTTTGGTCTAAATAGAGTATTTTTTCCGTAAATTTTTCAAAAACATTGGTCCATTTTTTTCAAAATCCATCTTATAGCTTCCATGTTTTTGAATTTTGGGTTTTCTAGCAGTTTTTGTAGGTTTTGAATCCATCACTTCCATCAAAATTACTATAGAAACAATGTTTCCTTATTTTGCAAAATGATTCCATTGAAATTGCTATAAAAACAATGTTTCTAATTTTGTAAAATAAAAAGGACCTAATTCAAGCAAAGAAAAAAAAGATAGGCCTTCCCAAATACTCCATCTTTTAGAATATTCCCATACAAAGCTCTTTCTTGTGTCTCAACATAATTTTATAAGAAGGATTCTTGCTTTGGTTGCATAAATATTTTTGAGATGTAAATGTCTTTCTTTCAACACTTATCAAATCCAATTGTACTGATTTGATGAATATTTGGTGTAGTTGTAATATGAATACATATTCTTCTTACTAGTGGACAATTAAATCTTTAAAACCAATTTAAAAATAAAAATAAAAATTTAAACACTATAAAACATAAATACCATTCAATTTCATGTTTTCTTATTAAAATAATTATTAATAACCAATTGTGGTCTCTCACTTTAGCCAAGTTGTTCAGTTTTGGTTTTAATTATATGTTTGATTTTATTATATAAATGTCTATGTACATTTATGGTATATTTGTGAATATTTGATTAAACCCATTATATATCACCACCCTAGTTTGTATTTTATTGGTACTATCTGTATTCCTACTTGAATTATTTTAAATTATGCTTCACATCAATAAGCTTGGTATTTGAGTGCAAGGTTGAGTTTTCCACCTAGTAAATGGTACTCTAACTGTCACATTACATCACATACTTGCATGTTTGTCTTGTTCTTTTCTAGGAATTGTTGCATCCAAAACATCTCTTTACAAGCCTATGTTGCATCGATGCAATTTGCCTTAGTTGTGGAGAGAGACATTGCTCTCTGTATCCTTGATACCTTGGAAACTATTGAACCTACAACTATATAAAAATAACCAGTGGTATACTTCATAATGTCCACATCTCTAGCCATAGCTTCATTCATAAATCCTTCAAGCACAATATCATTATTACCAAAACATAAATACAAATGACTACAACTATTGACATATCTTAAAATTCACTTCTTCACTTTCCAATGTTGTTTTCCTGAATTGAAAAAAACTTACTTACTACTCCCATTTAATAGTAATCCGATTGTTGAAGAATAGAGAATTTTATCCATTTCCTTGTTCTTATTAATACAAGGGCATGAATCAACACTCGATATGAGGCCCGATCAATATTTGTACCAACTGTCTTATCATCTTTCATATTAAAAATGTTAATAAACTTGTAAGAATTTACTTCTTAATCAGATCTAGGATCTAGAACAATGTTCACACATGAAGTGTTTGACAAAATGTGCAAGAGAAACAATCAAAGAGACAGAAAATACATGGAATAACACATGTGAATGGTGCTAATTTATTATCAGGTTATTATCATACATCTTGTAGATGTTATATTACACATTTATAATACATTGGACCAAATTCAAGTGACTTTGGTAGCCAATTGGGAAATTACAAGTGTCATGGTGATAATTGACCCCCAACCCCCCTAGGTGGAGCAAAGGAGCTCCAACTAAGCCTAAAAAGTCACGAAACCTCATGTGAAGTGTGTTGGGTCATTAATGGGTCCTAGGAAAGAGTGGGTGAGAAGCTAGAGGTGACTGGGGTGCTCTAGGTGGCAATAAATGCTCATGGGAGAGCTAAAATATGCCAAAATAACCAGTTATAATGATGAATCAGCTCTCATAAGTCTTAAACCATAGGATATGATTGCATGAAGGAAAATAAAGTTATCCTAAGGTAAAAAATATGTACTAAGGATGTATTATTGCTCCAACATCCCCCCTTAATCCAAAATTAGTACAATTTAATCAAAAATATTTATTAAGGCCTTGGCAACTAAGGCACAAGTCACCTTTTACAACAGAATTTTTATTGATCCATGTAACTAAGGTAAGGAGGAAAACCTCATGGGAAAAAACCTCCCCTAGAAAATGGATATGGCATAGATCAAAATGTCTTTAGCAGGTCCTCTTCTTCACTTGAATGAGTTGAAAGAACAACTTCTTGGTGATGGACTTGGTGAAGATATTGTGGATGCCAAGATCATGCATGAATGCATCAAAGTGCTGTAAACAAAGATCATGTGGAGAGGCCCTTTGATGGTCATCACTTGATTATGGAGTGGAATCATAAGAATTTATTTTGCTACAATCATACTCTGATCTAACAGCATAATCAACCATGGAAAAGATATATCTGCAAACTCTTTCTCAAATAACATAAAAAGATTCAACAAAATTTGCATTATGTGTAGTTGTCGTATCATGAATAAAGCCATGAATAATTCTCCCAATTTGATGAAGCACCTTAACAAATCTGTAACAAATCCCATGAGGCTCTGAAATATCAGCACATATGTCATACACAATAGAAAATATCAAAGCTATGGTGTTATTAATCTATCACAGCAATCTAGGGACCAAGACACAGTCTCATAAGAGACTAATAACAATAAGGCATGAAAATGGTGTAATTGTGCTACAAATTGAGTAGTCGCTCTGTATATTCACATAAAGAATGATTAATACAATACAACGATCATGTTGCAAGAATGAATGACAAAGCAATTTGAATTCCCAAGGAGGTCATTCGAATTGAATGAGTGAGTCTAGCTTAACTGAATGTAATCCACAGTCAACACTCAAGTTAACCACTAATAAAAACCCTAATTGACTCAACTGAGCCCTAAATAAATTTGGATTGCAATAAATGACTGAGTCTAATTGAAAGTAGCTCAGAGACATGTCACTGCAAGCCAACCAACAAGTGGTAGCACATCAATGACTCCAATGAACCTCGATGAGGTTAAATGAAGTGTAACTGACCATCAGAAGTGGTTGGAGGTGCCCCTGTTGACTTTGGTTCATTAAATAATCAATTTAATGAAGGAAGGCACCTTCACTTCTCTGTTTAACTGATTATAACCATCAGTTAGCAATGGTGGGAATTAATGACACTCAGATCACCCCCGGAGTGCTCCAGTTAGCCTCCCTGAATGTAGGAGAAGGCTAAGTTAGCCTCCTTGACTGAAGGTAGGTGTGCGTGTGCTCAAGCTGATGTCATCTAGTGCTCCTCTAATGTTAATTAAGTCAATAAAACTTAGGATAGTGGTTTAACTAAGACAAATAGACCAAAATGAGTGTGTATGGTGGTAAATGTCTCCAACACCCCCCCTTAAGATATACTTAGGAGGAGTAGAAAATAAAATTCATAAGAATTCTAGGTCCATGACAACTAAGGCCATAGGTCACCCCATACAATGCTAAAAAACAAACTAAGTGAGGAAAAGAGGGAAAACCCAGTGCAAAAAACACCCCCTCAAGCTGAACACTGAAAGTAGTAGAATCACCCTGATGAACTCACCCCCAACAATCAACAAAGGTAAGTGAAATTCTTTTCTGAAAAGATCTTGGTGAAGATGCCTGCAATCTGGTCATTAGTCAGGAAGTATTACAGAATGATGGTCCTGTCATGCACTAGCTCCCTGATATAGTGCATGTGGATCTATACATGCTTGATCCTCTGCCTGGTAACTGGATCTGTGGATATCTTAATAGCACTTTTATTTTCACAAAATAGGATAGTGGACAAAGTACTACCAAGATAAAACTCTGAAAGAATGCCTTGCAACCAAACTGCTTGGATGCAAGCATTCACCGCTCCTCGATACTTGGCCTTTGCTGAAGATAATGCTATGGCATCCTACTTTTTGCTAGACCAGAAAATGGGGCCACCACCAAACATGAATACATATCTAGAAGTAGACTTCTAATCAATAGAATCACCCACCCAATTGGAATTTGTGTATCCAACCAGCTCTAGCTTGAAGTCTGCAACATAGTGAATGTCGTAGGTCTTGGGTTCCCTGAATATATTGGAGGATCCTCTTGGCTACCTTCCAATGAAGATCATGGTTCTGCTACATGTATCTTGATACAACATTCATGGCATAACATATATCAGGATGAGAATGTGTCAAGTATAATAAGCTACCAATCAGCTATCGATAAATAGTATAGTCCATGGGAGGTGTGTTTTTTCCTTCTTCAAGGTTGATCCCTAAAAGGAAAGGGAATGGTGCAGGCCTACATTCAGCCATGTTAAACTTGACTAACAGGTTTGATATATATCTGTGCTAAGTGACCACTATCCCATCATAATTTTTCTCAATTTCGAGCCCCAATTTTTTTTTTCAGAGCCCCAAATCACTCATTTCAAATGCATTGTGGAGAGCAGTTTTGATGGCTGAAATAGAAGAAACTATGCTACCTGTGATCAGTAAGTCATCAAAATATAAAAAAATAATAATCAAATAACTATTAGACTTCTGTATATACACATTTGGATCTAATCTACACCTTTGGAAGTTTTGTTTTACAAGGAAGGCATCCATATTGGAATACCACTCTCTTCGGGCGTGTTTTAACCCGTATAGTGACTTCTTTAGCTTGCAAACCAAATATGGATCAGAGATATAGCCCTCGGGATGCTTCATGTATATCTCCTCATGAATATCTCCATTAAAAAATGATGACTTAACATCCATATGATGCACTTCCCAGTGCTTGGATGCTGAAATTGCCAAAACTAGGCAGATGGAGTCCATTTTTGCAACCGGTGCAAAACTCTCATGGTAGTACACACCTTGGACCTGAGAGAAACATTTTTCCACCATCCTTGCCTTATATTTTCGGGTACTATCATCAGCAGAAACCTTATTCTGAAACACCCACTTGCATTGAACCAATTTCCTTCCCAGAGGAAGAGAAACTAGCTTCCAAGTAGTGTTTTTCTGAAGAGAATTCATCTCTTCATCCATGGCAACTTTCCATCTCAGATTATTTCAAGCATGGTAGTAGGATTTTGGGTCTGAAATAATCATCAAATAACAAGTTTCATACAGTAAATTATCAGGACAAGAGAGCGCAATACCTGCTCTTTGGAAATCAGACCGCGTTCTCCTTGGATCATACAAATTTCCAATGTTATCTCCTGCGGAGGAGAGTGTCTGTCGGGCCCATGTGGGAAGATGATTTTGTACTTAAGGTTCTGATTCAGCATATGATTTTTTCTGTATACTGGTATAATAAATTAGAGGATCCAAATCAGGGTCACCCCCAATTTCATCATCCAAATAATCAGTAGAATAGGAAGGAAATTCAACAGTTTTCTCCTTCACTAGTTCCACTTCCTGAAGAGGCTCATCGAACTTGACACTCCTTTCGATGATGATCTATTTTTTTTTTTATATCCATCAGCTTGAAACCTTTTGATTCATTAGGATACTCAATAAACATACATTCTATTCTTTGTGGTTGCAAAGCTCTTCTTTTATCAAGTGGAATTCGGGCCCATGCAGTGGACCCAAACATCCGCAGGTTCGACACATCCGGAGTGTCTCTAAAGTATGCTTTGAAAGGGGTATTCCCTTTCATGGATGAGTGTGGCACTATGTTCTTAAGGTATTCTATAGCATGCATCACTTCATCCCACAAATTTTCAGCCAAGTTCTTTGATTCCAACATAGAGGTGGTCATCTCCTTGAGAGACCAATTCTTCCTTTCTACTACACCGTTCTGCTGGGGAGTGTAGGGAATTGAATGTTGGACCTACATACCAATTTGGGAGAATATGTGCAGAAAATCATTATTGAAATACTCCCTGCCATTATCAGATCTCAATATCTTGATCTTAATCCTAGAGGAATTCTTTATCAATGCCATCAGTTCAGTGAATTTTTGACATTTTTCAGATTTCTTTTTTAGAAAGAAGACCCATGTGTACCTTGAAAAATCATCAGTAAAAGTCAGAATATACCTTAATCCATTCATGGATGTGATAGGAATTGGACCACTGATATTAAAATGTATGATCCCCAAGATGCATGTATCTCGGTTTGCCTTCCTCTGATCGAACTTGTGCTCAGGGTGTTTTCCAACCACACAGCCCTTGCAAATTCCAATGGTTTCCTTGATGACTGGGAGGCCTTCAACCATGGATTTTTTCTGTAATTGCTGCAAATATTTGAAATTGAGATGGCCAAACCTCTCATGCCACAACCTACTAACTTCATTTCCATGAGTTAATAGTGCGATGGGATTTGCATCCGCCACAACATGGGAAAACTCATAGGCTTTTGCATGATGGTTTGCAAGGCATTTAGCAACAAGCTTCTTGGGTGCAAGTTACATTATCTCAACATCATTCGAGCTGAAAGATACTCTCTTAGGCACTCCTATATGTTTCATCTGATAGACACTAAGGATATTTGATGCCAGAGACGGTACATACAAAACATTTGAAAAATATCCATTCTCAAGATCAACCGTACCTTGTCCTCATTAGAGGAAATTTGGGGTCTAAAATGGGTCTTATAAGAAAATGCACCAACAATAAATTTTGTGATTTGGAATTCAAGAACCAATAGAATTTCAATAAAATGAGTCAACCATAATGGTTGAATTGACATATTTGTCATAAAAGAAAACTACATTTTTTGTTCGTATTTTCGACATATCTCCTCGTGTTTTTACTCAAATTTCAAACAAGAGAGCTCGTTGGATGTAGAATTTAATTCTACATCCAACAAGTACCCACATTGCATACTTTTTATGGACCCCGCTACCCCAAAAATAAGATATACCTGAAAAAACATGATGATGATGTCATCATCACGTTTTTCTCAGGTATTTCTTGTTTTTGGGGTAGCGGGGTCCATCAAAAGTATGCCATGTGGGTACTCATTGGATGCGAAATTAAATTCCACATCCAATGAGCTCTCCCTCTCAGAATTTGAGTAAAAACACATGGAGATTAGTTAAAAATACGAACACAAAATGTAGTTTTTTTCATTCTTCCTCCAAAATTAATAACTATTATTTTATTATTTCAACTATTATTTTATTATTTTCCTTAGGAGGCCCATTTTAGACCTCAAATTTCCTCTAATGTCTAAAATGATGGTGGAGTCATCTCCCATGTGGATGAGAATGAATTTGCCGGTCTCCAAGGATGAGAATGAGTCTCTTTCAGCCATCATGTGGTTCAAAGCTCTAGAATAAATCAAGAGTTCTTTGGACTTTGAAGTGCTTGCCATGAGGGCATGACCTCTTTCATGATGTGGTTCCTGATCTTGCTGATCTCTCCTCTAAAATCTTTCCAGAATATTGATGTGATTTCTCTCAAGGAGAGAGGTAGCTTCATCAAGCTTCTTATTTATGCAGGGATGTTCAGGGAGGAAGCCCTTCCCGCAGTATGAACACTTGAATTTTTCCTTTCCATGATGCCCTTTTCCTTTGTTCTTCTTTGAGCTGGAAGACTCATCATGCTGTTGTTTTTCAAATTTAGGGTTAGGAGCTTCGAATTTAGTTTTTGGGTTCTTCTACTGCTTTCCTTTAGCCTTCATATATTTGGGCCCTGAGACATGGAGGGCTTGATCACGGGAGGATCTGATGATCCCCATATGGACAAGCTTGTCATGTTCACTTGTTAGGGACTCAATGAAGTTATTGAGAGTAGGCATCTTCCATCCAAGGGTTGTGAGCTTCCCTGCACAAAATGTAGAGACAAAAATTGAATAATCAGCTACAAATTTGGAGAGTATGGTGAGGATGAGCTGATAATACTCCTTATCCCCTTTGCATTGCTTCAATAGTAAGACAATGTGCTTGAACTTTGTGAAAAATTCATTCAAGGTCTCGAAATTTGAAGGATGGAGAGACATCAATTCATTTTTGTGCTGGAAAACTCTCAAATCATCCTGCTTTCCATACAGACTTTCCAATTTGTCCCAAATTTCCTTTGGAGTCTTCAATCCCGAAAGATGGAAAAGAAGATCCTGGGAAACAGAGATGCACAAGAATCTGAATGCTTCATCCTTCTTGTTCAAGAATCTAGCTTTGTCTATCATAGAAGAAGGCTCTTCTTCAGTGTCCATAATGATCCTATAGAGTCCTATGACTCATAGGTGGATCTATATATCTCCTTTCCATGAGTGTATATTGAATGGAGTCAAAAGATATATGGAAGAAGCCATCTGAATCTACTGGAGTGAATGTTTTCACCTGTTAAAAACCTAAAAAATCATGACAAAAAGGGAAATGTAAGGTCGGATAGCCTGCACATTTTAGGATTTCATCACACCCAGCATAGTTAATCAAGAAAGCTTGCTCAACAAGTTCCTTACTTGGGGTATTAGGTGGTAAGCCTTGGTTTCTAGTGCAGTGCTGGATTTTTGAGCTATTTCTCAATTTTCATGCAAGATCTGTCAAAAACCTTGTTTTTGAAAGATTTGAGCTTCATCCCATCGTGATCTCCAATACCATATTAATCTGTTACAGTAATCTAGGTACCAAGATACAGTCTCATAAGAGATTAAAAACAATAAGGCATGAAAATGGTGTAATTGTGCTACAAAATGAGTAGCTGCTCTATATATTCACATAAAGAATGAGTAATACAATACAATGATCATGCTGCAAGAATGAATGGAAAAGAAATTCAAATTCCCAAAGAGGTCATTTGAATTGAATGAGTGATTCAAGCTTAATTGAATATAATCCAAAGTCAACACTCAAGTTAACCATTGATCAAAACCCTAATTGACTCAATTGATCCCTAACTAAAGTCGCAGTCCAATAAATGACTGAGTCTAACTAAAAGTAGCTCAGACACATGTCACTACACATTAGAGGAAATTTGAAATCAAAATGGGCCTTTTAACTTTTATTCAAATTCCATGTCATCATGTGTTAGCCAATGAAATTGCTTTAAATTTGAAATACCGTATAGGTCTTAAACATTTTTTTAATATAAATTTGGGGATAGGTATCATAAAAAAAACTACTTTTTTTGTTTGTATTTTTGACATATCTCCTTGTGCTTTTACTCAAATTTCGATTGGGAGAGCTCATTGGATGTGGAATTAAATTCCGCATCCAACGAGTAGCCACTTGGCATACTTTTGACGGACCCCGCTACCCCAAAAAAAAGAAATACCTAAAAAAATGGAATGATGACATCATCATTTCTTTTTTCAGGTATTTCTTGTTTTAGGGGTAGCGGGGTCTGTTAAAAGTATGTCGAGTGGGTACTCGTTGGATGCGGAATTTAATTCCACATCCAATGAGCTCTCCCGATCGAATTTTGAGTAAAAACACGGGGAGATATGTCAAAAATACAAACAAAAAAGTAGTTTTTTTATTTTCTTCCTCCAAAATTAATAAATATTATTTTATTATTTTAACTATTATTTTATTAGTTCATTTCAGGAGGCCCATTTTGAGTTGAAATTTCCTCTAATGAGCCAACCAACAGGTGGTATCACATCAATGACTCCAATGAACCTCAATGAGGTTAACTGAAGTGTAACTGACCATCAGAAGTGGTTGTAGGTGTCCCTATTGACTCCAGTTCATTAAATAATCAAAAAATAATCAATTTAATGAAGGAAGGCACCTTCACTACTCTATGTAACTGATTGTAACCATTATTTAGCAATGTGGGGCATTAATGACACTCAGATCACCCCCAGAGTGCTCTAGTTAGCCTCCCCGAATGTAGGAGAAGGCTAAGTTAGCCTCCTTGATTGAAGGTAGGTATGGGTGTGCTCAAGCTGATGTCATCCAATGCTCCTCTGATGTCAATTAAGTCAACAAAACATAGGATAGTGGTTTAACTAGGCCAAATATACCAAAATGATTGTGTATGGTGGTAAATGTCTCCAATAGGTGTCTCTATGAGTGAATGGATCCATACGAAGAGAAGAGTGAGAAACTAGATCACAATTGCAATTGAGTGAACCTGGAAGGTCTGGAAACTTGAGATTCAAACCATGGATGGTGAAGGAAAGTACAGAAATATGGAACAGCAGTCCCATGAAGGCCAATGATATGGCTTTCAAACCAATTAAAGACATACAAAACATAACAACAACATATACAAGAGACATAGCATTGAAAACTAGACAATTTTCTGAATTTCCAACTAGTGAACTTGAGGGTTGATGAGTATTTTGGTCATGAGATGGTTGGGAAAGTGAGTCAATGAATATCATAGGATATATATCATCATGTATATAATCTTCATAATCAGAAATGGAAAGATCTGAATGGATTTGGGAAGAGCTTTCAAAAGGCACATCAAAAGCTAGTGAAAAATGACTAGTTTTGGGAGGAAGCTTTGATGAACTGATTGGGAATTTTTTCAAGGAAGGGATGGATGTTTCAGGTTCTAAAATATCAGAATGTGAATCAGAAATAGAGCTATTAGAAATATACAAATCATAACTTGGTTTTACCGATGCACCCAATGCATGCTCATCCTTTTCATTTCCTTTCTTGCGCTCCCATCTTTCTGCAAATTCTGGAAGAGCAATGTGGTTATCCTCAAGGAGCTTGGTCATGATGTTGATTTTATTTCAGAAGCAATATCTCTCAATATTTGAACCTTTGCAATAATCAAATGTGGGTCTTTCTCTCTTGTTTCTCCTCCTGTATTTCAAGCTCCCATCAGTAGAACTAGAGCTTTCTGAACTTGATTCCTTCTTCTATTTCTCCATTTGCTTCAAATAGTTCTTCTTACTCTAGGATTCATTTGATACACTAGAATCAAGAGATTGAACCTTGTATTTGATTATGGTACCTATTTGTATGAACTTGTCCTACTCTTGAGTCAAATACTCCATGAAATCTGCTAGCGCTGGCATCTTCTCATTTTTGGTTGTTAGTTTTCTAGAGTGAAATGTCGAAACATATAAAGAATAATACAGCCCCAACTTAGAAAGGATAGACAAGATAAGATGATCATATTTCTTCTCTATGCCACATTGATTTAACTGAAGTATCAATTCTTTAAAATTTGTGAATAAATATTCAATGCTCTTGTAGTGAGCTAGGCTCAGTGAGATTAGCTCATTCTCAAGATGATGGCCTCTCATTTCATCTGTCTTCCTGAAAAGTGACTCAAAATTGACCCAAATTTCATTTGGCGTGCCAATACTTTCTATGTGAAAGAGAAGTTCTCTTGAAGTGTTGAGGGAGAGCATTCCAAAGGCCTCATCAATCCTATTAAAATACTTAGCTTTCTCCGGAGTAGAATTTGGATCAGTTTCAATTCCCATGGTGACCCAGTAGAGGCCCTTCGACCTCAAATGGATTTCTATCTCGATCTTCCACTCAAAATAATTGAATGGAGTAAGCATAGCTCAAGTTTGATCCATCCTACCTGTGCAACCTGTGACAAAAAATGTAGTTAAACCTGCAAAGAAAACACTCAAGTTTTCTAGAAATATGCCCTAAACAACAACTCAAACCTCACAAGATTTGTTTGTAGCTCCAAATAGCTCTGATACCATGTAATAATTTACTTCTTAATCAGATATAGGAGCTAGAACAATGTTCACACAGGAAGTACAAAGTGTGCAAGAGAAACAATCAAAGAGACAAAACATACATGGAATAGTACATGTGAATGGTGCTAATTTATGATCATATTATTATCATACATCTTGTAGATGTTATATTACGCATTTATAATACATTGGACCAAATTCAAGTGGCTCTGGAAGCCAATTGGGAAAGTACAAGTGTCATGGTGAGAATTGACCCCAAAACCCTTTAGGTGGAATAAAGAAGCTCCAACTAAGCCCAAACAGTCACAAAACCTCATGTGAAATGTTTTGGGTCCTTAATGGGTGGGAATATAGAGGTGAGTGGGGTGCTCTAGGTGGCAATAAATGCTCCTAGGAGAGCTCAAACATGCCAAAATAACTAGTTATAATGTTGAATAAGCTCTCCTAAGTCTTAAAACATAGGATATCTGCATGAAGGAAAATAAAGTTATCCTAAGGTAAAAACTATGTAATAAGGATGTATTACTTCTCCAACAAACCTTCTCAATATATTTTTCTTGTGACAATGACAAATTTTTATTCTTTCTATCATAGATGATTCTTACACCAAATATTTGTTGTGTTAGACCGAGATCCTTCATTGAAAATTGGATGTGCAAATCCTTCTTTAACTTGTTAATCATGCTACTTTCATGTGCAACAATTAGCATGTCATCCACATATAGAAATGACATAATGTATTTTCATGGTCATACCTCTTGATGTAAAAACAATGGTCAACCTCTTTCTCACTAGAACCATGCTCCATCATAAATCAAACAAATTTCTGATACCATTCGTGAGGTTCTTCTTTCAGTCCATTGAGGTTCTTCTTTCATTCCATTGAGGCTCTTCTTCAACGTACAAACCAAGTTCTCTTTACTTTTGAATCCATTTTTTCTTCTCCATATAAATCTCTTCCTCCAATTCTCCATGAAGTAAGATTGTCTTCGCATCTAACTATTCACGCTTCAAGTCTAAAGTAGAAAAAATACCAAGAATAAATCTAATTGATGACACATAGTAACAATTGAAACTATTCTAGAAATTTCAATACCTCCTTTTTCAGTAAATCCCTTTGCCACCAAACTTCCTTGTACCTCTCCTTATTACCTTCACCTGCATGTGTAATCGTGTATGCCGATGTTTTTTGTAGATATTTTCTTCCTTTTGAAAACTTTTAGTAACTCCTAGGTTTTGTTTTCCAATAAGGAATCCATTTCTTTTTGCATAGCTTTCTTCCTATTTTTAATATTCTCCTCAACACAAGCCTTGTGAAAAAAAATTAACTTCACCTTCCTTGGTTAACAAAATATAGTTTGAGGGTGGATACCTTTGTGAGGTCTTATGAGGCCTAGTAAAGTCGTGAACCAACTGTGCTGGTTCATTTTTTTATTATACGTATTGTAGTGGATACTTCATGGTTTCTTCTTCTTCTTGTCCATCATTTTCTGTTGTTTGTCCATTATTTTATGTTTGATTTCCATTGTTTTCTACTTGCAATTGTAAGATATTTTCTTGTTGTTAAGAAAACCTATCAACAATTTTACTTCTTTCCAATCTATGTACCTATTAAACATATGTAGGTCATTAAATATTGCTTCTTTTCTTCTAATAAATATTTGTTTAACTATATCCCATAAGAGGTAACGGAAGTCACCATATACATATCCAAGGAAAAATTTATTTCATGGATTTATTGTCTCTTAAATCTATGCTCTTAATCACATCCAAAATTTTTAACTAAGACTAGTTTACATCATTACCAATCGAAACTTCTTCATGAATGCCATTGTAAACGGATATAGGATGTGGTAGGTGATCACTTAATGAGGTAACATGATATCCTCACTACTTATACCGAAAAATGTTTTTCGAGAAAAGAATTTAACAACATGATCCTCACCTCATCCATGATAATGTGATTCATAATTTTTGTATTAGCATTATGTTGAGTACTAGGGATAATATTCTCATGATTTATTCCAAACCTATTACAATAATCCTTTAATTATGTGCACCAATACTATCCACTTGTATTTGTCCTCAAGCACTTAAGAAATTTGTTAGTCTTTGTTTCGAGACTCACATGAAATTTTTGAAATATATCTAATACCTCATTCTTGCATTTCATGAGGTAGGTTTAAACCTGGCTAAATCCATCATCTATGAAGGTGAAAAAATAGGAGGATCCTCCTAGATAATTAATATTGATTGGCCCAAACTTATTATAGTGTCCCAAGTCTAATACATTTTTTTCGTTTGATGGCCTCTCATCTCATAAATAAAATTATTTGTTTACTACGATATATACAATGTTCTCAAATGTCAATCTCATAGGATTTCAAACGTAGAAGCGTATTTTTTTTGCAATGACAAAATTTAGGTCCTTTTCTCTCATATGATTAAAGCGCTTATGCCATAATTATGACGAGGTTCCTTCTTTTGCAACAACAACCGCATTTTATTTTCTTGATGTTTCTCTTAACCTATAAAATGTTCATGTCTTAGGTCCTCTAGAGATGACTATTACCACTTTACTTATTTTCTAGTCACCTTATGAAAATATTGTGGATCAATATTCATCATCCAATTGCCCCAGAAAAATCAAGATCATGCCCATTTTTAGTGCCCCTTTACTAATTTTCTAGCCAACTTTTCCAAATATTGTGGATCAACCTTCATCAGCAAATTGTCCCACTTCTAGAACATGCCTATCTTGTTTCAGCAAGATATCATGTCCATCCTTTGTTTAGAATAAGACATCTCCCACTCTAACAATGTTACAAAAATTATTGTTACCCAAATGTACTCTACCATAATCATTGGTTTAATATGAAATGGAATTGTTTTTGCATGGAGTTACATGGTGAGATTCCCTAGATTCAAGGATTCAATAAATATTATTTCTAGAAGTATATAAGCATCTTCCACTAAAACAATAAATAAAACATCACCATCTAAAACTAAAGCAATGGTTTCGCCTTCAATTGTGTTAACTGATTTTTTTATTTGTGTTGGTTGATTTTTTATCCTTGTATTATCTCTTCCAAATTCAATTCTCTATTTTAATGTATCTTGGTTTTCCACAATGAAATCATGTGAGTCTACCTCTTCTTGATTTCGATCCACCCATTGAATTTGAACATTGTGGTTTATTTCACTCAATTTATCTTCTAGAGTCAACTAGAGTTAGACATTCTCCTTCATAGTTTTTGTATATAATTTCGTAATCGATATTCATTCAATAAATTGTTGCTAACATTATTAAACTATAGAATACCTGTAGGTGCGTTCTCATGGAAACTATCAAACTCTCCCAATTGTCTGGCATGAACCACATGAGTAAGATGGCTCTAATTGCATCATCCATGAAAATTTTAATAGAGACAACCTGACTAGTAATTATATTAAACTCATTTAACTTATTTGAAATTGAAGAACCTTCCATCTTGAGGCTATAAAATTTCTCCATTAATAAAATTTTGTTTTATGCTATGTTTTTCTCATAAAAATCATGTAATTTCTTCGATAGAGCTTCTATTGTCTTATTTCTAGACACATTGAAGTAGATATCCTCCACTAGGTACTTTTTCATTGTAGTAACGGATCTTATGTCAAACTTGTTCTTGTCCACAATCGAAATCGATGAGGATTTACTTGCTATTGCCTCGATCGACAAATATAGGTCTTTTAAAAATAATATGTCTTCCATCTGTGATGTCCATAGAGAGAAATTGGACCCATTCTGTCACATACCCCAATTTTGTAAAATTATGTAAATTGTTTTATTATATTTCTGAGACATTATGTTAAATTTAATCGTAAGTAGGGATTGATGACTCAGCAGAGTCAATAGTAATGGAGTGTAATTCAGAATATTTTATTATTAATAAATAAATTATGGAGACAACAGCATGGGAGAGCTGTTAAAAAGAGGTTACTGGTCAAACTGGTGGAAGGAACTAGGTGGAAAGGAAAAAGACAAGTGGAAGCATCCTCAAACACTTCCTAAGTTGTAGGTGGCAAATTCCCTATATTTGGAGTCATGATTCCCCAAGAAAGTGGAATCAGAGCAGGTGGCTCATTAAATGACAGTTAACCCAACAAAAACCTAGGCAATCTTTTAAAAGTACTCAATGGAGAGAGCTGAGGCTACTCGGATATTTTTCCAAAGAGAATTCATTCAGGTGAATGTTATTCAGGAAATTCATTGAGGAAGAGGGAAATACAGTAAGGAAGTTGTTCTAGGAGGATTGCTGCAGTAACTTGATTTCAGTACAGCTTTTTGGATTGAGAGAACTGACTGATAGTTCTGAGTTAATACTGAATTTGAAGACTGGTATCTAACTTTGCTGCACCTAGTTCCATCCAGGGAGACCAGAGCAAGCTCGGGGGTCCTGAGAATTCAATGTCTGCGCGCTCTCCAGGAGTTGGTAGGGAGGAACGGCCTCCCATTGCTATTGTTGTCCATAGCTTAAACAGGTTCTGTCACTTATTTCTTTATGTTTACTGAGTATGAATGGAGGCATGCGATGTTTATATTATATGTCTGAGTAGTTAGTTAGTTTAGTAAATTTAGTATCTCAGAATATCAGTAGTTAAATCTGTTAAGAATTACTGTGTTTTTCCACATCTGGGATCACCAGATCGTACTCCAGCACAGTATCTCGGTTTTCTGAAGTAGTATCCCTCTGAACCGAGTTTCCTATTTAGTTACTTTCAGTAACTACAAGTGTTTCACAAATTCATAAGTTATTTTCTTATAGTTTTAAAAACTATTTCTTAGTACTGTACCTTTGTTTCCAGTAAATGCTAGCTGTAATAAAGAAAAGATAGACTAAGTATTTCTGTTGTTTAAGGCTTATAATTGTTATATTCCAGTTTGAAAGAATCTAACCTTTTAATGTTGAAAAAGACAATACTGACAGTAGGGTATAATTATTTGTTGGTTTGATTTTACCGTTAAAATCCAGTGGTGTTAGTCTGTATTTTGGTTAAGAGTGTAGTCATGTAATTACTGAATCTTTTTTTATTTTCAGCTAAGCTTAAACAGACTACAAATCTGTTATTCTATTTTCTTATATGGTAAAGGAATGTTACTATATACTCAGGAATTTTATATATATGAGCACGAGATAAAGATTAAGTATTATATGAGTATTAGGTAAATATACACAGGCATTATAATTAAATAAATAAACCAAATCAAACATTGGATAACAACATTAAATAAAAATCATAGAAACATTGGTAAGAAGTCATATTATTATTGTATGACTAATAATGTATCTATATTACATACATTATAGAAGTAACACTTAAAGTAATATTTTATTATTACAATTATAAACCTAGACTCTTTATACCCAAGAAATAAATAAATAAGGTTTATGTATAAACTATTTACACTTGGTGTATTTCAAAGTAAATAAACAATACTTAAGGACAATAGTAAAATATAATAAGAGTACAACAGGATTTCATAATTTGAAAAGTATGCACTTTGCGTTTACAGCTTCTAGTAAATAGAAGTCAAGTTGTAAAGCCAGTTCAGAAACCTTAACAACAAATTTATTTAACAATAATCTGGAGAGTACTTTATCTCCCGAATTCTTTATATAACAAGATAATTATAGTATTTATAACAAGACCAAAAATAATGTAAGAAAGTAGAATCAACACTTATGATTATTGGTATAAGGGTATAAACCCTACATAACATTTAAGAAGTTAATACATAATAAGTAAACCAAAGTACATAACCCTAACAGTAACTTTGTAAAAGAGTTATCAATAATAACATAACTCAGCTGCATAACTAAAAACAATTGTATTAACAGAAGAATAGTCTGCTCGTTCATCGAGCTTAATAAACATTTAATTACTCACAGATGCAAATAGAGTTTGTATTGTAATACATAATATCAGATAAAGAAAAATTGTATTATATTCTAAACTGTATAATTTAGGGTTAAAACCCTAGAAATACTAGTTTATGGAAATAAAATAGTAAATTATAAAATAAAACAATAATTTACTTACGGCCACATACAAATCAACACTACAAGGTTGTCATAAGCCTATAGTTTACCTATTGCATACACAGATTGTAATTTAAAGTAAATGCAGTAATACAAACAAAGTTACAGTAGTAAAAGACAATATATTAAATTATAATGTAAACTATGGGAGAAAACATTCAGTGCTTTCCCCGAAATTTATACAGAAGCCTAGAAGATGAAGTCGAGGTCTTAACCTCTTCGTAAACAGGCTGATAGCCCAGTTTTTCTCTTTACAAGGTTTAAAAGCATAAAAGACATCTAATATTTACAATATCGGCCTAAGCCGTAACGCCCTCACATCGCGTGAAGGGTTTTCATCTAATTAGTCTTTTAACCAGCAGTCTTAAGACCAGAACGAAGTAGTAAGGGTTTCAGGCTTCTTAAGCCAACCCATGAAGGTTCCAACTGAAAACCATAAGGAGGACCAGCCATGGTGTAACCGGGCTTACCAGGATTGCAGCTCGCTTGCCCAGTTTTCTTATCAATGGCCGCGCCTTTAAGGTTGTAAAGCCTGTATTTACAAGGATTAAAACCCTACATGAGAATTTCGTAACCTGTAAATAAAAAGATTTTAAAAATATAAAGTCAAACAGTAAACATTATTTAAATCCTTACCTGTTACGTGGAGGAGGCACGACCGCCGGCATTTATGTCACAGCTAACAGCGCAGGGAGGTAATACCTGTAAGGAGGTAAAAGGAAGATTATCTCTCAAACTTGCTCAGAGTTCAAGGGCTGTAAGACCAACAAACGAAACCCCAGAGGGAGGCACTAGCACTGACGAGGATACTGTTCAGTATGGAAGGAAACCTTTAATGGAGGAACGAAGGACTGAACTTCAACATGCAATTATGGAGCAAGCTACGACCAGGAAACTACATGGAGGAGACTTACAGAGAAGAGGCCACGTAAAAATGCCCAGCATAGTCACAGAGCGACCAGCGCCGAGGGAGATGGAGGAAATGAAGTTTAGGGTTAACAAACAACGCTTATATCCACGTAGTGCTTGGCTGGAATATTGCCACGATAGCGGTTTAATTATTAACGCAAAGTGGGTTTGAGTCTATAGTCAACCAGCAATCTTTTGATGGAGGAATGATCTCCCAAATCATTCGTGTGATCATAGTTTATCCAAATTCGTAGCGCAATATTTATCGATCAACGCTGCATGCAATGATATATGTCATTATTGTCCACCCTATGTTTTTAATCATTGGAAATCATATTAAAAACCTTTTATTTGACATCATAGTAATTATAAACTTGATATTGGAAAGCTTTCGTGTTGGAGTATTGACCTTGTTATTATAGCTTATACTTTAGAGGTAGTATAGTATGTTTTAGTACGTAGGGAGATAACCTTGGTGTAAGTTTAAACATAAACTTTCCCTTTAGGTTATATCTTTTACCTTAAGTTTCAATAAGTAAAAAGAATGATAGCACAAAGACCTTAGATTGTTAATTAGTGCGAGATATATAATCTTTGGGTCAAGTTATTATGTTGCCATTAGCTTTGGATACCATTCCTTGTTTGAAGTAATAAATTTTAATACTATAAAAATTACCCTTGAAATGGATAGTTGTATAGTTAATCCTAAGCTCAAGGCTATGATAAATATTTTAGAACTATTCAATGTCTTCTAGTTTTTATAAGTTAAAGTTTCCTTTATTTGATAGCATAGTTTTAAAGTTCATAAAGGGAGGTATGATGGTAGAAAGCTAGGTTTAATCCCCTTTCAATTTATAATCTTTTAAGTGTTTTTTCCTTTCCAAGATTAAAATAACATCTGTAATACAAAACACTTAAGGCAATGAAGTAGTATTTACCATGTGGAGACAAGGTTTTTACATAAAAGGAATACCCTCATTAATAAGCGAGGACTTTGCAAGGTTAGGTCAAAACCTTTGTAGTATTTCAGGAAGCCCTTTATCAGCTCTCATGTGACTTGAAATGCTTGTTTACATTTGGGTCCTTAATATAGATTTCATGACTCTGTTTCTCTACTCTATTTTCTAAAGGATTAATAAAATATTTTTGTATAATTTGCAATTGTAATAAAATAGAGAAGATGACAGATCAAAAGAAACATGAATTACTTTTGCTAGAAAGAAACCAGTTTGAATATACCTTAACATAAGTTGAAGTGTTTTGTCTCTTACTTTCTTTGGAGCTTTTTCTCTTACGACGAACTTATAATAAATACTCTAGAATTACGAAATACACCGCCACAACCTCTTACCTATACATCTGTAAGAAAAGTGGAAATAGTTGCGTTAGCTCGAAAGCTAAGTAAGCCCAGTTATGCATAACAGTTCACCTTATGGTCACAAAAGGAACAAACGTCAGTAAGTTGAAAGATATGTTCTATAACTTAACATACCGACTGATAAATTCAATAGCACGCTGTTAACACATAAATAATTAATGTTAGTTAATCTGTTTTACATTAATGTTTTGTAGATTTAAAAATTTTAAATTTTTTGAAATTTTTGGGGTTCTGACATGTGGTATCAGAGCATGGTTCAAATACTAGTCCTTGATGTGGCCCAACTAGTTTCCACAGGACAGTAAAAATAATGTACTAACTTGTATTTTGTTTCATGTAAAAAGCAAGATAAAATTCTTTTTCTGAAACTAACAGGCAGGTATGGAGAAGCTAGGAGAATATGCCAAGGAGGAATCTCCAAGCACTGAGACAAGACAGATGTCTAGAGAACCTGTAATAGAGGAGGTAACTGCTCACTCCTTAGAGCTGATGCAGACCATAAGGAGTTTAAAGACTGAAATAGAATCAGTCAAGAAGGACAATGAAAGAATTCTGAAAACTCAAGAGGAGTTAAATCAAATTTTGATGGAAAAATTTCAGACTGAAGGGAGAAGCAAAAGATCTGAATCTGAAGAAGCTAGCCATCAAAAATGGTCTAAAAAGATGAAACTAGCTAAACCTGATAGCAGTTCATCATCTGAAGGAATTAGGGAGAAACAAAGCTATTACACTACTAGTGATAGTAGTGAGGCTGAGTTGTATAAAAGAAAGAAAAAGTACATGCCTTATGAAGAGATTACTGGGGAGTTCAAGAAAATAAAACCCCCAACTTTCAATGGAGAAACTAAAAAAGGAGAAGAGGCAGAATCCTGGTTATCCAGGATGAGAAAATATTTTCAGATATACAACTATTCAAATCAGCTGAAGGCGAGAATGGCCATCTATAATATCTCTGGAAAGGCAGATATATGGTGGCAAGATTTGAAAAGGGTCAAGGGGATAAAATAAAAAGAGGTCAATTGGAGTACTTTTAAAAGGTACTTCAAAAAGAAATTTCTATCAGAACAATACTATGAAGAAAAGGCCAAGGAATTTTATGAGTTAAAGCTAGGATCCATGACTATGAAGGACTTAAACAGTAAGTTCTTAAGTTTGTTAAGGTATGTGTCATATTTAATGGATGAGAAACCTAAAGTACAGTGGTTTCTCAGCTGCCTTCCATATCATATAAAGGACAGAATCGAATATGATAACCCCAAAACTCTGGAAGAAGCCATGCGGAAGGCTAATTTTTGTTTTGAACAGAACAAAAAGAAAGAAGGAATAGCCAACTGGAAGGCTAAAAAGAACGGTAATCAGCTTGAGTTCAAGAAAAAAGAGTTTGTACCTTAGAAAAATTTCAGGAATAACAAGAACAGAAACCATTCTAATGGTAAGAACTTCCAGGGAAGCAAAAATGGTGCTTCTAATAATTCCAATAACTTCAAGGGCAAGGAAGCTTCTAACAATCATGGAAATTTCACTAAAAATTTCGAACGGAAGGAACCTGTTAAGTGCTGGGAGTGCAATGGCCCACACTATGCTTCAGTTTGCCCAAGTCAGAAGAATCCAAACAACAATATTCATACTATACAAGATGAAATGACTATTGGATACTTTGCAAGGACTATGCCCCGAGTCAATGCAGCGTTGGAGAACCGCCAAGCTGATTATCAAACTTCCATGGTGGAAGTTGAAGGTATGGTGAACAAAATCCCTGTAACTATTTTCATAGATCCAGGTGCTAGCCTTAGTTATATTTCACCTTAGATAGTAGAAAAGTGTAATCTGACTGTTGAAAAGTTTGATAACTCCTGGCTAGTTCAACTAGCCACTGGGGAAAAAAGGAAGGTAATATGTTATGCTAAGGAATGTGCTTTAGATATGAATAATTTTAAAACTACTGTTAAATTAAATGTTTTGCCACTTGGCTCGTATGACATACTTATTGGTATGGACTGGTTAGAACAACACAGGGTAGTTTTAAACTGTTTTGATAAAAAAATTACGTGTGTAAATAATAATGAACCACCAGTAACAGTTAAGGGTGTTCCTAGGAAAACTGTAATTAGGAAGATTTCTGCCTTACAACTCAAAAGAGCAGTCAAGAAAGGGTGTAAAGCCTATGCTGTAACTATTACAGATGAGGCGAGTAAATCTAAAAAAAAATAAAATAAAAATAGAGGATATTCCTGTGTTAAATGAATTTATTGATGTTTTTCCGGAGGAAATTCCAGGATTACCTCCTAGGAGGGAACTGGATTTCACAATAGAGCTGGTACCAGGTGCTGTACCTAGCTCAAAAGCTCTGTATCGTATGAATATTCTGGAAATTAATGAATTAAAATCACAGTTAAAAGAATTAATAGATAAGAAATACATTCGACCTAGTGTGTCCCCTTGGGGAGCACCAGTAATTTTTGTTAAAATGAAAGACAGAACTATGTGACTTTGCATAGATTACCGTCAACTAAATAAAATGACAATTAAAAACAAATATTCGTTGCCCTGCATAGATGATCTATTTGATCAGCTGCATGGAGCTACAGTATTCTCTAAGATAGACCTGAGATCAGGTTATCATTAGGTGAGAATTAAAGAAGATGACATTTTCAAGACAGCTTTCAGAACTAGGTATGGACATTATGAATTTGTCGTAATGCCATTCGGGCTTACTAACTCCCTAGCCGTCTTTATGTGTCTAATGAATAACATAATGCATAAATACTTGGATAAATTTGTTGTCGTATTCATCGATGACATATTAATCTATTCTAAAAATGAAGAGGAACATAAGGAACATTTACGGGTAGTCTTACAAGAATTGCGAGAGCAACAGCTCTTTGCGAAATTCAGTAAGTGTGATATCTTCAGGGATGAAATCCAGTACTTAGGTCACATGGTGACTAAGGAAGGGATTTCAGTTGATCCTAAAAATATCCAGGCAATCGAAGATTGGCAAGTACCAAAAGACGTAACAGATGTTAGGTCCTTCATGGGAATTACCGGTTACTACCGGAGTTTTATCGAAGGTTTTTCAAAAATAGCTAACCCAATCACTTCTTTGCAAAAGAAAGGTAAGAAATTTGATTGGAACCAAAAATGTGAAGAAAGCTTTAAGAAATTAAAAAAATTATTAACAACTGCGCATATTCTAAGAATAGCAGATCCTAATAAGTATTTCATGATTTTCACCGATGCTTGTAATGATGGTTTAGGCGGAGTACTGACTCAGGATGGGCATGTCATTGCCTATGAGTCTAGAAAGCTAAAGATCCATGAAAAGAATTATGCCACTTATGATTTAGAACTTGCTGTTGTTATTCATGCCTTAAAAATGTGGCGACACCACTTAATAGGTAGAAAGTTTACTTTAATGACTGATAATAAGGGTCTAAAATACCTTTTAGATCAGCCTAACTTAAATGCAAGGCAAGCAAGATGGTTAGCCTTCTTAAGTGAATACGATTTTGAAATTCAGCACATAAAAGGAAAAGAAAATCAGGTGGCTGATGCTTTGAGCTGAAATGAAAAGCTAAATTTTACAACAGCAATCAGTACTTATGTTTCTGATTTAAATTAACAGCTAACTGAAGGGATAAAATTGGATGAAATTTATCAAAATTTACAAGCTACAGCTAAAGAAGAACCTACAGAAAGTTTAATAAAGGGTTATAGTCTAAATAAAGATGGATTTTTATTGTTTAAGGACAGACTGTATGTTCCTAATGTACCTAAGGTTAAATTGTTGATTCTGGATGAAGTTCATAAAACCCCTTACTCAGGGCATCCAGGCTACTAGAAGACAGTCACCATGTTGAGAAAAGATTATTTCTAGCCTAATATGAAATCTGAAGTAGCCTGAGTATATAGCTAGATGTTTGGACTGTCAACAAGTGAAAACAGAACATCAACATCCAGCTGGGTTACTGCAACCTTTGCCTATTCCTAGCTGGAAATGGAAAATAATCAGCTTAGATTTTATTACTGGATTACCCAGAAATCAAAATCAGAATGATTCAATTATGGTGGTAGTAGATAAATTAAGTAAAGCAACACATTTTATTCCTGTTAAAACCACTTACAAGGCTACAAATATAGCTGACATATTTCTAAAGCAAATTTTTTGGCTACGTGGTGTACCAAAGGTTATTATTTCAGACAGGGATCCTAAATTTACAGGGAATTTCTGGAAATCCTTGTTTAAGGGATTAAACACAACACTGAATTTCAGCACCTCTTTCCATCCTCAGACGGATGGATAGACTAAAAGAGTTAATCAGGTGTTGGAATATCTGTTAAGAATGTACATTAAGGATCAACCAGGTAAGTGGGAGGATTACATGCATTTAGCAAAATTTGCATACAATAACAACTATCAATCATCAGCTAAGTTCAGTCCTTTTGAAATTCTGTATGGGCGTAAATGTAACACTCCTATCTCCTAGAATAATCCAGTAGATAGATTAGTGTTGGGACCTTAATTATTAAAAGAAATGGAACAGATTGTAAAACAAGTGCAGGAGAACTTGAAGGTTGCCCAGGATCGGCAAAAGAGCCAAGCAGATTTAAAAAGAACTCCTAAAGAGTTCCAGGTGGGTGAGCACGTGTTCATAAAGGTAAGACCAAAGAAGAGCTCCCTAAGACTAGGGAATTGTGCAAAATTAGTGCCACGTTACTGTGGTCCATTTGAAATTTTATCTAGAATTGGTCAAGTTGCTTATCAGCTAGCGTTACCACCTAACTTAAAAGTGCACAATGTTTTTCATATTTCTGTTCTGAAAAAGTATGCTCATGATACTACTCATGTGATTGATTGGAACGTTGTACAGGTAGAACTAGAAGGGGAAGTTCTGGTGGAACCGGACTGTATCCTCAGGAGGATGGAAATTACTCTGCGGAACTGCACAATTGGACAGCTAAAGGTGCAATGGAAGCACCTTAGTCCTGAAGAAGCTACTTGGGAACTGGAAAGTAAGATGAGGGAAGCATACCCAAATCTGTTCCAAGAGGTTGCAGAGGATGAGGAATAAGTAACATCGAGGACGATGTTACATTTTAAGGGGGTGTGTATGTCACATACCCCAATTTTGTCAAATTATGTAAATTGTTTTATTATATTTCTGAGACATTATGTTAAATTTAATCCTAAGTAGGGATTGATGACTCAGCAGAGTCAACAGTAATGGAGTGTAATTCAGAATATTTTATTATTAATAAATAAATTATGGAGACAACAGCATGGAAAAGCTGTTAAAAAGAGGTTACTGGTCAAACTGGTGGATGGAACTAGGTGGAAAGGCAAAAGACAAGTGGCAGCATTCTCAAACACTTCCTAAGTTGCAGGTGGCAACTTCCCTATATTTGGGGTCATGATTCCCCAAGAAAGTGGAATCAGAGTAGGTGGCTCATTAAATGACAGTTAACCCAACAAAGACCTAGGAAATCTTTTAAAACTACTCAATGAAGAGAGATAAGGCTGCTCAGATATTTTTCCAGAGAGAATTCATTCAGGTGAATGTTATTCAGGAAATTCATTGAGGAAGAGGGAAATACAGTAAGGAAGTTGTTCTAGGAGGATTGCTGCAGTAACTTGATTTCAGTACAGCTTTTTGGACTGAGAGAACTAACTAATAGTTCTGAGTTAATACTGAATTTGAAGACTGGTATCTGACTTTGTTGCACCTAGTTCCAGCCAGGGAGACTAGAGCAAGCTCGGGGGTCCTGAGAAGTCCCTGTCTGAGTGCTCTTCAGGAGTTGGTAGGGAGGAACGGCCTCCCATTGCTGTTGTTGTCCATAGCTTAAACAGGTTCTGTCACTTATTTCTTTATGTTTACTGAGTATGAATGGACGCATGTGATGTTTATATTATATGTCTGAGTAGTTAGTTAGTTTAGTAAAGTTAGTATCTCAGAATATCAGTAGTTAAATATGTTAAGAATTACTGTGTTTTTCCACATCGGGATCACCAGACCATACTCCAGCACAGTATCTCGGTATTGTGAAGTAGTATCCCTCTGAACCGAGTTTCCTATTTAGTTACTTTCAGTAACTACAAGTGTTTCACAAATTCATAAGTTATTTTCTTATAGTTTTAAAAACTATTTCTTAGTACTGTACCTTTGTTTCCAGTAAATGCTAGCTGTAATAAAGAAAAGAAAGACTAAGTATTTCTGTTGTTTAAGGCTTATAATTGTTATATTGTAGTTTGAAAGAATCTAACCTTTTAATGTTGAAAAAGACAATACTGACAGTAGGGTATAATTATTTGTTGGTTTGATTTTACAGTTAAAATCCAGTGGTGTTAGTCTGTATTTTGGTTAAGAGTGCAGTCATGTAATTACTGAATCTTCTTTTATTTTCAGCTAAGCTTAAACAGACTACAAATCTGTTATTCTATTTTCTTATATGGTAAAGGAATGTTACTATATACTCAGGAATTTTATATATATGAGCACGAGATAAAGATTAAGTATTATATGAGTATTAGGTAAATATACACAGGCATTATAATTAAATAAATAAACCAAATCAAACATTGGATAACAACATGAAATAAAAATCATAGAAACATTGGTAAGAAGTCATATTATTATTGTATGACTAATAATGTATCTATATTACATACATTATAGAAGTAACACTTAAAGTAATATTTTATTATTACAATTATAAACCTAGACTATTTATACCCAAGAAATAAATAAATAAGGTTTATGTATAAACTATTTACACTTGGTGTATTTCAAAGTAAATAAACAATACTTAAGGACAATAGTAAAATATAATAAGAGTACAACAGGCTTTCATAATTTGAAAAGTATGCACTTTGCATTTACAGCTTCTAATAAATAGAAGTCAAGTTGTAAAGCCAGTTTAGAAACCTTAACAACAAATTTATTTAACAATAATCTGGAGAGTACTTTATCTCCCGAATTCTTTATATAACAAGATAATTACAGTATTTATAACAAGACCATAAATAATGTAAGAAAGTAGAATCAACACTTATGATTATTGGTATAAGGGTATCAACCCTACATAACATTTAAGAAGTTAATACATAATAAGTAAACCAAAGTACATAACCCTAACAGTAACTTTGTAAAAGAGTTATCAATAGTAACATAACTCAGCTGCATAATTAAAAAAAATTGTATTAACAGAAGAATAGTCTGCTCGTTCATCAAGCTTAATAAACATTTAATTACTCATAGATGCAAATAGAGTTTGTATTGTAATACATAATATCAGATAAAGAAAAATTGTATTATATTCTAAACTGTATAATTTAGGGTTAAAACCCTAGAAATACTAGTTTATGCAAATAAAATAGTAAATTATAAAATAAAACAATAATTTACTTACGTCCGCATACAAATCAACACTACAAGGCTGTCATAAGCCTGTAGTTTACCTATTGCATACACAGATTGTAATTTATAGTAAATGCAGTAATACAAACAAAGTTACAGGAGTAAAAGACAGTATATTAAATTATAATGTAAACTGTGGGCGAAAACATTCAGTGCTTTCCCCAAAATTTATACAGAAGACCAGAAGACGAAGTCGAGGTCTTAACCTCTTCGCAAACAGGCTGATAGCCCAGTTTTTCTCTTTACAAGGTTTAAAAGCATAAAAGACATCTAATATTTACAATCTCGGACTAAGCCGTAATGCCCTCACATCACGTGAAGGGTTTTCATCTAATTAGTCTTTTAACCAACAGTCTTAAGACCAGAACGAAGCAGTAAGGGTTTCAGGCTTCTTAAGCCAACCCACGAAGGTTCCAACTGAAAACCATAAGGAGGACCAGCCATGGTGTAACCAGGCTTACCAGGATTGCAGCTCGCTTGCTCGGTTTTCTTATCAATGGCCGTGCCTTTGAGGTTGTAAAGCCTGTATTTACAAGGATTAAAACATTACATGAGAATGTCGTAACCTGTAAATAAGAAGATTTTAAAAATATAAAGTCAAATAGTAAACATTATTTAAACCCTTACCTATTACGTGGAGGAGGCACGACCGCCGGCATTTATGTCACACCTAACAGCGCAGGGAGGTAATACTTGTAAGGAGGTAAAAGGAAGATTATCTCTCAAACTTGCTTAGATTTCAAAGGCTGTAAGACCAACAAATGAAACCCCGGAGGGAGGCACTAGCACTGACGAGGATACTGTTCAGTATGGCAAGGAAACGTTTAATGGAGGAACGAAGGACTGAACTTCAACATGCAATTATGGAGCAAGCTACGACCAGGAAACTACGTGGAGGAGACTTACAGAGAAGAGGCCACACAGAAATGCCCAGCACAGTCGCAGAGCGACCAGCGCCGAGGGAGACAGAGGAAATGAAGTTTAGGGTTAACAAACAATGCTTATATCTACGTAGTGCTTGGCTGGAATATTGCCACGATAGCGGTTTAATTATTAACGCAAAGTGGGTTTGAGTCTATTGTCAACCAGAAATATTTCGATGGAGGAATGATCTCCCAAATCATTCGTGTGATCATAGTTTATCCAAAGTCATAGCGCAATATTTATCGATCAACGCTACATGCAATGATATATGTCATTATTGTCCACCCTATGTTTTTAATCATTGGAAATCATATTAAAAACCTTTTATTTGACATCATAGTAATTATAAACTTGATATTGGAAAGCTTTCGTGTTGGAGTATTGACCTTGTTATTATAGCTTATACTTTAGAGGTAGTATAGTATGTTTTAGTACGTAGGGAGATAACCTTGGTGTAAGTTTAAACATAAACTTTCCCTTTAGGTTATATCTTTTACCTTAAGTTCTTCAATAAGTAAAAAGAATGATAGCACAAAGACCTTAGATTGTTAATTAGTGCGAGATATATAATCTTTGGGTCAAGTTATTATGTTGCCATTAGCTTTGGATACCATTCCTTGTTTGAAGTAATAAATTTTAATACTATAAAAATTACCCTTGAAATGGATGGTTGTATAGTTAATCCTAAGCTCAAGGCTATGATAAATATTTTAGAACTATTCAATGTCTTCTAGTTTTTATAAGTTAAAGTTTCCTTTATTTGATAGCATAGTTTTAAAGTTCATAAAGGGAGGTATGATGGTAGAAAGCTAGGTTTAATCCCCTTTCAATTTATAATCTTTTAAGTGTTTTTTCCTTTCCAAGATTAAAATAACATCTGTAATACAAAACACTTAAGGCAATGAAGTAGTATTTACCATGTGGAGACAAGGTTTTTACTTAAAAGGATACCCTCATTAATAAGCGAGGACTTTGCAAGGTTAGGTCAAAACCTTTGTAGTATTTCAGGAAGCCTTTTATCAGCTCTCATGTGACTTGAAATGCTTGTTTACATTTGGGTCCTTAATATAGATTTCGTGACTCTGTTTCTCTACTCTATTTTCTAAAGGATTAATAAAATATTTTTGTATAATTTGCAATTGTAATAAAATAGAGAAGATGACAGATCAAAAGAAACATGAATTACTTTTGCTAGAAAGAAACCAGTTTGAATATACCTGAACATAAGTTGAAGTGTTTTGTCTCTTACTTTCTTTCGAGCTTTTTCTCTTACTACTAACTTATAATAAATACTCTAGAATTACGAAATACACCGCCACAACCTCTTACCTATACATCTGTAAGAAAAGTGGAAACCGTTGCATTAGCTCGAAAGCTAAGTAAGCCCAGTTATGCATAACAGTTCACCTTATGGTCACAAAAGGAACAAACGTCAGTAAGCTGAAAGATATGTTCTATAACTTAACATACCGACTTATAAATTCAATAGCAAGTTGTTAACACAACTAATTAATGTTAATTAATCTGTTTTACATTAATGTTTTGTAGATTTAAAAATTTTAAATTTTTCAGAATTTTTGGGGTTCTGACACATTCAATTTTTCCATATCACTTATTGTTGTTGTCTCCATGTTTCTTCAAATGGAAATCCCTTAAAATCAATATAACAAACCCAAGTCATGCTACTAGAAATCAGGTGCTCTGCTGGACCTATATCATGCCAATATAATAACCTGAGATCTCTAATACTAGTTTTTAAGGGGTTTAAATCCATACATGTCCCAAGATCAAACTTATATATTTGAAATAGTGTTTCTCTAGTTGTGAGCTAATGCATAATAAAATTGTATTCGAGGTTGAATCTCCTTTAGTGACCTGTATACCACAAAATGCACACAACAAAGAAACTTTAAATTGAAATAAGAGACATACAACAAACAAGCTACAACAATTTCCTAGAGAACAGGGGAACATTTTCAAAGATAGAGGATTTGGAATTAATTCTTATTCATTATACTTACACCCAAGAATAAAGGAATAAAGTAAACCAACTTTCATATGTATAAGAGGTGTCCATGAATTACAATGTAGCTAATACTTCATAAATAAATATGTGAGTGATCTGAAATTTCAAAATCTCTTTAACAATTAAAAATTGCATGTGAAATTCGTATGTTAAAAAATCGTAAAAAGGATTAAAAATGAAATTAATTGCTTAACACACACAAATAAGAAAATAACCATTATCCAAACCATGAAAATGAAAGACAATAACTAATAACAAAGTTCACCCCTATTGGGATACATCTCCGAGACACTTCCATTGGGAAGGACAATCTTATTAAGTCTTCAATGGTTACATAAATGGGTTTATGAAACCACTTATGTTTTCTGTCAGTCACCATAAAAAACAGACATCACCATTGTTATCCTCTCAAAATTTCAAGAAGAATGAGTGTAAAATAGACTACCTTTGTCTGAGGCCTCCTATGGCACACAAATTGACACACAAATTGAGAAACTATGACTGCACAAAAGACAAAATAATATAGATTTCGAACCTTGGGATATGTGCCCATTAATGATTCTACTATTCCTTGGGAATTGTGTATATCTATCCCTCGAAGTTTGTTCTTGTGTTTCATTTCCTGTACATGCTAATGTTTTTGAAAATCATGGTTTAAATAGTTTTTTGGAATGGTTTTGGGGGTGAGGGAAGGAGGACCATGCTCCCATTTGTAGCCTTGATCTCAGCCACAAATTCATAAAGTGAATTCATCGGTTACCACTTAACAAATGGGTGTTAGCCCAGTGATAAAGTAGTGGATTATGGGGTCAAAGGTCCTAGTAACCCACGGTCCTCTCCCCTTCCAACGTGATTTTTTTGTTTAATTTGAGTGATGGTTTATGCAATGGTGTTGTTTGTTTGAACAATGACTTTACTTTTAACATGGATTTGTTTGTCGGTTTCACAATATGACTTGGACATGTGGTATCTTGTGTTCATGATGGAGGTGTTGTGTTCACATAACATGTAACAATACGAGGGCCTCGTTCTTGGCATATGGGTCGAGTTCTAATCCCTTGAACCAACCCCCCCCACCCCCCTGCCCCCTGCCTTTCAAAATCAATTTCAATTCATCTTTATATACAAGTTTTATTCCATAAATTTTAAGAACTACTGGTGGGAGACTGGTTAGACGATATTGGTGGAAATTTTGGTGTCCCTAGAGGTTATGGGTTCAATTCACATCATCTCCAACAAGTTTCGACAAACTATACAATAATATGCCAATAGGGATTCCATGTGGCATCACCTGATTGACCCGCATGTACCTGTCATTTCTGTATGTCACGCTGCCAATATGCCACATTCTGATACAACCCATGTGTCACCCTATGGTGCTTCCCCAAGGCCTTAGTAGACTAATTGTACCTACCATGTGGCACCTTCTGGGTGTTCCATGTCCCCTCCTTTTTCCATTTTTTTTACCACATTTTAATCTTTTTGCCCAGATTTCAAAACCCAATAAATTTGACATCCGGAGGTCGTTTCGTGTGAAATGTATGTTGCCAAAAATATGTTGACAATCTCATGACCACTGTAATCTTTATTTTACTATTTGAATCATTTTATTTTGATTGAAATTTGAGATCCTCTTGGATCAAGCCTTCCAAATAGGAATCTTTTCGGCCTCCAAAAGCATGAAATCATTCAAAAAATAAGTGAGGGTGCAGATCCCTCACTCTTTCTATCTCTACCAACCGTTCTTTTCTTGGATGCATTCCTTTCAGCCCCACATGAAGAAATTTGATGTAACATTTTTGTGAAGATATTAAATTCTTATCAAGTATAACATATTCAGGAGGAATCTCATCCACACAAGGTACTTGAACTTGTAGATCTTGTTCTAAAATAATAGGAGTCTCATATAGTTACAAATTTTCCACATTAATGACGGAATGCATTTTCATATAAGGAGGAAATTTTAACCGAAAATCATCATTACATAATTTATCCAAAATTGTAAAAGGTCCATACCTAATGGGATTCAACATTCTACCTTCACCTTGGAGTCAATATTTGTTTATATGAATCCATACTCTATCACCAATTTGGAAATCATGATCTACTCGATGATTATCATGTTCTTGCTTGTACTTGTGCTGACTTGATTCTAACTATTCATGAATTTTTTGATGAATCAACTAGATCTAATGAATAAAATTTTGAGCTTTTTCCACATCAACTTGTTAAGTTTCTATTGTATCTTTCCCAAAACAAAGTCTAAGGGAGACTTTAGAAAATACCAAAATCATGTCTCAAATGAAAACTTCTATGTTGAAGAGTGTATGGCTCTATTGTAGGCGTGCTGAACATAATGAACCTGTCCATCCCAAAGCTTAGGATGCTTAGCAAAATACACTTGAAGAAGATGTACAATGGTTTGGTTGACCAGTTAAATTTGTCCATCATTTTGTTAATGCAATGTTGTGCTTTTCTTTATCTTTGTGTCCATAAGTTCCCATAAAGATGCCCAAAATTTCTCAAGAAAATGGAAATCTCGCTTAGATATAATAGAAGTAGGAAGTCCAAAATATAACCATACACTTTTCAATAGAGGAAATTTAAGGTCTAAAATGGGCCTCCTAAGGAAAATAATAAAATAATAGTTAAAATAATAAAATAATAGTTATTAATTTTGGAGGAAGAATGAAAAAAAAACTTTTGTGTCTGTATTTTCAACATATCTCCCTATGTTTTTACTCAAATTATGAGCGGGAGAGGTCATTGGATGCATAATTTAATTATACATCCAAAAAGCACCCATACTGCATACTTTTGATGAACCTCGCTACCCCAAAAACAAGAAATACCTGAAAAATGTAACATCATCACGTTTTTTCAGGTATTTCTTTTTTTTGGGTAGCAGGGTTCATCAAAAGTATGCAATGTGGGTACTCGTTGGATGCGGAATTAAAATCCACATCCAACAAGCTCTCCCGCTTGAAATTTCAGTAAAAACACAAGGATATATGTCGAAAATACGAAAAAAAAAGTAGTTTTCTTTTATGACAAATATGTCAATTCAACCATTATGGTTGACTCATTTTATTGAAATTCTATTGGTTCTTGAATTCTAGCTCACAAAATTTATTGTTGGCACATTTTCTTATAAGGCCCATTTTAGACCCCAAATTTCCTCTAATGAAAGAACAAATGACTAGTCATATCAATTGTCATCTTCTTTTTACAAGGCATGAGTATTCACATTTTACTGAATCGATCCACATTGAAAAAATATAGATAATAATGTCCCTTTCTAGACATTACTAATCCTCCTACAAAATCCATTGAAAATATTTTCCATGGATGAGAAGGAACTTGAAGTGGGGTGTACAAACCTAGCTTTATGTTACTTGGTTTACTTGTTGCACACATGACACATCATTTTACATATTTGGACACTATATCATTCATTTGAGGCCAATAACAAAACTTTTGTAATTGTGCTACAATTTTTCCTACTTGAAATTGCCTTGAATTGAGAGAAGTATGAGCTTTTCTTATCACATGCACTCTTTCACTTCATGGAATACATAAATTTCCAACATGATACGAGAACATGTAATTGATATGATATTTCAATTCTTCACTCTTATAGCCATGCATTATGATTCATATAATTTTTAAAGTCTTCATCCTTAGTATATTGTTCAACATAACTTGAATGCACTAGAGGACTTTGTTGAATGGAAATAGAAGCATTTGTGTGAGGTCTAGATAACATATATGCAACTTTGTTATGAATTCATTTCTTATACTTAATAACCAAATGAGATTGTTGTAGAAAAACCATCCACTTGAAATGCCTTGATTGTGGTATCTTAGTTTGTGATTGTATATATTGTAGTGGTTGATGATTAATATGTATCATTGTTTCTTTACCCATTAAGTAACGTTTCCAGTTCTTTACACTTTGTACTAATGCATACAATTCTTTCTCATAGGTACTATAGTTTATTATTGTTTTAGAGAAAGTTTCAGAATCATAGCATATTGTTTTCTTATGTTGCATTAAGACTGCCCCAATTGCATAACCACTAGCATCAGTTTCTATCTCAAATGGTTGTTGTAGATCTGATAGTGCAATTAATGGAGCTATGCCAATATTTTATATATCTCCTATTCTAAAAAATTGTCAATTTGGGTCTGAAAATAAGTATTTTTTTGGTAAGATTTTGAAAAAAATGGTGTATTGTTTTCAAAATCTAAGTTACATCTACCATGTTTTTAAATTTGGGGTGCCATAGTAGTTTTTGCGGGTGTTGAATCCTTTTCTTCCATCAAAATCACAGAAAAAACAAAGTTAACCTCTGATTTTGCAAAATCAAAACCACCAGATTTAGGCCAAAAAAATAGTCATCCAATCCAAATCCCCCAAATTTTAGAAGGCTCCCATACGTAGCTCTTTCTTGTCCTCGGCATAATTTTATTGAGCATATGAGAAGAATTCTTGGTTTGGTTGCATAAATAATTTTTACATGCAATTTCCTTTCTTCCAAAACTTATCAAATCCAATGGTACTTCTAGCATAATTAGGCAGCATTAATATTTTATGTGAATATTTGATGTAGTTGTAATATGAATACAGATTCTTACTAGTGAACAATAAATTTTAAAACCATTTTAAAAAACAAACTTTAATTATTTGAACACTATACAACATAAATACCATTCAATTGGATGCTTTTTTATTAAAATAATTATTAATAACTTATTGTCATCTCTTATTGTCATCTCTCATTTTAGTCAAGTTGTTCATATTTTATTTTTTATTATATGTTTGAAAATATTATATAAATGTCTATGTACATTTATGGTTTATTTGTGAATATTTGACTAAACCCATTATATATCACCACCCTACTTTGTATTTTATTTGTACTATCCATATTCCTACCTGAATTATGCTAAATTATGCTTCACATCAATGTTCTTGGTGTTTGAGTGAAAGGTTCAGTTTTTCAAAAAATGAATGGCACTCTAACTGTCACATTAGAACACATGTCTTGTTCTTTCCTAGGAATTGTTGCCTCCACAACATCTCTTTACAAGCCTATGCTGCATCGATGTAATCCTCCTTAGTTGTGGAGAGATCCATTACTCTATGTATGTAGATACCAGTGACACTACTGCACCTGCAAATGTATAAAAATAACTAGTGGTATACTTCCTAGTGTCCACATCTCCATCCATAGCTTCATTTGTAAATCCTTTGAGTAAAATATCATTATTACCAAAACATAAATAGAAATGACTAATACTCTTGAGATACCTTATCCAATGTTGTTTTCTTAGATTCGCAACGAACTTGTTTACTACCCCCATTTAATAGTAAGCCAACTCCTAAAGCATAGACAATTTTATCCATTTCCTCATTCTTTTCAATAGAAGGAAACAAATCAACACTTGGTATCAATCCCAATGCAAGAGTTGTACCAATTGTCTTGGAATCCTTCATATTGAACATGTTAAGAACCTTCTTAATATATTTTTCTTGCGAAAACAACAATGTTTTGTTCTTTCTATCAAAGATGGTGCTCATGGACAATATTGGTTATGTTAGACCCAAATCCTTCATTGAAAATTGGATGTGCAAATCCTTCTTTAACTTTTTAATCATGTTATTAGCATGCCCAACAATTAGCATGTCATCCACCTATAGAAATGATTTAATGTATTTTTCATGGTCATACCTCTTCATATAAACACAATGGTCAACCTCTATCCAACTAGAACCATGCTCTATCATAAATGAAACAAATTTCTTATACCTTTAGTGAGGTGCTTGTTTCATTCCATTGAGGCGTGTTGGTAAAATTATATGTTAATTAATTTTCAATATTAAAATGTCAACCTAGGGCTTGTACCATTGATCTACAAGGAGTGCATGGTCAAAGCTTAACCTAATCTAGTCTAACCTAACTTAATGTTGATAAAGACACTTTAATGGCAAAATTAAACTATAAGCTATAAATATAAATTATTTTTTCCTATGTTAAATTGCAAAGTATGTAATAATCTGTAAACTTATCTTAAACTACAATCCAATCACAAATTTCAAAGTACAAGCCAAACATTATAAATTAACTAAGATAATTTGCAAACTAAATAAACTAAACTATGTAACTAAACTAAGATCAATTATAAACTAAACTATTATCTAAACTAAATTACAAACTAAAGAAAAGATTTAAAATACAACTAATATAAATGAGAATCTAAATAAATTACAAAATAAAAACAAACTAAAATTTACAAACCAAATCAAAGTTTTAATATATATAAATTATTACCAAACTAAAATAAGCAAAATACCCAAGTTTAAATGAATTAACAAAATGCCTATTCTAACACATCAACTTAATGCCTATATTATTTACCTAAAGAATCTAAACTTCAATTCAAGCTTCATAAGCAAGTGTGGAAGTCAACCAAACAATATTAAGAACGACCGTGGCTTTGTATTTATAAGAATGAATCCAAAGATACAAATTTAGGATGGATTATATAGAATGAATTTACTTTTATGCGAACGAATGAGGCTTTTGAAGGATTATATATAGGCTCTGTGAGTGTCTCTTTCAAAACTGTGTCTCTTTCAACCGTGAATCATTCCAAACATCAAGAATCAATGCTTCATCTAACATAGGTCAATTCAATTCAAGGAGTTCATTTGCATTGTGAAGATTAAAATAGAAGACCAAGTCTGTATATGTAAAAGGACATTCTACAGGAATTTTGAATAAGTAAAACACTAACGAGCAGAGAACGCTTAAACTGACTCTATGTTATTCAACTGATGATGAGAATCATCGAAACTGAATCTATGATCTACTCGAATTCGTGAACTAATCTATCTGAAAGAAATAACAGGAAGAAAGAAAAGCATTAGGTGTAATTTCTCCTTGCTAGAATGAACAATAATGTTTGCATTTCAAACTAAAGACCCAGGACGTAATCTGTATCTACGTTGTACAACTGTCAAACAAAAATGAATGCAACAAGGTATGCAATTAATCTAATCTAAGTTGAATCAAGTCATGCGTTATACCACTGGAAATGATAGTTAATAAAAGGATTTCACCATTGATTTCAAATCCACATTCAAATGCCCAAACAGAAGCTACAAAGAACAACAAAACTAAACCTGCATTTCAACATGTACTAAGCAAATAACTCAAATTGTGTAAAATTCTAAAAATGAAATTGCAAAGGGGTAAAAGAAATACGATCCACAGGATGGCCAGTCTGAGGATTCCTCACACAATCTGTACACAAATTAGATCTCGGGAAACAAATCATGTATTGAGAAGAAACTGAGTTACAGAACAATCAACTTGGTTTACAAATTCAATCTCAACACACCTGTGCAATTACTAGTTGTTGTGTTTATATAGTGTTTACATAGATAATAAATCCAAAGATTCAATTTCCAAAGAACTAATACAATTTTCTAAAAATAAAAGTCGTTCAACAACTTGGCTAGATTTCTGAAATGGTTGACCTTGTTTTCAATCAAATTCCCCAGAATAGTCTCGAACTCTGGAATCGGTTGTTGGATTTCTAGTCTCTATCTGCTGATACCTCCGCATGAATTCCTCGTGAATGGATTATCAAAGCATTATTTGTTGAAGCATATGATCTATTGCATTAAAATCTCTGTAAACTGTTGCATGATCCATTTTATATTAATCTACTTACGATGTTTAATTCCATATTAAAAACAAAATCAACAAAATCGAATTGTTTTATGACATGAGTATTAAATTTGATTTATTTATGACATTTAAAATCAAGGTCATATTCCATTGTTAATATTTTAACTTAAATGGCATAACAATCTTCAAATATATAAGTTACTCCATGGTATCACTATAATCACTTTATTTTATGAATGTTTCTAAATTTAAACAAATTTTATTTAAGAAGGATTAATATGTGAAATAAAAAATAATTATAATTCTTTTAATATTTTATTAATTTTTTTTCTTCTTTTTATTTATTTCTTTATTTGAAATTTTATAACAATGTCGTAATATTATCATGAAGCTAGAGTTTCAACATGCATATATTAAGGAATTAGAAAGAGCTAGAAGACAAAGGTAAGTCATATGGATTGTGTAGTACATATGACAGTTGAACACCATCTAGGAGCTAGAAGTTGAGCTAATTACTCAAACTCATTTTATAGTTGGAAGTTGAAGTAACCTGCACTTAGTGTGAAAGTATAACTCGTAATAAAATCCTCTCAACTATTAATAAATTCCTTTGAACTCATTTGTTAACTGCACTTAATGGCATGGTATTGTGCAACTTGTGTGACACTCGAACTCCACCTACCAATTGGTAGTCCAGTTAATGTGCATAAGGATTAGTCGAACTTAATTTGGAATCTAGAAGTCACTATAACTAATAGCTCTCTTATTATAACAACAATAGATTTATATTAATTTTTAAACTAACTATTAATTCCTAATAAAAAATTATAAAAAAATAGCTTATGTGATAACTCCAATTTGTGGTAGTTGGAAAGAAAATAAATAAAAAATTAAAAAAATAGCTCATGTGAAAAGTGAGCTTAATGGCATGGTAATGTGTATTGCATGTGACATTTGAACTCCATCTAGCAGCTTGAAGTGGAGCTAATTAGTCAAACTACATAATTTTACAGCTCGAAGTTTAAGTAACATGCACTTCGTGTGATAGTATAACTCTTAGTAAAATCCTCTGAAGTCCTAATAAATTGATAACTGAACTTAATTGAATGGTAATGTGCAACTCATGTGACACTCAAAATCCACCTACTAATTCAGAGTCCACTTAATGTGCATAAGCCTTAAGTCTAACTCCATTTGGAAGCTAGAAGTAACTCAGAGCTCTCTTATTAACTACAATAGATTTATATTAACTTTTAAATTAACTATTACTTGCTTGATCTCCTAATAAACAACTATAAAAAATTAAAAATAACTCATGTGATAATTGCAATTTGTGGTAGTCGGAAAAAAAAAATAGCTCATGTGAAAACTGAACTTAATGGCATGGTAATGTGTAGTCGATGTGATAGTTGAACTCCATTGAGCAGCTCGAAGTTGAGCTAATTAGTCAAACTACATTTTACAACTAGAAGTTAGAGTAACATGCAGTTTGTTTGATAGTATAACCCCTAATAAAATCCTCTCAATTCCTAATAAGTTCCTCTGAACTCATGTGATAACTGCACTTAGTGGCATGGTATTTTGCAACTCATGTGACACTCGAATTCCACCTACCAATTGGGAGTCCAGTTAATGTGCATAAGTCTTACTTGAACTCCATTTGGAAGCTAGAAATAGGGATAACTCAGAGCTCTTTTATTAACTACAATATATTTATATTTAGTTTTAAATTAACTATTAATTGTTCAAAATCCTAATAAACAATTATAAAAAAACAAAAATAGCTCATGTGATAACCGCAATTTATGGTAGTTGGAAAAAAAATTAAAAATTAAAAAAATAGCTCATGTGATAAATGAACTTAATGGTATGGTAATGTGTAGTCCATGCAACAATTGAATTCCATCTAGTAGCTCAAAGTCGAGCTAATTAGTCGAACTACATTTTACTCCTGGGAGTTGAAGTAACATGCACTTCGTGTGATTGTAGAATTCCTATTATAATTTTATGAACTCCTAATAAATTCATATGAACTCATGTGATAAATGCACTTAGTGGCATGGTAATGTGAAAATCATGAGTCTCCACATACTAACTCCACCTACCAATTTAGAGTCCACTTAATGTGCATAAGGCTTAGTCCAACTCGATTTGGAAGCTACAAGTCAGTATAACTAGAAGCTCTTTTATTATCTACAATAGATTTATATTAACTTTTAAATTAACTATTAAATACAGCTATTAGCTTAACTCCGATGATGATACAACTATGAGCTTAACAACAACAACTTAAGTGTTTCTTATGTTAGATTAACTATTAGATACACTGTAATTGACACATTCTTTAGGAATTTTTTTTATAACTATTAGGTTAAGTCCAATGACGATAGAACTTTAACTTAACTTTAGTTCCAATCACAAATTCTATTTGAAGTGCAATGGTTGATATATTAACTTTTAAATTAACTATTAGATATAAGTATTAGCTTAAATCTAATGATTCTACAACTATTAGCTTAACTTTAGATCTAATGGTAGTTATATTTAATAACTATTAGAATAACTATTATGTTAACTCCAATCATGATACAACTTTTAAATCCACTCGTGATATTCCTGATGTCGTATTCCAAACATATTAATCTTATTAATATGGTTGTTTCTAGTAGATACAACTATGAGCTTAACGTTTATGACTTTTAGTTGAAATCCAATTGGTGATATATTAACTTTTAAATTAACTATTAGTTACTACTATGAGCTTAATTCCATTGTAAATTCAACTCTAGTCATGCCTTTTACTTCAACTACAATTTCTGATATATTAACTTTTAGATTAACTATTAGATACAACTATTAGCTTAACTTCAACTCTAATCACAGTTATAATGGATAACTATTAGCTTAACTATTAGATAGATATATTATCTTAACTCCAATGATTCTACAACTATTAGCTTAAGTTCTGTTAGAACAATAATCCAACTTGTTAGTCCCTAATTACACTACTTAGTCAATTTTATTGCTTTTAAGCATTAATACACTATGTGGTGGACTAGGGATGCTTAATTGGACAAATGCCAAGTCAAATTGGGGATTTCAGACCCACATGATCACTCCAGCTCAGTTAAGCAACCACATGTGCACCCTCTTCATTGATGGTGCATTCCCATTCATTGAATGTGGTCATCTTGGTTGACTAGGAGCATTGGAGGTGGATTTTGCCATTTTTGGCTTGATTTGGTGCAATTAATACCACATTGAGACTCTAAACCACCCATATTTCCACACCCACGTTTTACAAGGTGTAACAATTGACCCAGATCACTTCATCCACATCCAGTCAACAATTCGTGCCTATTTGGGATGATTTACGGTGTGATTGGCCCACATAGGGGGGTTTGATGCCATTTTGGAAATTTTGACTTGTATGCTCACAGTTGGCTTCCAAAGCCTCACAAAACTCCTATGTTGTAATATACACTTGATAATAACATGTTTGGATGTTATACAGTTAAAAAAAAATCTTGTTTCAGTTCACATTGTGTGTGTAATTTGCTTCTCAATTGATGGTTTTTTTCTAGTTTTGCACCAAATTTGATTTGTGAGCTTCACTAATGCTCCTAGATTCTTCTATGGTTTGAAATTCTCACATGATAACATTTGGGTGGAAAATAAAAGTGCCATCAAAGTATCTACTAATCCAATTCAGAGACAGAGGACAAAACATATTGAGATACACATGCATTAGATTCGGGGTTGAGTGCATGATAGGGTGATCTCACTATGGTATTTCCCATCAACCGAGATTTTTTTTTGATATTTTTACCAAGGATTTCATAGAAAATACCTTCACCTAAATGAGATCATTGCTTGGGGTGAGTGAGGGATGGCAATTTGAGGGAAGGTTTTGTCCCATGATGTTTTCCTTCTTTTTATCGGTTCATATGGAGAAATAAATTGTAATTTATGAATTATGTATTTGAGGTGACTTGAGCCATTGTTTCCAAGGCCTCCATAATTTTGTGAGTTGTACTTAGTTGTTTGATTAAGGGAGGATTTTAGAATAGTAATCCAACTCATTAGTCCCTAATTACACTACTTAGTCAATTTTATTGTTTGTAAGCATTAATACACTATGTGGTGGACTAGGGGTGCTTAGTTGGAGAAATGCCAAGTCAAATTAGGGCTTTCACACCCACATGAGCATTCTAGATCAGTCATCCAGCCACATGTGTGCCCTCATCATTGTTGGTGCACTCCCATTAATTGAATGTGGACAACTTAGTTTACTAGGAGTGCTAGAGGTGGATTTTTCCCATTTTTTGGCTTGATTTGGTGCAATTAATGCCACATTGAGACTCTAAACCACCCATATTTCCACACCCACACTTTCCAAGGTGTAATCATTGACCCACATCACTTCAGCCACATCCACTCAAAAATTCTTGGTTGTTTGGGTCGATTTGGGGCGTGATTGGCACACCTAGGAGGGTTTGATGCCATTTTGGCAATTTTGACTTCTATTCTCACAATTGGCTTTCAAATCCTCACAAAAATCCTATGTTGTAATATATACCTGATAATAACATGTTTCAATGTTATACAGTTCAAAAATTATCTTTTTGTAGTTCACATTGTGTGTGTAATTTGCTTTTCAATTGATGGTTTTTTTCTAGTTTTGCACCAAATTTGATTTGTGAGCTTCACTAAAGATCCTAGATTCTCTTGTGGTTCCAATTTCTCATAATTTCAACTCTACTATATTAATTATTAGTCTAAGTCCATTTGCATCCACTAGTCTAGCTAATGTGCACTCGTGTAACACTAGAACTCCTAATAAAATAGTTTGAACTCCTAATAAACTCCTCCATGTTGAACTTGTGCATATAGCTAATTACACTGATATGAATTTATATTTTAGAATTTTGGGCTTGACTACCATCTATGGTTTTCATCTATAGACAAGAATGAGACATGTGTAATGTATAGATTGATTGTATGGGTGTCATTCAAAATTCATAATTAATAACATACAAAAAAACATAAAAAATAGTTTACTTAACATGCGATAACTACAATTCTTGATCTTCAACATGGTAATTAAAACTCCAATCATGATGATGTACACCTATTTATAACTATTAGACTAATTGCAATGATGATACAATTTTAGCTTAACTTCAACTACATTAACTACTTTAACTTGAACCACAATCACTGATATATTAACTTTTAAACTGACTATTATATACAACTGTTAGCTTAACTTCAATGATTTTACAACTATTAGATTAACTTCAACTCTAGTAGAAGTTATATAAGACTAGCTATTAGATAATTATTAATAATTCAAATTATATTATGAACATATCGATCTTATTAATATGGTTGTTGTTAGTGGTAGTTTTTGTTGGAATTTAGTAATGGAGAAATTTTTAAAATTGTAATTTGTGTAGTTGGAATTGCAAGTCATCTTTATTTTGCAATTCCACAACCCAAAATTACCATTTCAACAATTCATCAATTTTTTTTCAAATAAAACCAGCCAACACTAAATATTAACAACAACCATATTAATAAGATTAATATGTTCAGAATACACCAACGGGAATAGATTTGACACATTGATAATTTTTTTCCTAAAGAATGATTCAATGACTTGTATCTAATTGTTATTGTATTATAACAACCACTTAATTTGTGATTGTTAAGCTCATAGTTGTACCATAATTAGGGTAAGCTAATAGTTGCATCTAATAGTTAATTTAAAAGACAACATAAATCTATTGCGGTTAATATAACAACTTATAGTTATCTTGACTCCTGGCTTCCAAATGGATTTCAAATAAGATATTAACTACTCCCAACTGCTAGATGGAGTTCGAGTATCACATGAGCTACACATTACCATACCACTAAGTGTAGTTATCACATGAGTTGAGGGGATTTTTTAGGATTTTAAAGGAGTTTATTAGGAGTTCAATTGTCACACAAACAACACATTTCTTCAACTCCCAGCTACAAAATGCAGTTTGACTAAACCTTTTCGACATTATCTCAACTTCTAGCTCCTAGATGGAGTTCCACTATCGCATGGATTACACACTAGAACACCCACATAGTTTGTGGTTTGATCACGTCGATAGGGATCAAATTTTCAAGAGATAGTGATGGAGTCGAATTCGGAGATTCTTTTTTATTCCTCGTCATTCTTCTAGTTAAACGGGTTCAACTATGAGTTACCATGCTTGACTACATGTTATCAACGACATTCTTCCTGTTATCCATTTATCAACTATCGATTATTTTGTATACTCCTTTTCTTTTTGTCTCACATTCTTCTAGTTATTTGCCATGAACTGTTGGTTATCCATTCATCATCTATGAGTTATCGGTGCATTGCTACCAGTTATCTATTCATCACCTAGCTACTAGTTATTTTTTATATTCCTTTTTATTATAATTGTTTATTTCAAATTTTAAATAAGTGCCATAAAATCAATCTCGATAGTACACTTGTATCATCCTCGTCCGTAGATGAAAAAGGATATGCCATAGTCCACACCAAATCTCAAATAAAATGTCTATCGACGTAATTACCATGCCTTACATGAGCTATTTTTTATCATTTATTTGTTTATTTCTAGCTACAACAAAGTGCAATTATCACATGAGTTATTTTCAATTTTTTTTATAATTGTTAATTATGAATTNATATATGCCTTTCGACCTAGTTATTTTAACATGTGTAAATCCAATATATAATCATGTGTTATAAAGCAATATGTTATAAAAAATTAATGAGAGGCTGAATGGCTTCCTAATGATGATAAAAAAAATATTGTCTTTGAAATGTTAATATAAATTTTATATTTATAGTATTTTTAACTTTAAAAATGATTTATAGTTTAAAAACTAAATTTATCTTAATTTTAAGTATCATAATCATAAATATTTCATATTTACAATTCACTTATAAACAATTTCCAATATTTCCATTATATCTAGCCTCTACTTTAAAACAAACTTTATAATTTCCAAGACCAAATTATTAAAAAAATTACATAATAATATATAAAAACAAAAGTATTACCTAAAAAAATATTTTTTTCATAATTATTCCTCAGTAGAGAACTTTCTTACTGCAATGTTTTAAAGTACATGTTAAATATGTTTCCTATTATTTAAATCATTTTCCATATATTCCATATAGTCATAATGTTACCACGTTGTTAGTAATAACAATAATGATTTTCCATTTCAAATTGAAAAATATGATGTTACTCAATAAACACATAGAACTTGATTTTTGAAACCTTAAAGAAATGTACACATCACAATCGAAATACAAGTTTAATGTGATTTACACCTCCGACAATGGAAAGGAAAGTTTAATGTAAACTCGCTTTTTGAAACCTTCAAGAAATTTAAACGCATCACAATGAAAAGAAAATTTCAATGTGATTAACACCCATCAGAATTAAAAGAAAAGTTTAATGTAGTCATCGTGGTGATGGTGTGGAGTTAAAAAGATGGTAGTCAACTTCAAGTTAAACAAACTCGTTCGCTGCTAATCGTTTTCTTTTAAATATAAACGAACCGTTGTTCTTGACACATACTCATTGAATTAATTTGAATATATAAGCATAAGAATGCATTGTAGCAAGAGAAGGTGTAGTCATTCTGGCATGAGTCTCTTGAGATCACTTTTTCTCCAAGCGGTGGTCACTATCTGAGCACTGAAATAAACAACAACAATTGGAATTCTAAGTCTATTAAATCCCATAAACAGATAATCCTCTCAAACTATGAACTTTGAAAAACAATTGTTGGAAAAATAGAATATGACTAGGAATTTGTTCAATGCCTACCGAAAGAATTCGACGTTGTCCCTATCCTGTACAATAATATAACATGGAGATTTAATGAGTGACGAATCTTCAATTATTGGAATAACACTTCCAAAAAATTTGCACCTTGACGAATTCAACTAACTATCACCAATTACATTTTTCAGTGCATGAGATGTTTATAAATAGCGAGAAAGGGTGGGAAAACCATTTTAAATAGCCACATATTTCCCGATACCAATCGAATATCACTGTTCGTTTTTTCAATCACATCTTTCAATATTATTTGGTACTGTGATTAATTGATGGTTTCGTAGAAACATTCTCACAATGAGCACACATACCAATGGAAATATTCACAATTTGTGGGTTCACTCAAAATAGGAGAAGAGTCTGGATCCATCATTATTTGAAAAATTCCACTCATTAAAAAATCAATTCAACCTAACAAATGAATGATTTCATAATAGACACAGAGACAAAGAAAAAAAAAACGATTGTAGAGAACTAGCCCATGACACGAAAAGTAGTACCGTGGGTAAATAAAAACCTTAAAATTCAAATTATCAGAGTGTAAAATGTACACATGTCTCAACCGACGAATTTGACACAAGAAAGCATTGTAATACAGGAAGTTGTGATGTTATTGACATGCATATTACAATTGTAAACCACACTTATCTTTATAAAAAGAGCATACATATCTAATACATCACCTCGACTCCTACGGGGTGGACGAGCTATGATCGATGGCTGCTATGAAACCGGTTTCCCTTGCAATATTGTCCTCTTTTTAAAGAGATAATTGCTAGAACCGTGTGTTCCTGTAGCGGTTAGAAGAAGAAGGGCACAAAACTTGAGACAAACGTCCAAGCGGATTTCTAGAAAAGAACCTGCAAAACAACGCATCAAAAGTGAGATCTCACTGCATCACAACAATCAGTTGACTCAATCATCACAATTGAACTCCATGTGCTCCGCCTAGAACTAGAGTTTTTTTTTTCCTTGGAAGAGTCATCTTTTTAAATTTTTGGACTCACTCATCGAAATGCAACCACTCTTGTAGAACAAAACCACTCGAATTGAAAATATCACCCCTTTTTATTCACAAATTGCTTTGAACCCCCTATCCGTCGAGCAAGGGTTCACATTACGTTAACTCGACTCCTCTTTCTCCATGATGCCATATGGATGACAGTGATAGGTGCATGGATTCACTCTAGATCAATTTACCTCCACTCTTTGTTCCTAGGCTGCCAAATTGAAAGTTTACTAGAGATGTCATGTGAACTACATGTCACTAGGACACCCAACCGCCAATTCGAGGACTTTATTAAGAGTTTTGAAGAGTTTATAAGGAGGTTGAAAGATTTTATTAGGAGTTCGAAATTTACACTAACTGCACATTGTCTCGACTCCGAGCTACCAAATTGAGTTCAACTAAGAATTATGCACATTTTCTCAACTCCCAATTCTTAGATGGAGTTTGAATCGCACATGGATTGCACATTACAATACCATTAAGTGCAGTTATCACATGAGTTCAGAGGAGTTTATTAGGAATTTGAACCAGTTTATTAGGAGTTCGATTGTCACATGAACTACACTTTAGCTCAACTACCAATTATAAAATGGTGTTCCAGTAAACCTTGTGTAGATTGATTTGATTCCCAACTGCTAGATGGGGTTCCAATGTCACATGGACTACACATTACCATGACATTAAGTTCAGTTATGACATGAGATACTTTTTTTTTTCCAACTACCTCCAAGTGCAGTTATCACATGAGGGTGATTCCATGAAGGTGGGTAACACTTTTTGGCCAAATTTGGCGATGAAAACCTGATTTTTTTACTCATGTGCTACATAGAAGCCCTCAAAACGCATATATGCAATGTGAATTTCGACTTGCAGTAAAAAAACAAATTGTAGAATATTATGTTCGCTTCCCAATGATATTTTTTTATAAATATTTCAATGTCATTTAATGTGTGAAATTTCGCATTTAATGAACTATGTGACCTTAAAAATTTGAAGAAGTTAATAAGTGGCTCGTGTCCCACACCAATAATTCAATATTACATTAATAATTTTAAAATATATATATATAAGCATGATCTACACAAAATGCACTATGGTCTGCATATTTTTTGTTAATTTAATTCGCAATATACAATTATTTATTATTTTTCGAAAGTGACCACATATGATTTCAGCATTGTTTTATACACATGTGTGTCTATCCCAGCTTTTTTTTCATTGTTTTCAAAACTTGAAAAACCAAAGATACCCTTTTGAAGAAGACACGTCAATGTGTGGGCTGCCCATTTTTAAGAAATTTTTGGATGTGTATATTTTACCTGTGGATTTTTCTTTAAGTTGCTTCGAAGTTGTTGTCTCATTTCTAAGTGCAAGTTTTAGAACTAATTAGAAAAAAAAACCATATGAAATGCCAAAACACATGCATGATATCTAAATGGATAGAGAATTCGGTGACAAATCTAATGGTATGAACTCTACTCAGTTGTGTTCCATGAATGGCAGGGTTTACACCCCTAGAATACACAGAGAAACATTGATTTTCCTGTAAGAGGGCTAATTCTCTGTTTTTTAGGCCCTCGATCTAGGTATTAACATATCTCTATCGAGGTTTTTTAAATAAGCTCGATTGAGGTTTTATTAAACCTTCAATCAAGCTACCGTTTAAGCCTCTTTTTATAATTTTTTTGCATAAGGACCTAAATCGCAGCCTTAAAACCTCGATCGAGGTTTTATTAAAACCTAGATGAGGTTTTTTTAAAACCTAGATCGAGGTTTTTTTAAAACCTAGATCGAAGTCTTAAAACTTAGATCGAGGTATTATTAAAACCTAGATCGACGTTTTGTTAAGCCCTCGATCGAGGTGTTATGACCTCGATCAAGGGTTTAAAAATTGCTGGATTGAGTTACGTTTTTGTGTTTTTTCCGAAACTGCCTTGCCAAAAAGTGTAACTCAGCTCCATGGATGCACCCATGATTTTTTTTTTTGTTAATTATGAATTTTGTACGACGCCCATAGAATCGATTTGGACAGTACACTTGTCTCATTTTTGTCTATAGATGAAAAAACATAGATCGGAGTCCTCCCTAGAATTCTAATTATCTATACGCCTATCGTCATAATGAGATGCATGAGTTTATTAGGAGTTTGGAGTCCAGTTTATTAGGAGTTCAACTCTTGCATGAACGCCCACTCACTAGACTCATAGATGCCAAATGCAATTGGAGTAAGCCTTAAGTGATTAGAGTTGAAGCTAAACTAATAGTTGTAGAATCATTGGAGTTAAGCTAATAGTTGTATATAATAGTTAAGATAATAGTTATGCAATATAACTATGGTTAAAAAGTTAAGCTAATAGTTCTAGAGCCATTGGAGTTAAACTAATATTTGTATCTAATAATCAAATAGTTGAAGATTAGTTTTAATTTTTACAAGTATCACAAACTGTACTTATCACATGTTAATTAATCTATTTTTTAATTATTAATTATTAATTTTGGACGACATCCATATAGAATCAATTTGGACAGTACACTTGTCTCAGTTTCGTTTAATTTTGGACACCACCCATAGAATCAATCTAGACAATACACTTGTCTCATTCTTGTATGTAGATAAAAAAACATAAATAGTAGTCCACACCAAAATTCTAAGATATATAATAATCCTATTGACATAACCATTGACACAACTAGACTTGGTGATGTGATGGAACATATCGTGAGATGACTATAGCAGGATCTCCTGCCCATGTTTATGTCAACGTGTATTGTTTCAATGTGAGATGGAAAGAGTGACACACCGCCCATTTTTGTCAGCTTAACCCTAAACGACGTGTCAATCTTATTTTAGAAGTGGGTCCTAAAAAAGGAGATGTTTTATGTAAAAAGAGTACGGGAGTGATGTCATGAATGATCAATCTTCACGTAAAACAGACAATAGATATTGATTTGAAGACTATCTATAAACATCCATAGGAATAAACATCTACTATGTTAGAGGTTGAAAGCCATACGCATCCCAAGATCAAACGTAATATATAACCGTATAGATCTGAAAAACAAAACGTGCACAGAAAAACAAAACAGAGTTGGACAATAAACAAGATACAAGTTACAACAATCGCACAGAAAATATGGAAAAATTTCAGATACAGAGGAACTTCTGTCTCTGGAATGAACTCTTCGTCATTATCCTTACATCCAAGGCTAACGGTAGCAAATACAACTACTTTCAATGACAAGAGGCGGCCATGAATAACAATGCAGCTAAAGCTTGCTGAAGAAATCTATGACGCTCTAGAGCGTTCCGAATACCTTCCGCATGAATACAGCGAGCTGGCACTAACTGGCGAGCTGGCTTTCAAAGGTTTAAAATGTCCAAGAATTTAGGTTCAATTAATAACATTCTCTTATTTGAAACTAAAGGGAGGCTCTTGCTATGGTGCTCCAAAACGAAACTTTGATATTATTTCAAAAACCATATATCAAGTTACTCCAAGCATGCCAAGCGTGGGTAACTTTTTCAAAAAATTTGGTTCATGTTTTGGGATTTTGGATGCCTTAGCAGTTTCTACATGTGCTGAATCCATTTCTTACATCAAAATTATTATAAAAACAAAGTTTTGTTATTTTGCAAAATCATTCCATCAAAATCTTATTGCGTTGAGAGGCGCTCTACAGCCCATTATGGGGGAGATCTTGTAAGATGATGTAGGTTTAGTAACGTTTGTAACATGCCAGCAAAAAATAATAGTGATAGTGAATATTATGGGAGAGATTTTGTAACACAAAATAAAAAATAATATCACTTTCTTAAAGTTATTTTTATTAATAAAAAATAAATTTTCTAATAGGCCAAAATAAATGTCGGCCATAAAAGCAATCTAATATGGGGGAGATGTAATCTTCCTATCTAACAAAACAATAAAAATGTAAAAATGTAATTATTCGTAAAAAAAATATGTGGGTTAAGAAAAAAACATAAAATTGAATTATCCCCAAAACAATGTTGGCATTCTAAACAACCCATGGTTTTATTGTACATTGTTTAGGAGGCTTTGCACATGGTTTTTAAACCATATGCAAGTCCTCCTAAACAACCCATGCTTTTATTGTACATGGTTTAGGAGGGCCTTGCAAATGGCTTTAAGACCATGTGCAAGACCTCATAAACAACCCATGGTTGTAGGAGGGCCTTGCATATGGTTTTAAAACCATGTGTGGGGAAATGATGCAATATTCGTTTGTAACTAAATAAAAAATAATAAAAATATTATATGTCAACCATAAATAATATTAAATATTAATAATAAAAATATTATATGTGAACCCTAAATAAAAAGATGTGTCTTTTGTTTTGAACCAAAATCAATGGATACCTAAGAAGAGGTTTGCACCTAGAGAAATTTGATCCATCTCGGCACTTGATAGAGCCTAGGATTTGGATCTACGTTGGTTTTTAGAAGACTTCCATACATAGCTCTTGCATAATTTTATTGAACATATAAGCATGATTCTTGGTTTCTTTGCATGAATTTTTTTGAGATGTAAATGTGTTTCTTCCAACACTTATCAAATCCAATGGTACTAATTTGGGATTCTTAGTTTGGTTGCATAAATCTTTTTGAGACGTAAATGTCTTTCTTCCAACACTTATCAAATCCAATGGAACTGATTTGACCAATATTCTGTGTATTTTTAATATATGGTGTAGTTGTAATATGCATACAGATTCGTATTGGTGGACAAATAATTTTTTAAAACCAATTTAAAAAAACAAACTTTAATTATTTAAACACTATAAAACATAAATACCATTCAATTTAGTTTTTTCTTATTAAAATAATTATTGTTGCGCCGAGAGGCACTCTACAGTCCAATATGGGGGAGACCTTGTAATGTGATTTAACGTTAGTAACGTTTGTAACATGTTGGCAAAAAATAATAGTGATAGTGAATATTATGGGAGAGATCTTGTAACATGATGTAACATTAGTAACGTTTGTAACATGTCGGCAAAAAATAATAGCGATAGTGAATATTATGGGAGAGATCTTGTAACGTGATGTAATGATTGTAACATGTCTGCAAAAAAAATAGTGATAGTGAATATTATGGGAGAGATTTTGTAATAGAAAATAAAAAATAATTGCCTCGAGAGGCGTTCTACAGCCCAGTATGGGGGAGATCTTGTAACGTTATGTAATGTTACATAACGTTATTTTTATTAATAAAATTTTTTTTTGCGTCGAGAGGCGTTCTACAACCCAGTATGGGGGAGATCTTGTAACGTTATGGAACGTTATGTAAAGCTATTTTTATTAATAATTTTTTTTTTTAATTATAGGCCAAAATAAATGTCGGCCAAAAAACAACCTAATATGTGGGAGATGTTCTAATCTTTCTACCTAACAAAACAATAAAAAAGTAAAAATTTAATTATCCATAAAAAATTGTGGGTCACAAAAAAAACACAATATGGGCGTGATGTTGTAATGCTCCTACCTAACAAAATAATAAAAAATTAAAAAATTGAATTATCCTAAAAAAACATGGTTTTAAAACCATGTGCAAGGCCTTCTAAACAACCCATGCTTTTATTGTACATGGTTTAGGAGGGCCTTGCACATGGTTTTAAAACCATGTGCAAGACCTCCTAAACAACCCATGGTTTTATTGTACATAGTTTAGGAGGGCCTTGCAAATGGTTTTAATACCATGTACAAGGCCTCTTAAACAACCCATGGTTGTAGGAAGGCCTTCGATGTGGTTTTAAAACAATACATGGGGAAATGTTGTAATGTTCGTTCCTAATAAAATAAAAATTAATAAGAAATATTATATGTCGGCCATAAATAATATTAAATATTAATAATAAAAATATTATATGTGGACCTTAAATAAAAAGATGTGTTTTTTGGTTTGAATCAAATCAATGGATACCTAAGAAGAGATTTGATCCCTCTCGACACTTGATAGAGCCTAGGATTTGGATCTAGGTTGGTATCACTTTAGTAAATTTATTTTTATTAATAAAAAATAAATTTTCTAACAGGCCAAATAAATATGGGCCACACAAACAATCTAATATGGGGGAGATGTTGTAATCTTCGTACCTAACAAAAAAATAAAAAAGTAAAAATTTAATTATCCGTAAAAAAAATATGTAGGTCAAGAAAAAAAATTGAATTATCCACAAAAAAAATGTTGGCATTCTAAACAACCCATGGTTTTATTGTACATGGTTTCGGAGGCTTTGTACATGGTTTTGGAGGCTTTGTACATGGTTTTTAAACCATGTGCAAGGCCTCCTAAACAGCCCATGGCTTTATTGTACATGGTCTAAGAGGCCGTTGCAAATGGTTTTAAGACCATGTGCAAGGCCTCCTAAAAAAACCCATGGTTGTAGGAGGGCCTTGCATATGGTTTTGAAACCATGTGTGGGGAAATGATACAATGTTCATTCCTAAAAAAATAAAAAATAATAAAAATATTATATGTCGGTCATAATTAATATTAAATATTAATAATAAAAATTTTATATGTGGACCTTAAATAAAAATATGTGTCTTTTGGTTTGAATCAAAACAATGGATACCTAAGAAGAGGTTTCCACCTAGAGAGATTTGATCCATCTCTGTGCTTGATAGAGCCTAGGATTTGGATCTACGCTAGTTAATAACCAATTGGAGTCTCTCACTTTAGCCAAGTTGTTCACATTTTTTTTTTAATTATATGTCTAATTTTGTTATGTAAATGTCTATGTACATTTATGGTATATTTGGGAATATTTCATTAAACCCATTATATATCATTACCCTACTTTGTATTTTATTGTTTCTATCCATATTCCTACTTGAATTATGCTAAATTATGCTTCACATCAATGTGCTTGGTCTTTGAGTAAAAGGTAGAGTTTTCTACCAAGTGAATGATGTTGTAATTGTGACATTACAACGAATACCTACCTTGTTATTTGCTAGGAATAGTTGCATACACAACATCTCTTTACAATCCTATGTTGCATCGATATAATCTACCTCAGTTGTGAAGAGAGACATTACTCTCTGTATCCTAGATACCTTGGACACTACTGCACCTGCAAATGTATAAAAATAACTAGTGGTATATTTCCTAGTGTCCACATCTCCAGCCATACCTTCATTTTTAAATCCTTCAAGAACAATATCATTATTGCCAAAACTTAAATGGAAATGACTACTACTCTTGAGATGCCTTAAAATTCACTTCACCAACTTCCAATGTTGTTTTCATGGATTTTTAACGAAATTCCTTACTACTCCCATTTAATAGTAATCCAACTGCTGAAGCATATGGAATCTAATCCCTCATTCTTCTCAATACAAGGACAAGAATCAACAGTCGATATGAATCCCAATGCATGATTTGTACCAATTGTCTTGGCATCCTTCATATTGAACATGTTAAGAACCTTCTCAATATATTTTTCTTTTGACAACAACAACTTTTTGTTATTTCTATCAGAGATGATTCTCATGCCCAATATTTGTTGTGTTAGAACCAAATCCTTCATTGAAAATTTCATGTGCAAATCCTTCTTTAACTTGTTAATCATGTTAGTATCATGTGTAACAATTACGATGCCATCTACATATAGAAATGATATAATTTATTTTTCATGGTCACACATCTTGATGTAAACACAATGGTCAACCTCTTTCCCACTAGAACATGCTCCATCATAAATGAAACAAGTTTATTATTTCTTTCCTAAGGTGCTTGTTTCATTTCATTGAGGCTCTTCTTCGACCTACAAACCAATTTATCTTTACTTTTGAATCCTTTTTTACTACTCCATATAAATCTCCTCCAATTCTCCATGAAGTAAGATTGGCTTCACATCTAACTATTCACACTTCATGTCTAAAGTAGCAAAAAGACCAAGAATAAATCTAATGGATGACGTCTTAGTAACAATTGAAAATATTCTAGAAATTTCAATACCTTCTTTTTGGGTAAATCCATTTACCACTAACCTTTCCTTGTACCTCTCCTTCTTACCTTCACCCTCATGCGTAATCATGTATGATGATTTTTTTTTGTAGATATTTTTTCCTTTTGGAAGCTTTCCTAACTCCCAGGTTTTGTTTTCAAATAAGGAATCCATTTCTTCCTGCATAGTTTTCTTCCTATTTTTACTATGCTCATCATCACAAGCCTTGTGAAAACAATTAATTTCAACTTCCTTGGTTAGAAAAATATAGTTTGAGGGTGGATACCTTCGTGGGGTCTTATGAGGCCTAGTAAAGTTCTGAAGCAACTGGTGGTGCATTGTATGATTACACCTCTTGTAGTGGCTAGTTTAGGGTTTCTTCTTCTTGTTTTCCATCATTTTCTGTTGTTTGTCCATTATTTTATCTTTAATGTCCATCATTTCTACTTGCAATTGTCATATATTTTCTTGTCGTTCAACAAACCTATCAACAATTTTACTTCCCATCAACAAATAGACCTATTAAACATCTCTAACTTATTAAATATGATGTCTTTGCTCCTAATAAATTTTTGTTTAACTAGATCCCATAGGCGGAAACCAAACTCACCATCTACATATCCAGGAAAAAAATTATTTCATGGATTTATTGTCTAACTTAATTCTATGCTCTTATTCACATCCAAAAATTTTAATTGATAATAGTTTACATTCATACCAATCAAAACTTCTTCATAAATTCCACTGTCAAAGGATATAGGATGTGGTAGGTGATCAATTGATGATGTAACATTATATCCTCACTACTTATACCCAAAAATGTTTTTGCAACAAAGAAATTAACAACATAATCCTAGCCTTATTGTTGGAAGGGGTTTTGGACACATTAGTTACGCATCATCGCAGATGCTGTACAAGCTCAAAAGACATCCCGTAAGAGGAAGATTAGCACCCAAAGCGTAAATTTGAATAGATTTTAGATTTTGTGTCACCATTTTTTATTTTGGACCATATTTTGTGGATATTGGTCATGATTTTGTAAATTCAGTTAAGATTTAGTTAAAAATTTGTCCAAGTGGACCCTGAATGTAAAGACGCAAGCCTATAAATAGAAGTGGAATTGTAAGTGTCAAGGGTACTACAGATGGGGATTGAGATAGTAGAGAACTGAGATAACAACATTTTTAATGTTCTGGTCTATCCAGGGACGCCTCTTTAGCAAATTTCCAAGTGGAATACTTCCATAGAGGAAGTGGTGACACAACTTGAAGAGCTAGAGAAGGAAGCTAAGAAGATCACTTAAGAAACGAAGGAATTTTGGGGCAGCATCGTCTAAGATGTGTAGTTAAAGAAACTGACCAAGAAGTTGTAGGAGGAAGAAGAGATGGAGAACAATGCCACCAGTCATTTGGATTACACAGTCGGCTGAAATCCAAGAGTTGCAGCTGCAGGTTGGAAAGGTTCAAGAATGCCAACGAAAGAGAAATGATCAACTTGATGAGTTCTAATAAATTGGGGCACAACTATCTGTAAAGGCAGTTACCGTGCTAACGGATGTACAAGAAGTTAAAAAGGAAGTCGTTGAAAAGATGGTGGAGCATCCATTGAAATAGGATTTGCTGGGAAGTCAAGACATTGCTGAGAGAATTCAAGCTCAAGTGAAGGAGATCATTGAGTAGTATGCAGACTTTAGACCGAATAACAATGAGTACACCATGTCCACCTAACGTGGCTCGAGGGCGAGCCACAAGATTGTGTTGGGGGCTTGTTCGGAAAGGTTTTGGACACATTAGTTGTGTAACATCGTAGATGCTACGCAAGCTCAAAAGACACTGCACAAGAGGAATATTAATGCACAAAGCATAAATTATAATATCTTTTATATTTTGTGTCACCTTTTTGTATTTTGGACCATACTTTGTGGATATTGGTCATGATTTTGTATACTCGGTTAAGAGTTAGTTAGGAACTCGTCCAAGTGGACTTTGAATGTAAAGGTGCAAACCTATAAATAAAAGTGGAATTTTAACTATCGAGGGGACTAGAGACAGGGAATGGGCATAGTAGAGAACTGATATATATCTGTTGATCTGTGGATCTGTTTTGAATATGTGGAATATTTTTTAGAAGTAATACGATAAGACATAATTTGATCTGAAATAATGTTTTATTTTATCTTTGATTGTCTTAGTGATTCTACAATCATATCGCAAATGTTAAGTGAATCTTTGGCATGGATCTATGATGAGATGTTTCCCTGCTTTTAAAGATGTTATTTTACTGTATCTGTTTTCACCTTAGATAGGTTACTGCATTTGTAATGAAATGATGAGATCTGATTGAGAACAATGATAATTGTTTGTGTTAATGCCTAAGTAATGAGATCTGTTAATGCTGCACTGAGTTGTTAATATTGATTACACATTGTCCCTTCCTATTCTGCAGAAACTTGGTTTCGACATCTCTCCCTTGAATGCCTCGGGTGAGACCTCATCCGCTCCACGGGCGTCGCTAGATGGGGTAAGACCTATCTAGGCTGGTGCTCAAGGAGATCGCAGTGGTCTGAGGGTCGAAAAAGTGAGACCCCTCTCAACTGGGATTTGTTGGCTGGTTTTGTGTCAAAACTTATCCATGATAATGCGATTCATACTTTTTGTATTACCATTCTATGGAGTACGAGGGACAATATTCTAATTATTTATGCCAAACCTATTACAATAATCCTTTAATTATTTGTACCAATACTATCCACTTATATTTGTCCTCAAGAACTTAAACAATTTCTTAGTCTCTCTTTCAAGACCCAGGTGAAACTTTTGAAAAATATCTAATACCTCATTCTTGCATTTCATGAGGCGGGTTTAAACTTGGCTAGTTTAATGGTCTATGAATGTGAAAAAATAGGAGGATCCTCCTAGAGAATTAACATTGATTGGCCCAAACTCATTGTTGTGTACCAATTCTAATGGAATTTTTCCTTTCATGGCCTCCTCCCATAAATCAAACTCTCTATTTACTATGATATATACAATTCCCTAAAATGGTAATTTCATAGGATGTCAAACCTAGAAGCATATTTTTTCCAACGAGAAATTTTAGGCCCTTTTCTGTCATATGACTGAAGCACTATGTCATAATTATGATGAGGTTTCTTCTTTTGAAACAAAAACCACATTTTATTTTCTTTATGTTTCTCTTAACTTATACAATGTTCATGTCTTAGGTCCTCTAGCCATGACTAGTGCCCCTTTACTTATTTTCCACTCACCTTCTCCAAATATTGTGGATCAACCTTCATCATCCAACTTCCCCGTAGACATGAAGATGATGCCCATTTCCAGTGCCCCTTTACTAATTTTCTATCCACCTTTTCCAAATATTGTAGATCAACCTTCATAATCCAATTATCCCATTTCTAGAACATGCCTATCTTGTTTCAACAAGATAAAATTTCCATCATCTGTTTAGAATCATACATCTGCCACTCTAACAATGTTACACAAATGATTATTTCCCAAATGTACTCTACCATAGTCCTTGGTTTAATATGAAATGGAATTGTTTTTACATCGAGTTACATGGTGAGATTGCCCGGATTCAAGGATTCAAGTAATACTATTTCTATAAGTATATAAGCATGCATCTTCCACTAAAGTAGTAAATAAAACATCCCCATATGAAACTACAACAATGGTTACACCTTCATTTGTGTTAACTGATTTTTATTTGTGTTGATTGAAATTTTATCCTTCTATTATCTCTTCCAAATTCAATTATGTATTTTAATGTCTCTTGGTTTTCTAGAATGAAAGCAAGTGAGTATATATCTTCCTTATTTTGATCCACCCATTGAATTTGAATGCCCTTGTTTATTTCAATCAAATTTTCGTCCACATACAACTAGGTTTAGCGATTCTCCTCTGTATTTTTTGTAACTGATTTATGTCGTCGATTCTCAGTCATTAAATTTTTGCTAACATTATTAAACTCTAGGATCCCAGTAGGTGCTAAAGTTCTCATGCACACTATGGAACTCTCCCAATTGTCTAGCATGTAGCACATGACTAAGATGGCTCTAATTTCATCATCCAAGACAATTTTAATAGAGACAAAATGACTAGTAATTATATTAAACTCATTTAAATTCTCTGAAACTAAAGCACCTTCCATATTGAGGTTATAAAACTTCTTAATTAAGAAAATTTTGTTTGATGCTATGTTTTTTTTATACGAATCATTTAATTTCTTCCACAAATATTCTATTGTCTTCTCTCTAGACATATTGAAGTAGACATTCTTCACTAAGAACATCTCGATTGTAGGAATGGATTTCATGTCAATTTTGTTCTGGTCCTTGATTGGGATCAATGAGGGTTTACTTTATATTGTCTCAATCGACAAATATAGGTCTTTTAAAAATAATATGTCTTCCATCTATGATGTCCATAGAGAGAAATTGGACCTGTTTAATTTTCCCATATCACTCATTGTTCTTGTCTCCATGTTGCTTCAAATCGAAATCCCTTAAAATGAATATCACAAACCCAACTCATGTTGGTAGAAATCAGGTGCTCTGAGGACCTAACTCATGCCAATGTAATGACCTGAGATCTATAATACTAGTTTTTAAAGGTTTGAAGGCATACATGTCCCAAGACAAAACTTACATATTTGCAATAATGTTTCTCTATATGTGCGCTAGTGCATAATCAAATTCTATTCGAGGTTGAATCTCCTGCAGTTACATGTATATAAAAAAATGCACACAACAAAGAAACTTGAAATTGAAATTAGAGACATACACCAAACAAGCTACAAAAATTTCATAGAGAACGGGGGAAACTTTTCAAAGATAGAGGATTTGGAATTAATTCTTATTCATTCTACTTACACCCAATCCTAAAGGAATAGTGTACAACAATTGTCATACGTATAAGAGGTTTCCATGAATTACAATCTAGATAATACTTTCTAAATAAATCTATGAGTGATCTGAAATTTCAAGATCTCTTTAACCATTAAAAATTGTATGTGAAATTTGTATGTTAAAAAATCATAAACAAGCTTAAAAGTGAAATTTTGAATTCTTAAAACACATAAATAAGAAAATAAATAATATCCAAACCATGAAAATGAAAGAAAATAACTAATAACAGAGTTCACCCCTCTTGGGATACATCTCTGGGACGCTGCCAATGGGAAGGTCAATATTGTTAAGTCTTTAGAGCTTACATAAATGGGTTTTTGGGACCACTTATTTTTTTTGTCAATCACCAACAAAAATAGACATCGCCACTGCAATCCTCTCAAAATTTCAATAAAAATGAGTATAAACTCGACTACCTTTTCCTGAGGCCTCCTCTAGCACACAAATTGATAAACTCTGATTGTACAAAAGACAAAATAGTACATATTTCCCACCTCAATATCTATTCCCATTAATGATTTTACTTTTCCTTGGGAATTATTTCTAAGTCTCCCTTGAATTGTGTGATCGTGATGTGTTTCCTATACATGTTAATGGCTTTGAAAATCATGGTTTAAATAGTTTTTTGGAGTGGTTTTTGGGGCGAGGGAAGGATGGCCATGTGCCCATTTGTATCCTTGATCTTAGATAAAAATTGATAAAGTCATTAGAGGAATTTTCAACTCAAAATGGGCCTCCTAAAATGAATTAATAAAATAATAGTTAAAATAATAAAATAATATTGATTAATTTTGGAGGAAGAAAAGAAAAAAACTACTTTTTTGTTTGTACTTTTGACATATCTCCCTGTGTTTGTACTTAAATTTCGATCGGGAGAGCTCGTTGGATGTAGAATTAAATTCTGCATCCAACGAATACCCACTCGGCATACTTTTGACGGACCCCGCTACCCCAAAAAAAAGAAATACCTGAAAAAATGAAATGATGACATCATCATTCTGTTTTTCAGGTATTTATTGTTTTTGGGGTAGAGGGGTCCACCAAAAGTATGCCGAGTGGGTACTCANTTTCAAATTTAAAGCAATTTCATTGGCTAACACATGATGACATGGAATTTGAATAAAATTTAAAAGGCCCATTTTGAGTTGAAATTTCCTCTAATGGAATTTGTTTCGTACCACTTAACAAATGGGTGTTGGACGAGTGGTAAAGTGGGTGGATTATGGGGGAAAATGTCCTAGGAACCTGTGGGCCTCGCCCCTTTGAACGTGAATTTTTTTTTATTTGATCGATGGTTTATGCAACAATGTTGTTTGTTTGAATGATGAATTGTCCGCGTGTAATGTGGCTTGTTTTGTAAGTTTCACAATATAACTTGGACATGTTGTAGCTTGTGGTCTCGTTGTTGGTGTTGTGTTGGCATAAAATGTAATAATAAGGGGGCCTCATTCTTGGAATATAGGTTGAGGGAAAATCCATCAACACCCCCCCCCCCAAACTTTAAAAATGAATTTCAATTCAACTTTATATATAATTTTTGTTCCATACATGTTAATAACTACTAGTGGGATCCTTGTCTAGGAGGGCTTAGTGGCCCTAGAGGTTGTGGGTTCAACTCCCATGGTCTCCAACAATTTTTGGTAAATTGTACAATAATATGCTAATAGGGTTTCAATGTGACATTACCTCATTCTCCCACCTGTACTTGTCATTAAAACATGTCAAGCTTCCAAGCTGCGAAATCACTAGTCCAGTCCATGTGGAACCCTGTGGTGCTTCCACAAGCCCTCTGTATGCTAACTATACCTTCACATTGAACCCTCTAGGTGTGCCACGTGCCCTCCTTTTCCTAGTTTTTTTTACCACATTTTAACATTTTTGTCGAGATTTCAAAACCTAATAGCTTTGAAATCCGGAGATCGTTTCGGGTGAAACAATTGTTGCTAGAAACATGTTGACGATATCTATACCACCGTAATATTTAATTAACTATTTGAATACTTCTATTCTGATCAAAATTTCAGATTTGTAGGATCAAACCTTCCCACTAAGAAGCTTTTCGTCCACCAAAAGCATGAAATTATTTAGAAAATAAGTGAGGGTACATATCCCTCACACTTTAGGTCTCTAGCCATCGTGCTTTACTTGGATTCATTCCTTTCATCCCCATAAAAAGAAATTCGATGTCACGTTTTAATGAAAATCTATCCTTCTTATCAATTATTACATCTTCCTAAAGTTCATTGAGATATTCAGGAGGAAAATCATCGACATAAGGTACTTGAACTTGTACATATCGGTCTACAATCATAGGAGGCTCATACAGTCTCACATTTTCCACATTAACAATGGAATACATTTTGATATAAGGAGGCAATTCTAATTGAAAATCATTATTACATACTTTATCCAAAATTGTAAAAGGTCCATACCTGATTGGTGTTACGGAGAAAACTTCCTATGGCTTGGGGTGTACCACAACAGACAGAGAAACCATATAAATCAATCCCTTCCCCATATGAAAGAGAAATATAACATCTAACACTAAAGGATCTCGAAACATACCTTATTCCGGATGGTTGTAGTAGATCCCCGTTGAGATTTTTCCAATCCCGCTTGCGTTAGCAATTTACTCTCAATAAGAGTAAACAAGTAAAGCATGCTATATAATATAGTTTTAGGCCTACTCTATCATATATAATCAATGATACATAAGAAATTAAACACATCCATAGATTCAATATTCATTTAAATGCACATCATTGGATAGGAAAATATATTTCTATTAAATAAATCAGAGATTACATAAGTGACAACCTCTGTCAGCACGTCTGCGAACCGGAGAAACTGAGTCCTCCACCTGGGTCTCCACCACCTCAATCCTCCATCTCTCAATAGAAATATCACAAGAAAAGGAAATATTGGGAAGAACACAAATTTATTCAAGGGACAAAGGGATACAAACTCAAGTACAAGAAAGCTACGACAATAATGGACTATAGTTTTCTTGCTCTTCAATTCCTCCTCTTCAATGCATCCAAAGGGTTCCTTATATAGTGATTTAATGGGGTAATGGAAGGTGAAATATGAGCGATATCGAGGCATATGGAAGGCCAAGAGACAAGTGATTCAGATCCACATCAAGGAAAACTCCAAAACTATTTGGCCTTTTGCACACATCCTGATGTATGTGGGTTTAAGGTAATATCCGCATATATACGTGAGAAATGGATTAAAAGTCGCGTACAACAAATAATGAGTGTTTTTAGGGATGATCATGGAAAGATAAAAGGTACAAAAATAGTCCATGGGGTCCAACAAGTCTACAGAGGGACAGGGAAGACCATAAATGTGTGATCAACCATGTGTGGTTAAATCAGCTGTAACAGATGCCCCCTAATGTGTGAGGTCAAAGGGATAACATGATGGCTGAAATACATTATAAATCCATCCCAGAAGTTGAGTGATGAAGAACCATGTGGAAGAACCAGCCATCCAACAGTATAATACAATAATCAAACTTTGCATATGACTGCAAATACATATAGCATTCCCAGCTACATAAGAGTACAATGGCCATGAATAGGCATGATATACAAGCTATGACATATGTGGTCATCACCATGTACTATATATAATAGATCAAAATCTCCATGATAAATATATACAAAGGACCAAGATCTCCATGAAAGCTGAAGATATACCATGGATCAAGATCTCCATAATGGTTGAAGATATCTGACATACACTAGAATCAAGTCACAAGAGCTGAAATCTCATGAAGACTGGCATGATCAAGGAGGTAGCATATATGAAATTCCACCAATATGGAAAGTCTTCTACACAAACCACTACGAGTACATTTCCTACTATAAGAATAGAGGTGTCGAGGTCAAACATAGTATTCCATTGTCAGATTACCAGTCACTGATGTATACCATTAACAGACACGAGATCACCCACTGATAATGAAAATGGTAATCAAGGTACTAGAGTGCAATATAACAAGTGTGAATAAATGTGTTGAGGTTGAACACTTGGAAGAATCCATTGATAGTGAGACATTGATGTATTCCCGAAGCTATCAATGGCGATAGAACCTACCACTGATGACTGTAAGTCTTAAGGCACTCAAATGAATCCAGACTCCTATCCCAGAATAAATGATTCGAAGTCGATGGGATGGAATCCGTTGGAAGGAGGGAATTAAGGAATCCCCCATCAACCAACACGAGGTACTTAGCAACGCTATATAATTTGGAAGGACTCAAACAAGATGTGCATGAACCAGTAATAGTACCAGGAATGGCCGACATGTAAATTCAAGACAATTAAGGAATGGCTGACTCAGGCTTCAACTTCCTTCGAACAAAAGCATAAAGGTGAATGGTGACTGAATGTAGGCAGCATCGAATCAATATACAAAACTGGGACATCTATGCGACACATGAGGAATTGACAAAGGATCCCTAGAGACTAGAATCTTAATCAGTTGGTGGAGATAAACTCAGAGATACAAGTACAACACCTAAAGTGAAAATACTAACCCAACCAACAGATATGATATACATTGCTCTATTCAAAGGAGACACGACTCAACCGCTTCCAAATATAACATCTTTTCCTATCCAACTTTTTGCTTTTTTGATTTTTTTGGACTTTTTCAAATATTTTGAAAAGCTTCAAAAAGAATAAAAGTGCTTTATAGTTACAAATCTAGGAGGAGACGAGCGGCAAGGGGAAAACAAATTAGTTCCAAGCAGTGCAACATACCTATGCTCAATGCAAGGAAACATGTGCAGGATAACGACACTTGGGGGAAAGTCCCCTCCCAATTGAAAAATGGTGAATCAAGCTGCAAAAGATATATAAAATGGCTCAGCTTAGATAGACATGAGACAAGCTTGGGCTATATGGCTAATAATCAAAGTCAAGGAAGCTGGCATAAGGATAAAAACGGAAAGAAAAACTGATGATAATGCAATTACAACTTGACATATACAAGGGAGTCCTGAGGAAAAGGCCAACATAAAGGTCAAGAGGAGTATGAAGCTCTTTCTCAAAGTCATGGTGGTACTATACAAAGGACTCCCACACCCTAAAGGAGAAATGTCGGCATGGGAACCAAATGCAATATAGGATCTAACTAGGGTACCCATGTATGGTAAAGCTCCACCATTCACAAAATGTCACTTCTAAAATCAGCAAGAAGGTTCCGTGACAAGATGGAATGGGTTCATACCTAAGGTTAAAATGAAACAATCATAAGGTTATGCAAAATGAAAATGGATGTGAAACCTAACCTATATGCTAGTTTAGACATAATACTTGCAGTAGATACAAACAAATCAAAGCCACGGTCAAACTGCACTCAAAATGGACTCCTACAACATCAAATTAGTTCAAACGGTCCAAAATGATAAAAAAAATATAGAAAGTGGGTAAAAATTTCAAACATTTTCTATAATTTGTAAAAAGTTTAAAAATTTTCATATCATTTGAAATTTTTACCCAACATAGTGCATTTGAGCTCATAACTTCAGAAGCAAATTCTGGGAGCATCATCGAATGGAATCTCTCCCCATTTGATCCAGGTAGATTCTCATTCCCTCCTCTTTCATTTTCATGCAATTTTTTTCAATTTTCATGGTCCATTTCATTTTTTGAGCTATCCATACTTGTGGGTTTCGGTCCACATAGAAATCGGGCTTTTTCCGAGTATAGGCCTCACCATACGTGGAAAATCCACCAAAAATCGTGTACATACATGGCTATTTTGAGAACAGTAAGGTATAGAGCCGCAAACAAGGTTTTCAAAGGAAAAAAATGATCAAAACTTTTGTTTTTTGTGTAGGATGGTGCTAGAGTGAAGGGAAAGAGAGCATGGTGATGTGGACGGAGCTATGCAAGGTGATATAATGGCCCAACAAGCATTACGGGCATGTGTTTTATACAAGTTTTGGTGTCTTGGCAGTCTGAGGGCCAAACCAAGACTACTCCAACTATTGGTGGACTATTGGGATCCAGAATCTAAGACATTTTACATAGATGGGATGTCACTCAGCATTGAGGTTGAGGACATATATTTTATTACTGGTTTGTCCTGACGATGAGAGATGGCGAACCTCTGAGCTGATTATCAATGAGTACATAGCTGTGTAGTGCTTTCTAAATATGGAAAATGTTAGGATTCAAATCCCAATAAACTCTATGCAGATTTTAGGGTTGAAGGCCACAATTTTGGCACTAGGAAAGATTGTCGGGTTGGATTCACTCCACCAGGACTTGCAGCCAATGATATTCTATGTGGTAGAGTGTATGTGACCTACAGTATATGATTGGAGTACAACACTATTGAGCAACATGAAACAATAGCTCAGTGACTACAAGATGGGAAGGATACATAAATTTGGGTTTGGTAGTATACTGAGCATGTTTTTCTTTGAGCGGGTGATAGGGCTAAGCTCTAGGGTGGACATTGCTCCACATGGAGCTTGGGATCTAGCCCAGTGACATTGGGCAAATTTCATGCATAGACTGGGAGAAGGTAGGGTGGATAATCCCTACCTAATAGACTTATTTCCATGGTGGCGGAGACAGATCGTCACCATAGACGACTACCCCTATGTAGGGATAGACTTCAGCAGAGATCTGGATATGCTGCTACCACCAGGATCAGCTTATGGCGACATAGGTAAAGAATCCCAAACCCACTTTTTAATTTTTGAATTATTTCATTATTTTGTGTTTTTTGATATATTGACTCAAAAGACATATTTCTGGTGTGACGACACATAGTCACAATCTGTCATGTATATGCAGATGTAGGACCATGGTGTCCAAAAGGCTTCCCTTGTCATCAACGGAGGGGAAGAGGAGACAATATCATGGGTGCGGATGTGCAGCGGACTCCCTAAAGCATCACGTAAACTTTGTTCCCATGACACACAGGGTACCCATGGCGCAAGTTGAGGACTTACTTGAGGCCATGTAGCATCAGGTGGTTGGTATACCATGAGCATGGGTTCAACTCTTTTGACGGATAGCTAGAGACGTAGTGCTATATCATGATTAGAACCCCCCTCCTCCTCAGGCTTAGAGACCTCAGTGTATTAAGTTTTGTATGACCGTGTATTATATTTTGGTGGCTCGAAAGCCCCAATTTTGTATATGACACTTATGTATTATGACGTCACTTTTTGGATTTGAATGAAAAAAATTTATGATGATCAATTTTATTTATATTTACATGTGTGTAAAATGTATGTTTGTGATATGGTTATGGTTTATGAAACAAATGCCAATCTAACACATAGTTAGCATATGATTCAGCAACTTGATTAAAATCTCTTGGAACATGAATGTATGTTATATTGTCAAATTGTCTTTCTAGCAATATCACACGTAATAATCTTTGCAATAATGTCGAATCCCTAATACAATACAAGCCATTAAGATGTGGAACCACTAATTGTGAATCAAGACGTACATCAAGAAAATGAACACCATGTGAAATGGCATCACGCAATAACTCAATGACAGCACTATAGTCAACAACATTGTTCGAAGAAGGTCATAAACATATGCCTCCAGAAGACAATACTTGACCCATAGGAGTATAAATCACCCAAGCAGCCAAAGCTTAGTTTTGAGTGTGGCAGCTAGCACCATCAACGAATCCCATGTAAACAAAAGACTCCATCGACATCTACCATAAGAAATGAAAGTTAATCAACAAGCCCGATCACCATAATAAAACCTAACTATGCAATGAAAAAATGTACAATAATATACAACAATCAACCCTGGATGAACATCATACATAGTATTTTTTGAGATAGATCCCATTTCTAGGCTCTGCGAAGGCTGTCCCTTCATAATCAACCAGCTCATAAGTGCCTTTCTCTAAGACTCATTTAACCATGTAAGGACCATGCCACATGGGGTTGAATTTCCCTGTCCCCAAGGGCTCCTTAGCTTGATCCCACAAAAGGACCAAGCTACCTTCATTAAACCTCCTTGGATGGACAGACTTATCATACTGGACCTTGACACGATGCTTGTTAACCTCTAGAGCCACTAAGGCACTGCTCATCAAGCTACTCTAAGTGGACCAATTGCTCTTCGAATGTGGAAGTGTCAGGTAAAATCTCTACAGCTAGCTTCAAAGAAGGGATTTTGCATTCAACTAGTAAAACTGACTCCACCCCATGTAAAAACTAATATGGAGAGAAACTGGTGGTAGTATTAACCGTGGTTATATAGGCCCATAAAGTAGGATACAACACAATAGGTAAATTGGTCTTGCTTCATGTGATGGTTCGTTGGAGAATATACTTAAGTGATTTGTTCACTGCTTCAACTTGTCCATTCGCCTTAGGGTAATAAGAAGATGAATTCTCTTACTTATACCCTAACTTGGATTCCAACTCTTCCATCATTTTATTCTGGAAGTGCCTACCATGGTCAGTGACAATCTCTTTTGGAATGCCAAACTGGCTGATAATCTGGTTGAAAATGAAATGCGCAGCTATCTCACCGTCAGTTTTAATTGTGGGCATAGCCTCTACCTAGTTCGTGAAGTAATAGACAACCGCAATCATTGTGATGATGCCCCCTAGCCGAAGCTGGGTTGCAATTTATAAAATCAAGCCCCCACTTGGTGAAGGGACAGGGGGTGACAATAGGATGTAATGGGGCTAGATGCGAGCACATATTGCATGCAAACACCTAGAAAAGCTGGCACTTCTTGAATGCATTAACACAATCTTTAAATATGGACGACCAAGGATATCTTGATCTCAAGATTTTTTGGACTATAGAAAGTCCAGATAAATGACCACCACACGCGCCTCCATGGAAATCATTTAGCACAACCTCGGCCTCATCATGGGTTAAACAACAACACAAAATTGAATCTACCCCACGGTAGTACAAAGTGTTATCCCCTATAAGGTAATTCTTAGCTACATGATGTAATTGTTGTCACTCATCCTGTGAAAGGTGAGTAGGGACCTTCAATGTTTGCAAATATACAATGATATCCCGATACCAAGGGTCCAAAGTTGAGATAAGGAAAATATGCTCATCGACAAATGTATCCTCGTAAACTTCCTCGTCCTCCAAACTTCAAAAATCGGATACAAGCTTCGCAAAGATCAATGATTTCTTCGATTTCACCGAAACGAACTCAAGATCAAACTCTTGCAAAATGGCAATCCTTTTATTGTATTTTTCCCCAATCATCCTTTTAGTGAGTATGAACTGAAATGGATTGATATGAGATATGAATAAGGTTTGGCGAAGGAGAATGTAGTGTCTCAAATGCTGAACTGCAGGAACGGTAGCCAAGGCTAGCTTCTCCACATGAGAATAGTGAAGTTCTGCATCTATAAGATTTCAGATCAAATAATATATGACATGCACATGGGGCTCCTCATCCTCCTGAATGAAAACCATACCAAATGTCTCCATGGATGTGGCCAAATAAATCAAGAAATCACGACTATAGTCGGGTGGACTAAGCACGGGGGTCATTGCTAAGGCTCGCTTAAGAGCATCAAAGGACTCCTGGGCTCACTCATCTCAATAAAAAGGGGTGTCCTTCTTCAAAATATTCATAAAGCATTTAGTCAAATTGGAAAAATTAACCATGAATCTCCGCAATAAGTTTTCCATGCCTTTCAAACACTAAAGGTGTCTAATATTACACGAGGGAGACAATTGAAGTATTGCCTCAACCTTTAAGGGATCAACTCTTATACCCTCCTTGGATGTGATGAATACTAGCAAGTGACCAACAGTCACGCAAAAGATGCACTTATGAGGATTTATACGAACCTAGTAATGACGACATCTTTTGAATACTAATCTCAAATGATATGGATGACGCGCTCTCAAATGAGAGTGAGTAGCGAGATCATCCAAATATACTTCGATAATCATTTTGAGATCCTAAAAAACTAAGGTCATGGCCCACTAAAACATATATCCAACGTTTTTAAGGCTGAAAGGCATCTTTCGATATGCAAAAGTACCCCAAGGACAAATAAATGCATTCTTATGTTAATCCTCGGGCTTAATCTGAATCTGATTATATCTGGAAAAAACATCCGTAAAGGAAAATACCTCACTCCTACCACACTCATCCAAAATTTGATCAATAAATGGTGTGGGGAAATTATCCTTAGGACAGGCACAATTTAAGTCATGAAAGTTAGTGCATATACGGATTGCTCCCTGCTTCAATCCTTAGGAATGAGTTTTGAAACCCACTCTGTCAAAGGAACGGGATATATAAAACCAGCTTTCAATAGTTTCTCTATATCACCCTTAATGGTAGGTGCTTTTCTAGGATCCACTGCACATAAACGTTGTCGAACCGGCTTTGCATCCGGATAGGTTTTGATCTTATGTTTGATAATATGAGGTTCGATACCTGGCATCTCATCTTATGACCAAGAGAATATGTGACAAAACTGTTTAAAAAACTTGGTATAATCCTTGATCTCATCAAGGGAACAATCCACCCAAATGTAGACATTATCAACCTTTCCAGGATCATGAGAAATATTAACAGGAATAGTTGGTGATACATTAGACATGTTTCCATTAGCCATCAAACCAAGAGAGCTTACTGGAACCATAGGGCAACCAATACTCTTGATAAGAATATCCCTAAAGTCATCACAATCCATACGATCAAGCTTAGGAAGAAAATATGATCGATGATGCAATTCCTCCCAAGGTTGCTCAACTCCTAACATGGCCTCAAGAATAGCTTCATCTGATGGAAAAGCATCATCGAGGAAATCATGTGAGTGAAATGACTCTACTTCCCATGCTAACAGCACATACAAGTCCTTCCCCTGTGTCTGTGAAGAGGAAGGACTAGGCTCTGCAACTTGATCAATATTGTCTTGATATTCCACCATTGTTGTAGGAAATGGCACGTCCGTCTCAATGGGTACACTTGAAGTAATTAGTGAAGGAAGAATCCAAGGATCTTCTAGATGGGTAGTGTGAAAAGACACCAAATTCAACGAGGATGAATCCCCACCAAAACTAGACCCAATCATAAGAATGGGTGCATGACAATTAAAGGTTCCCATAAGAGAAGGATACATACCTATGCCCACACTCCCAGTTGCTGGCTAAGAATGATCGATAATGAGTATAGAAGCTCCCGATGATGCATTGACACTCGAATTTTGGAATGACATTTGATCAATTGTAACAATATTCCCATTAAATGGAAAGCATATCACTTGAAAGAGGGAAGAAGCTACGGCTTGCGTACTATAGTTCTAATTCCAACCCAACAAAATATTGTAGTCAAGGGGCGCATCAACCACCTTGACCTCGATCGTGACAGTCTTCCCTCCCAATTGGACCTTTAAGGAAGGAATAATTCTATGCGGCCGAAATGATCTACCATCAAAATATGTCAACATAGTAGTGGATTGAGAAAACTCAGGAGAACCTAAGCCCTTCCAACAAGACAAAGACATCACGGAGGTGGCAGTGCCTTCATCAATGACAGTACCCTTCACTGTGTTCTTAAGACACTCTACATGAATCAAAAGAGACACGTAGTAAGGAAAGTGAGGTTGTACTCCCATGGTTTCAAATTTGATCATAATAGAAGAGTTATCATCATTAACCCCAAGAGCAGACAACAAATGTTTCCTCTATGAAGGACAAGTCTGAAGCACTTCTAACGTGGACATCGCACAAGGAGTCTGGCCCAAATCCTCGACAACTAAATAGTTTCGGGAATCTTGGGAATTAGGATTGTGCCCTGAACACTTTAATACTTCCTCAGGAATGCGAGGTTGAGCTTCAGGTTTATCCATAGGATTTTCGATTCGCAAAGGGATCTTCGGTGGGGAAGGTTCTTTCCCAAGGTCTGGTTGTGATGAGCCATAGTCTTTGTACGAGTCACAACCTTAGCATCACTCATCATGTTGACGCATCCATGACCACTAGCATCCTTTGGTGGGTTTTGATCTCCACTCGATGCACAACCAAGATCAATGGTCCTCAATTTTATATTTTGATTGTTGGGTAAAAGATTAGTTAACACAGTTGGGCCCTGTGCTATGAACCTTGAGTCCTCTTCCATAAAGGGAACAAGTGAGTAAGATGGTCATCATTACAAAACTTGCAAGGAAACTTCACCTTACATTTAGACTGATTCTCCCCCCAAACATTAGTGTTCCTGTCATTACTATTATCATTTTCGTTCTTGTTCCCACCCTTACAATCATTTTTTCCTTTTTTCTTATTCCTTCTAGGATGCTAGTTTCCTTTCGGGTTCAACGATTGCACGAAAAGTACATTCGTTGATTAGTTAGGTTGAGATGAAGTTATAGATTTTCTCGACGTAGACTGGTTAATTGAGAATTGGCTCACTTCTTTCACAACCGAGTCCATAGGTTTGGTACTTGTACACCCCACAATACCATCGGCATGTGGCCCAGGCTGACCTTGGGGTCGAAATTGGACCTAGTAGCATTGCATATAATCTCATACAAAAGTCTGGATTGAGCATAGATCAAATCCAACTCTTGTGCCCTAAAAATAACATGTTCCCCATTTTGAACTCTGGATGTTGAAACATCCTTTGCTATGTAAGGTAATAAAGATTTGAGGAACCACTCAAGAAGAAACTCTAGTGGTATAAAATCTTTGATTAACCGTTTCCATCTACGCCACTCTTGAATATGATATGAAATATGTGTGTCTTTATCTTGCTGGAAGGTCAACAAGAGTTCAGTACCGACGTCATAACGTACAGGTAGCTGGAAATGATTAAGGAAAGTCAACGCAAGATCATCAACCGTATCATAAGCCCCCTCGAGTAACTCTATTTACAATTTTGTTGCAGGACCCATTAGGGTGCATTGAAATAGCCTCAAATGAATGGAATCATCATGTAAGAAATTGGAAGAGCACCAAAGGTGGAAGGTGGTGACATGCTCACCAGGATCTTCACCAGCCTTACCTTCGAACTTGGGAATGTCCAAAGGAAGCTTGTTAGGGACAATCGTCCATGCTAGGTTATGAGACACAGGATCGTTCACCAATCTTGAGAAGTTAGGTAAGTTCAAAGTCACAAGGAAAGGGAGCCTAGGTTGAGTCAGTCGATTCCATGCTCCCTGGTAGTTTTGATTCGTCTAAAGTTAATTGCTATAAATACCATGGCCTTGGGCATAATAAACTCCTCCCTTTTGGCCCATGTAGGCTTCCATGGAAGAATTATGATGTGGGGTGCCTTGATTATGAGGTGCTACAAAGACATAATTAGAAGAGTAAGCAGGTTGTTGATACCTGTACCCATATAATTGATAGTTTTGTCCATGGTGCAGTCTATACGAATGTCCATGAAAAGCTCCATCAGGTGTTCCATGGGATGTACCATGCGAATGTCCATAGTTAGGTGTATGGGAAGCTCCATAAGTTGGAACATGAGACAATCTAGAAACAGGTACATGACTTGTTGACACAACAAGAGGTACTTGACTTTGAGATACTACTGTGTGAGCAGTCGCAAAATGAACATGGCTAGTAGCAACATTCCAGCCTGAAGGCCCACATGAACTAGGTGGAGGATGAGTTGTTAAAACTGCATTCAAAGGAACATGGTTTGAAGATGAAGGGACATGTGAAGGAATGTAAGTGGTGTTTCCAATGTTCACTCATCTTGATGCTAGTATCCACATAGGATTACTAACACTAGGTCTAGGATGAACATGTGAAGTTTCCTCCACCATAGGGATGGAGGGTGCAATGTGACTAGTGCCCCAAAATATCTCCACATGGAAAGGTATGGGAGTGCCCCTAGGCATAGTGCTAGGACCATTTTTTGACTCAGCACGATGTCTTGGATCAGGTGCAGGGATACCAGACATGTCATATCTAACATGACTAGTGCTTACGGGGTCATGGTGAGTCTCGTCCCTCGAAAACCAATACCAATGACCTATGAGTGAGGGATCATAACTAGATCATGAAGGTTGTTCATATATAGTATCATATGTGCTAGTACTATCTTCCTCCCCAACCTTGTGAGGTGGAGAAGACATCTCTGGAATCTCATCCTCATGATCTCCCATGTTGTGTGAATCAAAATGAGAAGTAGTCTGCCTAGACTGTCTAGTTCTCTCTCCCAAAGAAAGAGGAGATGTGGAAGGTGGAAGTCCTACTAAATGATGAGAATGGTGGGGTGTCGCACCCGAATCCACAATGACTCAAAAAATTAAAATACTCGATCTAATTACACAAACCCTAGGCAAACTAGCATGCACAGAGCATACACCTATAAAATGTAAAGCCAAATCATAAGAAAAAAATGGTAGTATATGTGAGCTCCTGAATGAAGTAGGTATGTCTCGCCTAGGAGAGGCCTCAGACTCCCATACACAACAACTGGAGGTTCGTAACCAATTATAGTGTCCCTTAGCTTCAACGCATATAGCAAATGTGTTGTCCGACCCATACCTGGCCAAGACACCTGTAAAATAACCTCTACAAATATGCCCTTGATAACCTAGGTAAGGCAACTAAAGTCATATCGATATAATCAATGCTGAGGAAAACCATCATAGGTGGGATTGACCATATGGGAAGGGTAGCAAAGCCCGAAACTCTCGAAAGATCCCCCAGATACGAATACAATCTTGGAAATGTCTCCAATGCTACTCATTTACAACCAGGGGTCATCCCAATCATAACTGTTCACAATGCATCATGCTTAAATCCCTTGTAAGAGGAGGATCCTGAGAAACACTAATTATATAAAGGATTTCACACTCTCACCTGGACAAACACCTAATTGTTTTGTTTAGTGGTCTTGGAGAATTGACTCACCATGAATTATTCCAAGACCCTAAAAACCAATCTTGTTGGTGCACGCTAAAAAATAAAAGAGTGTAATTCATTTTATTATGTGTTGATTTTAATTGGCTTTATTACTCAAAGGATAAATGGACGTGCAACTAATGATTTTATGACACAATAAGAAGTAAAATGCACACCTAACAATCAATGCAAATGCACTATGTCGAATGAAAAACAGGGTATGCTACTACGCGAAGTGCAAAAATTTTCCTTCAAATGTATATGCAATCATTTCCTATGTGAAAATCTAACTAATATTCACCAAGCAAACCTAATGCAAGTACCATGCTAAATGAAAAATGCAAACAATGTGTAACAATGCAAAAAAGAAAAATGTTTTTGTATTTTTGAATTAGATGACAAAAAAACCAAAAGTATGACTCTACAACCCTCACACTCTGCAAGAACTCACAAAAAATAGGCAATCAAAGCACCAAGGTAAAATATACCTAATGCACTAATCCCAAAACAAAAAATAGAAAATCAAATGACAAGAACATTTTTCAAAAATCAAATAAAAAATAGTCTCTGGTCAAAAATAGAGGAGAGATACAGACTCAAAGCATCAAAGAAGAATCAGCAATCACCCAAACTCACCCAACAACACTTAATCTTCACAAAAAAACACAAAATCAGGGCATACACGACTATTCCCAGTAAACTTGCCTACATATGCTATTATTCTAGGAAAACCCACTTGTACACGTGACTGTGAAAGCAAAACCCACGTACAGGAAGAAAAATATAGAAAAATAAGGTAAATGGACAAATTGGGACAAAATTTACTTCTCCAGGATACTACTGGGTAATTATGCCCCGAGATCTAACACAGAAATAGAAAAATCAGAGCAATAAAAGCACATTGAATGCCAAAAAATCCCAAAAAAACAACTAGGAACCTCCCTAGTATGGTCACCAATTCTGTTATAGAGAAAAAATACTATGGCTTGGGGTGTATCAAAACAAACAGATAAACCATAGAAATCAATCCCTTGCCCATATGCAAGAGAAACACAACATCTAAAACTAAAGGATCTCGAAACATACCTTATTCCAGACGGTTGTAGTAGATCCCCATTGAGCTTTTTCCAATCCCGCTTGCGTTAGCAATTTACTCTCAACAACAGTAAACAAGGAAATCATGCTATATAATATAGTGTTAAGAATACTCTATCATATATAATCAATGATACATAAGCAATTAAACACATCCATGGATTCAATATTCATTTAAATGCACATCATTGGATAGGAAAATATATTTCTATTAAATAAATCAGAGATTACATAAGTGACAACCTCTGTCGGCACGCCTGTGAACCATGGAAACTGAGTCCTTTACCTAGGCATCCACCACCTCAATCCTCCATCTCTCGATAGCAATCTCACAAGAAAAGGAAATCTTGGGAAGAACTCAAAGTGCTCCAAGGGACAAAGGGATGTAGACTCAAGTACAAGCAAGCTACGACAACAATGGACTATAGTTTTCTTCCTCTTCAATTCCTCCTCTTCAATGTATCCAAAGGGTTCCTTATATAGTGCTTCAATGGGGTAATGGAAGTTCAAATCTAATTGATATCGAGGCATATGGAAGGCCAAGAGACAAGTGATTCGGATCCACATCAAGGAAAAATCCAAATATATTTGGCCTTTTGCAGACATCCCAATGTACACAGATTTAAGGATAATATCTACGTATATATGCGAGAAAGGGATTAAAATTCACGTACAACAAATGATGAGTGTTTTTAGGGATGATCTTGGAAACATCAAAGGTACAAAAATAGTCCATGGAGTCCAAAGAGTCCGCAGAGGGACAGGGAAGGCCATAAACATGTGATCAACCATCTGTGGTAAAATAAGTTGTAACAATTGGCTTCAACTTTCTACCTTCACCATGGAGTCAATCTTTGTTTATATGAATCCATACTTGATCACCAATTTGGAAATCATGACCTACTCAATGCTTATCATTTCCTTGCTTTTACTTGGCCTAACTTGATTCTAACTGTAATTCGTGCACTGTTTGATGAATCAACTGGAACTCATGAATAAAATTGTGATGTTTTTCTGCATCAACTTGTTAATTTTCTATTGTATATTTCCCAAAAGCAAAGTTTGGGTCACAGAATTTTTCATATTTTCGTCACCTATCGACATATATTCATCTTTCTTCTTCATAGTATTATCCATTTATCATTCCATTTTCCATCCATTTGTTGTAATTGCCTATAAAATACCATGTTACTTCCATTGATGCTTTAGTGGTTAATCATGCTTCTTTTCCTTTATTTTTAATGAATTGGAAACTATTATGCATAATTTTACTATGATGGTTTGTGGAGTTATTTTCATAGACAGGACACTCACAGCTAGTTCTTACAGTTGGTTGTGACAACCTTAACAAAAAATGCATGCCAGTTAAGAACATATTTATTTGCGTCTCGATTTTTGGGTATATGGAAAAGAATCTCGAAAATGTGAAACATGGGTTTTTTACATAACATCCTCATTTACTTGAATTGTGAGGGAATCACCAAACAAAAATAGAGTGTGACTCATATATAGGTGGTTCTTCAAGAGGGTATTTTCCAGATTTACAGTTATGGATGGTTTTCCAAATTAGCAAATTTGTTGAAACAGATCAAGTTAGGGATTCAGTTTCTCATTCTCCTGAGAGAATTTTATGTATAAATATGTAATCAATCTCGTGACAAAGGGGAGATCGAAAAAGAAATTTTATGTTGTAGGATTTGATCCAGAACCCATTTTAATGTTTTCATTCTGATAATACATGCTAGTAGTTTCTTGATTTTGGAGTTGTAGACTTTGATTGTGGAGATCCAACTCTACTCAGTGGAGGAAGGGCCCTCTTCCTTGAGCAGATGCCCGTAGTGTTGATTGTAAGTGTGTTATTGTTTATATTTGATTATTATTTCATTCATGCTTCCATTAATTAGATTTATCATAGTTGTATGCTTTCATTCATTAGATTTGTCATAGTTGTGTTGTTAACTCATTCGATGGATCGTTGGTCAACATAGCACTTCTTTTAGATTTATGCAATTAGATATTTTTTCATAAGAATTGATTTTGTTGAAGTGTGACTACATTTACAGTTTGGATTTATGAACAGGTTTTAGGTTTAATTTCTTTTCAAGAAGGTGTGACCTAGTTTACAAACAGTTTTGATTTCATACCAATAGATCAACAGTGTCAGGTAGAAATTGTGCTTGCATAGATATTGCATGATAGCTTTGGAATAAAAGAATTCCTTGGGTTGAAAATTTATGTTTTGGGAGTTTCAGTTGTTTAATTAATTAAACAATATCCCACCAAAACTTTGGTGCCATTGCTGAGGAAGTTATCAATGGTGCAAAAGTACATCTAACATTGTTTTGTAGATGCATTGTTAAAATAGGGCATGTAGGTTGCATGCTTACTTTTCAGTTTATTGAATTTGCTTTGAGTGCATTTTTTTCCCTTCTTTGCATTTAGTTTTATTTTATTTTCAACTTTTGGAGCATAAATCTTATCATTCCCCTTAGTGGTGTTGTAAGCACCACCCATTATACTAACAAGTTGACAACAATAGTCGAAGGAGGAGCCTCAATATAGCACATGAAGAATCTAATGAAGAGATGGCATGTAAGAAAGATGTAGAATTTGTTATCTTCGAATTTCCCATCAGAGATTCATGAAGAGTGGCACAAAGGAAAAGCATTCCCCCACATGTTCTACCAAATTTTCACGATGTGGAAAATGAAGACCCTAATGTATTGTTATTTCAATTTGAAATAATTTGTAAGGGATATGCTTATTGTTCTAATGATCAAATGTTGAATGTCTTTCCCCTTACTCTAACAAGAACAGTCCTCTAATGGTTCATGATCCTTGGTGGTAATTGTATACAAACTTGGGAAGACATGAAACATGTATTCTTGAAAAGATACCAAGATTATTGCAGGTTCAATGAAGACATCTTTGAAATGACACAAGGATAAGGAGATATTCTAGAAGAATATGTGGAACAGTTTCAATATAACCTCCAAAGATCGAAACAAAGGAAACTGGGGAAGGACACCTTGAAAAGACTTCTATTCAAGGGAATCCAAGCTGAATATTTAGCAATATTAAGTCTGATGGGAACAGGTAATGTATTTTAGTTAGCATATTATGATATTTGTGAGTTATGTAGAAGGTATTCAAGAAAAAAATTCAAGATCGATAATACTTCTAAGGAAATTTTATCTTTATTTTTGAAATATGTTGCAAAAACAAGATTTTTACGAGATGAAATTAGTAATTTATTTGAAAATTCTAATGTTGATATTAATGATTCACTAAATTAAGAATTGTTTGTGTTATCTCCCAAAATAATTTATTTTTATAGTATAAAGAATTTAATTCACACAATGAGGGATATGAATATCACTGACAGTTTGAAAGCCTCTGTTTTTTATGAAAAATTTCACAAATTTGTAGCTTTCAGTGGCTTGGGAGAGGATCAGGACATCTCATTAGCCACTGACAGACATACGGACTATGGCTTTCATGATCAGATGAAAACCTCAATGATCAGAGGTTCTAAGGACTACGTATCGACGAGGCAAAGCTGAAAGTTTCCACAATGTCGGTGATATAAAGTACTAAATACTATTAAGGTCACGTATCGGAAATCAGAAGCACTACTTAATAAAGCGTCGAAACTTGAAAACACTAACCATTTCCAAGATAGTTCACTAAGGACCCACAACGGCAAGAGACAGACTGACTATCGGTTCTGCGAAAATAGAAAATCATCGGCGATCGGAAGAACTGAGGACTATGGATAGATGAGTTTAAAACTAAGCATATCTGTAGTGTCGGTAAGGCAACCGAGAAGGCCTCTGATCAATGAAAAAAACCATTCCGATAGTGATAAAGCAAAATATCTGACAGTTAAAAATATAAAGTTTTAAAAAAATAAAACAAAAGAGATAATGCGGATCGGCAAACAACAAGACTGTCCATCAGCGGCATAGAGGACTAATGTTCCAATTCCTTCATCAAATGACTTTCTACAGAGATAAAATTAGCTCATTTCACCTCTAAAACAACGGCAGTGTTCCGGTCTAAGGCATCGATGAGATAGAGTACAGAGCTTTCGATTTTCGATCGCGAAGCTAGTGGTTTAAAGCTCTAACACTACAACAACGTTCAGACAAGAAGTTTCGACACGTTAATGATTACATATTTTGATCGTCGATGAGCTAATGATGGAAAGAATTAATATGTTTAGGATTGGAGCACCAATGGGCTAGAGGAAAGAGCTTCCAATCGTCGATGCATAGACCGTCATGATGTTAGTCATTTAAGGCGTCGACACTGTGGCAGCATTGAGACTTGGGGCACCGATGGGCTAGAGGACAGAACTTCCAATCACCGATGCATAGACCATTGCAATGTTAGTCATTTGAGGCACCAACACCGTAGAAACATTGAGTCCTGGGGTGCCGACAGATTAGAGGTTAGAGCTTCCTATTGGCAACTGGGATGACAAGGTAGAAAAAAATCGGCAGATTAAGCAATATAGATCACATTGGTTAAACCACAAAAACACTGGCTTTTGGTGGAAAATTTACATTGGACCAGCACCCATGATCACTATCAAACACTTCAGTTATTAAATTATTTGCTCAGTGAACTAGATCTTCGCAATAGTTAGAAAAATAGTTAGCTAGGGTTTTAAATCCTAATCTAAAAAAATATCACTTTAAAGCATGTTTTGTGCAAATAGATCGAATTTTTAGGATCTATATTTTTATGGTAGAATGCTATAAAGCATGAGACTGATTTTATAAAAAAGGTTCAACTTCAAGGATCTATGAGCTGATAATGCTTTCAAGCTTCTCATTTTACTTATTCATGATATAAGCTCTTTTGTTGTGATCTGTTCAGCCATCATCTCTTTCTTTACTGTATTTATGAATGAATGTGTATTTAGGTCATTTTTAGATTGATTAAAAAGATGATAGGAGGCTTGGGGTGCCGATGAGTTAGAGGTTAGATCTTTTGATCGGCAACCGCAACGACAAGGTATAAAAAATCCGGCGGATTAAGCAAGATAGATCACATTGGTTAAATCGCCGAAACACTGGCTTTTGGCGGCAAATTTAAATTGGACCAACACCCATGATCAATATCAAACACTTTAGTTATTAAAGTATTAGCTCAGTGAACTAGATCATTGTAATAGTTAGAAAAATAGTTAGCTAGGTTTTTAAACCCTAATCTAAAAAAATATCACTTTAAAGCATGTTTTGTGCAAACAGATCGAATTTTTAGTATTTGTATTTTTCTGGTAGAATGCTATAAAGCATGAGACTGATTTTATAATAAAGGTTCAACTTCAGGGATTTATGAGATGGTAATGCTTTCAAGCTTCTCATTTTACTTATTCATGATATAAGCTCTTTTGTTGTGATCTGTTTAGCCATCATCTCTTTCTTTACTGTATTTATGCCTGAATGTGTATTTAGGTAATTTTCAGATTGATTAAAAAGATCATAGCTATCATCCTATTGGTTTATTAGTGCTATTTGATTTATAAACGCCATCCTCATCAGGATTTAGCCATTTATATGAATGTGTTTTGTATGTAAGTCTACCATCCTGGTGAGTTCTCCATCCCTGCACCTTATTGTTGAATTTCTTAGCAATTACAACTAAAAGCCTTGTAAACGAGTGAGTTTTATGCATGCCTTGAGAGTGGAAAGGTTATATAGATCAATTGAATTGATCCATATCAAAAAACCCTAAAAACATTGTAAGTTACCAGGCATCCTCGAGCTACAACCTAGAGGAGTTTCTTGTAGTGATAACAAACTAGCGTCATTGACGGGGAGAGGAGATTGAAGCTCAGCTTCCCTGGGAGACGACAGAGATCCATGCTTTGATGATAGACAAAGATTGGACATTATTATGGTTGTAATCATCTATCTAGTGACTCCATTGATATAAGGTGGCTTCAAGAAGACCAAGTACCAAAGAAAACCCAAAGGGGCCACCAGCAACACCTGTTTCAGATCCAGAAGAAATTTTGATGAAAGCTAGGGCTTTACTAAGACAGACCAGCAGTGTTGCACAAAAATCTACATCAGGTATTTCAAGAAAAAAATTTGGTATTATTTCTTCTGCTGAAACTCTTAATTCCCAGGAATTTTTAGATATATCTGAAAAGTCTAAGGGTTGGGCATCTTCAAGCACTGCTGCTTGTGAAGATCCAATCCCTGGTGACTCCACTAGGATAAGTATACCACCACCTTTTTAGCAAGTACCTTCATCAGCACTGCCTTCCATAACCATGTCCATACCCATTTCCAATATGGCCACCCCTCAATTGACCAGGATGGAAAGGATCTTCGTAGCTAGGTATGCAACCCTAATTTTGTCAAACCCTCTCGCAGCCATGCCTACTGGGGATTATCTCAAGTATATGCCTAAGTTTACATGGGAAGGGGATTTCACTGCTGAAGAACATCTAGAGGATTTTTACAGCTATGCTGAAAATATTAGCATAGAACAAGAAGATGTATGGACCAGGGTTTTTGTACAAAGCATAGATGGCTAGGATAGAAAGTGGTTTAAGGAACTTCCTGCTAGGTCAGTAGCAGGCATAGAGGCCCTAGATGACATTTTCCTAAAGCATTGGGGAGAGAGGAGAGACCATCTCTACTATATCACAGAATTCAGCCACCTGAAAAGAGAAAATGGGGAGTCTGTCTCCAACTTTACCAAGAGATTCAACAACATGTACAACAAGAACCCCACTGAGCTTAATCCCACAGATAAATCAGCTATGATAACTTATGCAAATTCCTTTGACTCTGATCTCTTCCTACTTCTCATAGAAAGGAGGTCTGCCTCCTTATCACTCATGCAAGATGTTTCCCTAGAGGTAGAGTCAAACATTCTGGCATCTCAGAAGGTCAAAGGGAAGATATATAGGAAAAAGTAGCCAACAGACTATAGTGGGGCTTCAGCATCAGAGAACAAGATTGAAAAAATGACCAAAATGTTAGATAACCTGACTGCTGAAATGTCTAAATTGAAGGACCAAGGACATCCACCTGTGAGGGGTAAAGGGCCAAGTGACTTTTCTCCTCGAAACCCAAATTTTCTTCCTTATAGAAGAGGAAAACCCCCAGTTTAGATTCTCAGAAGGGAGATAAATCAAGGGGAAGATCAAATGATAAGAGCTCCATTTCAAAATGATGTATTAGAAGAAGAGCCAGAATTCATTGAAGAAGAATGGGAAGCTGAAGACAATATCCACTACATGGAGGATGAGGTGGACTGTTCTTTTCTAACACGGGAAGAACATGAGGAAGCCCTCATTGATGAGGAGATCACTGAAGAAGTTGTATATCAGGATGATTGTCAGGGAGGTTACAAACTGAGGTCTAGGCTGGTTGCTCCCATCAAGAAGAGTGATGTACCTGTCAAGCATCCTACTGCACCAGCTAGAAAGTGGTTGTCCCATCCAAAGCATTGCATAAACCAACACCTTCAGCCACACCTGATCAAGTCCAACTTAAACCTATAGCTCATGAGGTAAGGTTTCCAAATAGGTTGCATTATTCTTTCAACCTTGAGTCTAAAATTCAAAAATTGAAAATCCCTTTCCCTCTAATTGAGCTAATGAAAAATGATGTCTTCAAGTCCTCCATTCTGAATTCCCTTCATCCCAAGGTTCACATTGACACTGACTTTGTGAAATCTCAAGATGACAAGCCTGTCATGACCCTAGTCCCCATGATTGAAGACCTAAAGGAATCCTGCCCACCATTCTAGATATCCTTGAATATCCATGATAAAATCCTCCATAACTGTCTGTTGGATTTAGGAGCCTCTCATAACCTAATGCCAAAGGCTGTGATGGATGAGATTGCCTCAGCATCACCAAGCCCTACCATGATTTATTCTCCTTTGACTCCAGGAAGGTCAAGTGCTTGGGCCTCATCAAATACCTTGTTGTAAACTTAACTCAGCTACCTTCAAAAAGCTTAATGATGGACATTGTAGTGGCTGATATTCCTCCAAAATTTGGCCTCTTGCTATTATAGTCATGGAGCAAAAGACTAGGCAGCACCCTTCAGATGGATCTCACATATGCCACCATTCCCATGTTTGGAGGGGAGACTAAGAGGCTATACAGGGAAAATCATCTAGCATACATTATAAGCAAGGAGAGCCACTCAGTGAATCACCCCATCTACACAGTAGACACCAATTTTGGGTCTTTCATTTTGCAAATAGATGATAATCAGAAGACATCTCTTCAGCTCACTAATCCCACCCATCAGCAGCCCGAAGAAGTAACAACAGTGATCTAGACCATGTATTTAGATGGGGATAGCACTCAAAACTGAGCAGGCGTGGGTGTAGTATTGATCTCCCCATCTAAGGAAAATGTTCACTTATCTTATAAGCTTGATTTCAAAACCACTAACAATGTAGTAGAATAGGAAGCCTTGCTGCTAGGAGTTAAAGCCACCAAGGAGATGGGGATCATGTGTGTGAATATTTTTGGGGATGTAGACCTCATCATATAGCAGGTAAACAACACTTTTTAGATAAAAAATATCAGATTGAAGGCCTACAGGGACGAGGTATGGAAACTCAGAGACTCCTTTATGTTTTTTGAATTGTCATATATTCCTATGGCTTTGAATCACCTGGATGATTCCCTGGCCATCTCTGCAAGTCTATTTGTTCCTCATTTACCCCCTAAGCTCAGCTATGATGTTTAGGTCAAGTACAGGTCAAGTACAGACCCTCTCTACCAAACAATGTAAAATTTTGGAGGGTGTTTGAGAATGATGAGGAGCTTAGTAAATTCCTTCAATTAGTAGATGAATTCTCTGACATACACATAGACCAGGAAAAACTCAACATGGAGGAATCCAAACAGCTCAAGTTAAAAGATAAAGTGATTGAGAAAAATATTGTCCAATTGCCCAGCAACTACATACCTTGAGGTCTAGTACCACTGGAAGAACTGTTTGATCACAATAACATCCCTCTCAAGCCTACCAAAAAGGATCTAGACCCTACTATCTAAGAGAAAAACATAGGCCTCCAAAGCCATCCTAAACTGATAAATCTTTCCATAGGGTTGAATGCTGATCAGAAGTCTAAATTTTACAGCTTGATAAAAGATTTTGCTGATGCTTTTTCCTGGGAGTATAGGCACCTAAAAACTTATGACACCAATATCATCTAGCACATAATTCCTTTGGAGAAGGACACCATTCCTTTCAAATAGAAGCTAAGACCCATCATCCCTCTCCTACTACTAGTGATTGAAAAAGAGATCCACAAGCTCCTTAAAGCCAAGATCATAATCTCCCTCAGGTATTCCAAGTGGATTGCAAATCTAGTAATGGTAAGAAAGAAAAATGGATAAATTATGTTGTGTGTCGATTTTAGAAACCTGAATAAGTTTTCCAAAAAACAAAACTATCCACCGCCCAAGATGGAACATCTACTGTAGAAAATCTTGGGGGCCAGGGTCATGTCCTTCCTTGATGGCTTCTCTGGATACAAGCAAGTTGCTATGCACCTAGATGACCAAGAGAAGACTACCCTTACCACCCCTTGGGGCACCTTCATGTATGCTAAAATTCCATTCAGGATAATAAATGTTGGGGCTACTTTTCAAAGAGCTATGGACCTAGCTTTTGTAGGGATAAAAGATAAATTTGTGCTGATATATTTGGATGACTTAACAGTTTAATCTCACAGCCATCATGACCACTTGCAACATTTAAGGAAGGTATTTCTGAAGTGCAAAAGGTATGGCATATCACTGAACCCCAAGAAGTCCCAATTTGCACTTAATGAAGAAAATCTCCTAGGCCACATAGTCTCAGATGAAGGCGTAAAGATTGATCTAATGAGGGTGGAAGCAATCCAAAAGCTGTAAATACCAAGGTCAAAAAGAGACATTCAATCCTTTTTAGGAAATATAAACTTTGTCAGAAGGTTCATTCCAAATTTCTCTGATCTGGTAAAGCATATAATAGTCATTTTGAAAAAGGATGTAGAAATAAAGTGGACTAACCAGGCAAGAAACTCTTTTGAAGACATCAAGAAGGCTATCATGGAGGCCCCAACCCTGGTTAGTTTTGAATACACCAAGGGTGTTTACATTTTCTCTTTTGCATCTTATGATGAAGGTATTACATATCTCCCTTCAGTGGCAATTGTACTATGAAGGTATTACATTATACAGTGGCAATTGTACTATTACAAAAGAATGATGAAGGTCTTGATCATCCAATTGCTTTCTTCAGCAGAACCCTGAGAGATGCTGAGCTTAAGTATGACCCAATTGAGAATCATGATTATGCTCTCATAAAATCTTTGAAGACTTTCAGAATCTACATTCTCCATGCAAAGGTCATTACATATCTCCCTTCAGCTGCTCTGAAGGATGTTTTGACTTAGCCTAACATTGATGGGAAGAGAGCTAAGTGGATTTCCAAACTCATTGAGTTTGATGTAGAGGTCAAACCCACCAATATGGTAAAGGGATTAGGCCTAGCCAAACTCATGGGCAAAGAAAACTGTGAACTGATGGGAATAATTTTCACATGTGTCAGATCAGCAAAGATGCAGACTATGGTAGCACCTGAAACAGAAGTAAATCAAGATCAGAATAACAGTCCATCAGTAGCTAAGAACGTATCTTCATGTGAGTAGTATGCATGTATCATTCAATTTTTGAAAAAATTAGAAGTTTCTCCTAATCTCACTCCTAATCAAGCATGAGCTCTTAGGTTGAAATCTGTTAAGTTTTGTATAATTGACAAACTGCTATACTAGAGGGATCAGTATGGAATTTTGCTAAGGTGTCTAGATAAAAAGGAAGCAGAGCAGGTCGTGCATCACTTTAATTCCAGTACATGTGCAGGCCACCACTATTGGAAAACCACATCCCACAATATATTAAGATTAGGATACTATTGGCCAGTCCTCTTTGCTGATGTATGCGCTTTTGTAAGGGCCTGTGACAAATGTAAAAGATTTATAGGGAAGCAGCAGCTCAAATCCTTGCCCCTTAGGCTTGTTATAGTGAATGGGCCTTTCCAGCAATGGGGTCTATATTTCATAGGTGAAATAAATCCATCTTCCAGTGGACAGCATAAATGGATCTTAGTAGCCACTGACTACTTTACCAAATGGATAGAAGCAATACCCACTAGAAATGCCACTCATCAAGTCATCATGAGATTTTTATATGAGAACATCTTCAGCAGGTTTGGTTTCCCAGTAAGGTTAGTAACTGATAATGCACCAGCTTTTAAGGCTGGTTCATTAGTTAAAATGTGTGAATCAATGGGTATTCAACTGGTGCACTCCACATCCTATTACCCACAAGGAAATGGCCTGATTGAGTCATCCAACAAAAGCTTAGTCAGAATCATCAGGAAACTGCTAGAGATCAACCAGAAAAGATGGGATTCAAAGCTTAAGTTTGCTTTATGGGTTGATAGGGTAACAGACAAAATATCCATAGGGACTTCTCCATTCAATCTAGTTTATGGCACTGAGGCCATATTTCCTATCCAGCTCATCCTTCCAGTAGAAAAGTTCTTTCAGAAAGCAAAAGATGAACCAAATGATATGATGAGAAGGATGATGGATTTGGTGGAGTTACAGTAGATTAGGGAGCAAGTTGTAGGAAAATAAGAGGCTCGTCAACAGAGGATAAAGGGTATGTTTGACAAAAGAGCAAAGGCAGAAAACTTCCAGGTCGTATATTAGGTCCTCAAGTGGGATGCAATCAGATAGGACAATGGAAAACATAGAAAATTTGACTCTTTGTGGATTGTCCCTTTTGTTATAGACCAAGTATATGAGAATAACACCTTCAAATTGCAAAATCTAGAAGGTGAAGAGGTATTTGATGGCTTGGTGAATGGGAGGTTCTTGAAACTCTATTTTATATGAGGCTCTAAGGCCTTATTACTGTAATTAGTAGATAGTAGGTTGTTTTGATTTCATAATAAACTCCATGACCAATAGAACACTAGAAGATAGCTTCAATTATTCTTTTTCAGGAAAGGAATTTTGGTCTGGGGTTCTTAAGACCTCACTGGGAGGTTCCCATCCCCAAGTAGGAGCTAGATGTTATCTCCCAAAATAATTTATTTCGATAGTATGAAGAATTTAATTCACGCAATGAGGGATATGATTATCACTGATAGTTTGAAAGCCTATGTTTTTGATGAAAAATTTCACAAAGTTGTAGCTTTTGGTGGCTTGGGCGAGGATCAGAACATCTCATTAGCCACCAACAGACATACAAGCTACGGTTTTCGCAATCAGATGAAAACTTCGATGATCGGAGGTTCTAAGGACTACGTATCGGTGAGGAAAAGCTGAAATTTTCCGCAATGTCGAGGATATAAAGCACTAAATACCAGGGAGGTCACGTATCAAAAACCAGAACCACTACTTAATAAAGCGTCAAAACTTGAAAACACTAACCATCAGCAAGATAGTTCACAAAGGAGCCGGAACAACGGGAGACTGACTGACTATGGGTTCCGCGACAATAGAAAATCATTAATGATTAGAATAAATAAGGACTACGGATCGATGAGTTTAAAACTAAGCATCTCCGTAGTGTCATTAAGGCAACAAAAAAGGCCTCCGATCAATGACAAAAATCATTTTGATAGCGATAAAGCAAAATCGCTGACAGTTAAAAATATAAAGTTTTGAAAAAATAAAACAAAAGAGATAACATGCATTGGCAAACAACAAGACTATCCATCGGTGGCATAGAGGACTAATGTCCTTATTCCTTCCTCAAATGACTTTCGATAGCGATAAGCTTAGTTCATTTCACCTCCAAAATAGTGGCAGCATTCCGGTCTAAGGTGTCAATGAGATAGAGGATAGAGCTTCTGATTTCTGATCGTGAAGCTAGTGGTTCAAAGCTATGACACTGCAGCAGTGTTTAGATAAGAAGTTCTGACATGTTAACGATTACAGCTTTCAATCGTCAATGAGCTAGTGATGGAAAGCATCGATACGTTCAGGCTTGGAGCACCGATGTGATAGAGGAAAGAGCTTTCGATCGATGATGCATAGATCATCATGATGTTAGTCATTTAAAGCACTGACATTGCGACAGCATTGAGACTTGGGGCGCCGATGGGCTAGAGGACAAAGCTTTCGATCATCGATGCATAGACCGTTGCGACATTATTCATTTGAGGCATTGACACCGTGGAAACATTGAGGCCCATGGTGCTGAGGTAGAAAAAATCAAGTGGATTAAGTAAGATAGATGACATTAGTTAAACTACCGAAACGCTGGCTTTTGGTGGCAAATTTACATTGGACCAGCACCCATGATCACTATCAAACACATCAGTTATTAAATGATTTTCTCAGTGAACTAGATCTTCACAATAGTTAGAAAAATAGTTATCTAGGGTTTTAAACCCTAATCTAAAAAAGCTATCACTTTCAAGCATGCTTTGTGCAAACAGATCGAATTTTTAGGATCTATATTTTTCTAGTAGAAGGTCATGAAGCCTAAGACCGATTTTATAATAAAGGTTCAACTTTGGGGAGTTATGAGCTAATAATGCTTTAAATATTCTCATTTTACTTATTCATGATATAATCTCTTTTGTTGTGATGTGTTCAACCATCATCTCTTTCTTTACTATATTTATGCTTGAATGTGTATTTAGGTCATTTTCAGATTGATTAAAAAGCTGATAGTTGTCATCCTATTGGTTTATTAGTGCTATTTGATTTATAAATACCATCCTCATCAGTATTTAGAAATTTATATGCATGTGTTTTGTATGTAAGTCTGCCAGCCTGGTGAGTTCTCCCTCCTTGCACCTTATTGTCGAATTTCTAAGCAATTGCAACTAAAAGCCTTGTAAATGAGTGAGTTTTATGCATGCCTTCAGAGTGGAAAGGTTATATAGATCAACCATATTGATCCATATTAGAAAACACTAAAAACATTGTAAGTTACCAGGCATCCCCAAGCTACAACCTAGAGGAGTTTCCTGGAGTGATAACAGGTTGTTTTACAGGTTAAGGAAAAGTAGGAGAAAATAACAAAAGAAAGGGATTTCCCTTTGGATAGTATTGAAATTTGTGTTATATGTGACTTGAAGCATTCCATGAATTTCTACCCCTCCTTACCATGGATGAAAGAAACATATCAAATAGATATGTGATTTGCAACCAACTCATTGCAACAGTCATGGAAACCATGGCCTACATGTATGTTTCAAAACTCTATCCCTCCATTTCCTTACTCTCATACTCAATCATTGAATACTCTTCCACCATGGCAGTTGTTGTAGCCCCAATTTAACTTTTATCTACCTTATCCAAAAGGGTGGAATCTATCTTATCATCACATGACCACTCTCCATCATGCTGCAACACAACTTGGTCCTTCAGTATCAACCTCACAAAGTAATCCTCTATATCAGCCACATATATCTTCTCATCAAACTCCTTGGTATGAAACACAATTTCTTGTCCCATTTAACCCCCACCCTAACCATAATAAAGCAGTACAGTATGCTTACGTGTTGAACTACAAAATTTACATACATTTCCCTCTTCTTCTACGTCACCTACAATGCTACAGAATGACTGTGCACTATTGCTGCAAATCCATACAAGGCTTGAACATGTTTTAAATCCAAGACTTAGAAGTGAAGTTTCTTGTCATCATCAACAAGTTAACAATATCATCAAATTTACTGAAGAACAGACATTGGAACCAAAATTGAAGCCTCCTTTACATCATTAGATCTGAATCTCTTATGCATTGAGGAAGATTAGTTTACTAAGGAGCTTCATGGTGTAACAACCATGAGAAATCAAGGGAACAAAGAATATATTGAAGCTTGGTTTCAATTTTTCAACGGTCTGCAACATCATTCCATACTTCACTCATTTTTGGCACCATCATTTCAAGGGAATTTTATCTCTTATATCCTAGTATTCATAAAGTTATTATTTTTCTATTGGGAGTATGGGAATTCTTACAGCTGATTTTACCACACATGGTTGACCACACATTTATGGCCTTCCATATCCCTCTGAAGACTCTATGGACCCCATGGACCAATATTATACTTTGGTGTTTCCAATTTCATCCCTAAAACATCTATTTATTTTTGTACATGACTTTTAATCCCATACGCATGTATATACGTGGATATTGACCTCAAACCTGTGTACATCGGGATGTGTGCATAAGTCCAAATATTTTTGGAGTTTTCCTTGATGTGTGTCTGAAACAATTGTCTCTTGGCCTTCCATATTCCTTGAGATCTCTTGGATTTGACCCTCCATTACCCCTATGGAGTGCTATATAAGGAACCCCTTGGATACATTGAAGGAGAGGAATTGAAGAGAAAGAAAACTATAGACCATTGTTGCCGTAGATTTCTTATAATTGAGTCTACATCCTTTTGTCCCTTTGGAGAACTTTGTGTTCTTCCCAATATTTCATTTTCTTGTGAGCTTGCTATTGAGAGATGGAGGATTGAGGTGGTGGAGGCCTAGGTGGAGGAGTCAGTTTGTCTGGTTCATAGACGTGCTAACAGAGGTTGCCACTTATGTAATCTCTGATTTGATTAATAGAAATATATTTTCTTGTCCAATTATGTGCATTGAATCCATGGATGTGTTTAATTGCTTATACATTATTGATTATATATGCTAGATTATATATAACACCATGTTATATAGCATGCTTGTCTTGTTTGTTGTTGCTGAGAGAAAATTGCTAACACAAGTAGGATTGGAAAAAGATCAACGGGGATCTACTTCAACTGTCTAAAATAAGGTATGATCCGAGATCCTTTAGTGTTAGATTTTTGGTTTCTATTTCATATTGGGAAGGTATTAATTTCTATAGTTGATCGATATGTTGTGGTACACCCCAAGCCATAAGAAGTTTCTCTCTGTAACGGAATTGGCGACTCCACTAGGGAGGTTCCTAGTTGTTTTTTCTTTGGGGGTTTTTGGCATTCAATGTACTTGAATTGTTTTGATTTCTCTATTTTTGTGTTGGTTTTGGGGGCATGTTTTCCCAATAGGGCCCTGGAGAAGTAAACCTTGTTTCATCCTATCTGTCTACCTGATTTTTCTCTCTTTTTCTTCCTGTACGCGGGTTTTGCTTTCACAGTGGCGTGTACATGGGAGTTTTCCTGGAATAATCGTGTATGCCTTGATTTTTTTCTTTTTTGGGAGGAGTAATTGTTTCTAGGTGATTATGGATGATTGTTGAGTCTTCTTGGATTCTTTTGGAGTCTGTATACACCCCTGTTTCTGACCAGAGACTTCTTTTAGTTCGATTTTTGAAAATGTTCTTGTCGTTCATTTTCTACTTTTTTGCTTTGAGATTAGTGCATTAGGTCTCTTTTAATTTGGTGATTTTCTTGGCTGCTTTTTGTGAGTGGTTGCAGAGTATGAGGTTGGTAGAGTCATATTTTTTATTTTGTATCTCATTTAATTCAAAAATACAAAAATATTTTTCTTTTTGCATAGTTATACATTGATTGCATTTTGCATTAGCATGGTACTTGCATTAGGTTTGCTTGGCGAATTATAGTCATATTTTCATATAGGAATGATTGTATATACATTTGAAGGAAACATTTTTCACTTCACATAGTAGCATACTCTATTTTTCAATCTACACAATGCATTTGCACTGATTGTTAAGTGTGCATTTTACTTCTTGTTGTGTCATAACTTCATTAGTTTCACGTCCATTTACCCTTTAAGTAATAAACCCAATTAAAATTAACGCATAATAAAATGAATTACACTTTTTTATTTTCAAGGGTGCATCAACAAGATTAGGTTTTAGGGTCTTGGAATAGTTCATTGTAAGTTAATTCTCCAAGACCACTAAACAAAACAATTAGGTGTTTGTCGAGGTGAGAGTGTGAAACCCTTGGTATAATTAGTGTTTCTTAGGGTGCTCCTCTTACATAGGAGTTAAACACGAGGCAGTGCATGTGATTGTGACTGGGATGACCCCTGGTTGCTTTTTGTGAGCACTGGAGATATTTCTAGGATTGTGTTCATATCTGGGGTCATTTAAGGTATTGGCTAGTGCACCCTTGGGGTACCAGTTGTGTTAACACCCAAAAATGGTTAACTACCTCATCTACCCCACTACATGGCTCATTTGTCCATTTGCCTACCATATTTCCCTGAAAATCCCACTAAAATGCCTCCAAAAGGCCTAAAATGCCTCTAAAAGGCCATAAAACCATCTAAAAAGCCTCCAAAAGGCCTAAAAGGCCTCTAAAAGGCCAAAAAACCCCTTTTCTCCTCCAAAAATGTCCAAAATTCCTCTAAAATG
>LPNX010941812.1:0-43634 GCA_001517045.1 Pseudotsuga menziesii | reverse complement strand
TCCTTAGCTTTGTTCAGGGAACAAGGACACATGGGATTTTATATAAGGCCAATTCTAACCTTGAGTTAATTGGTTTTACTGACAGTGATTGGGCAGGTGATAGAACTAATAGGAAGTCCACTTTAGGTTATGTGTTCATGCTTGCAGAAGGGCCAATCAGCTGGTCAAGAAAGAAACAGAGTGCCATTGCACTCTCATCTACAGAAGCTGAGTACAGAGGAGTTGTCAATGCAGCAACTCAGTGTTTATGGTTGCAGGGTTTACTTGGAGAGTGTGGTTTCGAACCTGAGTACTCAACTACCATCTACTGTGATAACCAGAGTACCATTCGAATCTGCAAGGATCCAGTTCAGAAGTAGAGAACCAGACACATTGAGATTCACATGCACTACATCAGGGAGCTTGTGCATGATGGCACCATTCACCTACTCTTCTGTTCATCTTCAGAACAAGTAGCTGATATCTTCACCAAAGCATTTTGTGAGAAGACCTTCAGCAATCTCAAATCACTGCTAGGGATTGCTAATCATGCTGTCAAAGCATGAATGGAGACAAGATTCTACAATTTTGTTTTACAGTCCATGTTTAAGGGAGGATTTTCCCAAGTTTGTTTTGCCTCTTTCCTTGGTTGTATGGACATTGCAGTATGTAAAGGGTGACTAAGCCTTGTTGCTAGGCCCTATATTTTTGATTTATTACTCATAAAGTTAGGCTTAAGGGGGGTTGTTAGAATAATCAACCCATAGTATTTACCCACTTAGACATTATTTCATTTATTTTGTCTTATTTGCCTAGTCCATGAGTCCCACCATGTGCAAGTTGCTAATTGCCTATCCATAGAGGTCAAACTTGCCATTATTGACTCATGGAGCGCTTGGGAAAGCCTTGGGAATCAAATCTGCTTTATTCCTGGCCTCCTAGGTGCCCTTCTGCTTTTTCTGCTTTATTTCCTGCTTTTCAGTGTTTTAAGGCACATAGGAAAGCAAGACTAGGTGAGGTGAATCAGCTTTGTTTCCTCTTCCTCCTCCACTCTTTCTTCCATGCAAAAGCATGTATGAGCTGCCATTTGACCACTCTTTAGCTTGCCCATGTGCCCTTGCTAATTCGTAGGGTCCTTGATAGATTTGGGATCAGCTTTTTACACCTATGGGGGATTTGTCTATTTTGGGTAAGCCTACTTTATGCTAGATTTGGATGCTTCCTTATGCATTCGATTTGCTCATGTATTCTATATATTCAGCAGCCTATGATATTACAGGGTTGGCTATTGTACACTCAGTTAATATAATTTTGTGTTACAGCTCCATATTCAGTCTCCATTGTTGATAATTTTGCATGATCAATTGTTAATTGTTGTGGGTGAAATTAATCTACTGCAGGCCTGAATTTCTACATGCATAACAGTTAAAGAAAAGATAGGTATAACCATGCAAAAAACAACTTAAAAAATAAGAAGGAATTAACAAGCCTAAAAGTAGCTTAAAAGACAAAGACAAACCAACCTTGGCATTGTGTTTGAAATCCCTCCCAAGCTGCAAAAGAAATATTATCAGAAGAAAATAACCAATTTCTTGAAAATTTGTATTCACCATAGCAACAAGAGCAAGGAAAACACCAGGAAATAGAGGTGATACAATTTGGGATTTCATACATGACCTACAAAATAGAGCTCTTATGAATATACTACAATTCTTTGAATAACTTCTTGGAAGCATTTGGAAACAAGGTGTACTCCTCAGTAGTGGACTAAAATAAAAACCAGGAGAACCATCAAACCAACATAATTCCAAAAAAATAACATGGAGTTCAAATTTATTGTATTTGATGAGCATATGTACATATAATCATAAGGGCGATGTATCCCATATGTAATTCTAATAAGAAAGGGTAATGTACAACAAATGCTTATAAAATAAGATTGTGAACCAAACAAATATAAGCAACAAAAAGTTGGATTAATTGTTAGTGTATGGAACCATGTAAAAAGATTCCTAGTGTGGTATTAAGGAGTGTATCCTACCATGAAATCCTTGAGGTGAAAGGTGTTGCAACATGCACCCACATCACTTAAAAAAGGAAATGGAATTCCGAGGATAAGAAAAAAAGTTTTAAAGTTTGATATATATTACAGAGAAGAAAAACTAATATGCATAATAATGGAAATATAAACCTTCATGAATGGTTGCAAAGGGATGCAGAGGTGTTAAGATCGACATTTTTTGTGTTGTAATGTTGAATTGGAGCTGCAATAAATGTAATGTAAGAGGGTAGATTAGGTATTTTTTGTGTACAATGGAAAATACCTTTTAGTTTGGATTTGGATGCTTTGCATGAAGAAACAAGAGGATTGCATTGGCGATAACAGAATATGACAAGGATAGATGAAGCAACTATAGTAATAAATGGAAACATAGCGATTAACAAGCTATTGTAACAACTATTATTTACAGACCATACACTCTCTTATGCAGAGTATTTGAAACCAATTGAATGTACGAACAATATCGTTAAGGTAGAAGTAAAGAAATGGAAAACATATTTACATTGAAACCAAGTATAGAGACACCATGGGAAAAAATAGACAGATGTGTAAAGGCAAGCATTACAACATAAATATACACATATGGAATACATATAAAATTTAAATTTAATTTATTGTTAATTGTTTCTATGTACATAGAGTGTGTTGTATTGTATTTTAAAAAAACTATTTGTTTGATATAATATCTCCTTTAGAGAGGTGCATTACATGAAAATAGAAAGAAAAATATAATAAATGTACATGTATTTTGGTAGTAGTGGAATCATGTAACATGTATAATGTTTGTGCATTGCACGTGTGAAAAATCCTAATACATTGATTGAATTAAAAAATAGGTTAAAGATAAGGTAGTAGATATAAGTAAAGGGTACAAATGGCTTATGAAGAATGTGTGGGAACAAAAAAAGAAGGGTTTGTGGGTTGTAAGGAGAGGCAAAAGGAAATTGCAAGAAAGTAGGAGGCTTGAGTCATAAATGGAAGAGGGCTTATGGAAATGACAACACCATGTATGGTTTAAGTATTGAGAAATATGTGGGAGGAAGGATAGAAAGTATTTTTGCACCTTGCGCATGGTGTCCCTTTCATGCATATGGATAATACATTGAAGGAAGGCTCTTAGTTCTGAGAGTCTTAACAGTGGGGTGGATCTGATTCAATGGGATGCTTGAAATTGATTGAAAGCGTTCTCCTATTTGTTGAATTGATGCTTGTTGTTTCTTGATTTGTTGGTAGAAGTCAACAAGGATGTTGAGGTAGTGCATATCCATTTTTGTTGTCGAAGAGCTACTAAGTGAGAAAAGGAAAACATGAGAATATTACCATGTTCAAATAATATAGATGAAATAAATAGAATGGACTTTTATTTGTAATGGATTTGCTATATTTTTTATGTTTGTTTTTTCTATTGCATATTGAAGACAATGTTGGAATTGAATTTCTAAGATAGAAAGCAGTAAATCGTAAGAAAGTAACTATCATATGTTGGAAGCAAATCATTAATACATGGGGAATTTTTTTTATAAAAAAAGGAAGAGTAGTGTGCAAGGAAGTGTTTTTTTCATGGTAGCAAGTAGTAGTAGCATTAACATATTCAAACCATAGATGAAAGAAAAAAAGTGGAAAAATTGTGTAACAAATAGTTTTGGTTGTTTTTTGTGTTCTATTGTAGAAGTAGGAAAATGATGTAAGTGAAATGTTATGCTAGAATCAAGTAGATGAAACAAATAAAAGCTAATATGTTGGAAGGAAATAAAGTGAAAGATATCCATGAGTATACGAGTGGTTTTTTCTTGGGGGGAGGGGGGGAGAGGGTAGAAAAGGATATATTTTTATAGCAAGTGCAAAGTGATAGTAAAGGGAATTTTTTTTTCATATGGTGGTGTTGTTTTTTTAATTTTTTGTGCAAATGACAAGAGGTGTGGGAAGCAATGCATGGGTGTAAGTATATGTGAGAAAATTTGTTAATCGAATTGTGGTGTAGTAGATTTGGAGGAAAACAATTTTTCCTCTTGTTTTCCTCACTGGATATAAGGGCTATCCTTCATACGTGTATATCGAGCAAAAGAAAATGTTGGCATTATGCATAGATCAATGAGATTTCTAAATCTTGAAACTACAATAAAGGTTAGGCCTTTTCGATCAATGTTTCATGTATCTATTGTTTTCTTTTGTAAGGTCATGCCTTGTGCTTTATGGATTGTTAAACCCCAGTCCATGCAAAGGGGAGTTTGTCTACGGGAATGTCTTGTTAAAGGGAGGATCGATCTGTAGTTAGGGTTGGGAGCATTCGATGGTGGGCCTTTGCAGTTGATAATGTTAACAACAACAAACAAAGGAAGCATAAGTGGAGTAGTGGCAATGTTGTACAAGATTGAAACAACTTGACAAAGTGCACCATTAACAAGTCCTTCCTCGACCTAAATGTTTGTTGTAAGCATAACTTGTTGACCGATGACACGGATTATGACCATATCTAGTTACTCATATTCTGGTGCTAGCAGCAATGATTGCTTCCTAACTTTTGTTGAACAAAATGAAATGGGGAAATTTATTTGTTTAAGCATTTGTTTGGTGTGGAACGAAACAAAACTGTTAGTCGAGAACAAATAGGTGGATTATTTAAATTAGTGGTTCTCAAATTATGAGAGGGAAAAGGATGTCCTTGACATTAGATGGGTCCATTCGGCAATAGTTAGTGTTGCAATCCTAATATTTAGGAGAAGATGTCGAAATTCACTCTGAGAATGGTTGTCTCTGTGTTGACGAAAAACCATCGAGAGGGTTATGAATATGTCAAGCTATGCCAAAACATGTTTCCACATGATGCTACTACATACATGAGGATAAATTTGATAGGGGGATTTTACCAAGCTCACCTCCAAGGATGATAGAGAAGCCCCCAAAAGGAAAGGTTCGACGGGAAGGGAATGCTTCATGAAGATGAGAATCAATGTTGGATAAAAGATTTGGACCAATGAAGCTCATATCATCAATTGGGAGGTAACATATATGGAGGATTCATTATTGGAATCCTGTAAGGACCTGACCCTTAAAAGGAAGCATAGTGGTTATGGGTATTGTAAGGGTATTCATGTTAAATGTCACAACATCGATTAGAGCAAGCAGGAGAAGTAGAGTTTGAGTTATTTGCAGATGATGAAGGAAATGCATCTTGTAAGCACCCAATCAAGAAATATTCGTTTGTACTTGTGGTTCCTTGGATGACCATTTCCAATGGTTTGGTGGTAGTGTGTTGTGTGTAGTGGGACATAATAATTTCAAAGGTTGTGCATTGTGTTGGAGAAAAACAATTAGGAGAAGAAGAAGTTGAAAAAGGTTGTCGATGTGCTTGGTTCGATGAGTGGTTCAAGTCAATGAATGAGATGGATGAGTCTTGCAAGTGTAAAAGTATGTGTGTTTGGCCCTAATTGTGTTTGGCGTCAAATTCGTGGTGACCATACATGTGAAGATAATCAAGTAGTAGGTTGTTTCCATAGTGAAGTTGATAGAGGAGTTCCCATTTAGACATGTCCATAGGGGAGGGACCATGAACTTCATGAGGAGGAGGAGTTTCAACATAAATATCTAGAGAGGATGCATGGTTTCATTCAATAGGATAGGAAGTGTATCTCACAGAAAAGGATTTCCATGTAGAGACAATTTCCAAGTCTGAGAATCCAATGCCATTTGGAGGAGAAGTATGAGGAGGGATGTCAAAGAATAGAGGAAGGACATGCACAATATTTCCTAGTTTGTGGGGCTTCCATTGGAAACTATGTCTATGCACAGAGAAGGACCAAGACACAGCATGTCACATCCCTCTCGCATAACCTAGATACTTTGTAATTTCAAACATTATTGTACTTGTCTTCTGGTGAGGAGATGAAGGCCAAGGCCCCATCGAAAGCAAAATGTGCATACTATATAAGTTAATTACCTAAGTGAAAAACTTAGGAGGCATAAAGACAATGACATTACTTTACAACAAGAGATAAAAGCAAACGATTAAAAGATCCATAATGGATACCGGGGTCCTACGTATCGTTTTGATTAGGGAAGTATTAAGAGATAACATCTGCGCCTACCAGGACAAATGGTTCACTAAAACTTATCCCGACTAAGACACCACAATTTGGTACTAAGCCCTAATATGATTAAGTCGAGATAAAAGGAGCTATACTTGGTTTAGCATTGACATATAAGAGTTAAGGGGTTAAAATCAAAAGGTTTAATACAAGGAGAAAAGAAACCTAAAAAGCTAATGGTCAAAGGGACTATAGGTCATAGGCTCCTTAAAACAATAAGAGCCTAAGCACTCTAACACTTACTTCCACATCACCTTAAGTAAGGGTATTGGAAGGAAAAATATGTGTATATTATATATAAGCGTATTATATATATTAGCATACCACCTATAGTGAAAGGAACTGCAGGTATAATATATATAAAGAACATTATATATAATANCCGTTACCGGAAATTCGTAATCACTAATTATGGAGGCGTTAGGGTTTTTTCCAGAATATATTTCATTGTTGAGGAGGAGGAAAGGGGGATCTTTTCCATTGACTTGGCATGGAGGCTGGGGAAATGGGACATTCCTTGTGGAAACTTTTTGGCTCATGCGGATCCGACACAAGATACACTATGCCCTCTACAAGTGACGGTCATGGTTGTTTCCATGGGAAAGGCAGTTGATCACGATTCAGGTCTGAGTGGATATGCATACACCTGCAATTGGGGATCTGGAGGTATGCTGTGAGTGGTGAATTTTTTCTTTATTATTAAGCTAAAGGTATGGGTAGTTGTACACCTACAATTTTAGTGTTCTAGTAATTGTTCAAATCTACGAACCCTAATGGCATAAAAGTGTATCGGCATCACATACATATTTTTATAAAATTCTGGAAAATGTTAAAGATTTTTGGCTCATAGGTTCTATTGTAGAAATTGTATAGCCATTCCTTTGATAGAAGAAACTTAGTTCAAATAGAGCCAGGTGGAAACCGAATCTGGTTGCAAGTTATACTCTACTAGTGGTTTCGTTGAATGAAATAGCCTTGCAATAGGATAAACCTGTTCTTCTACGTGATCTGAATCTAATAGGCGTAAGGGAACCTTTACGACTCAACACGTGCCAAAGAAAAAGAAAATGCTTCATATACAAAGGGAGATTTGAATAAATCATCCACAACTAGTCTAGTACAAACTTAAGACTATTTATGTTGTCCTTATGCACCAATATTTCATGCGTATGCTGAAAACAGAACCGTACTTGACAAAACTAAACAAAATTAAGGTCATACTAGAGGCATTACTATCAAGTGTTATATATATCAGGCTCATGGCTCCTTTGAACTCTTTGACATGGCCTTTCTGGGTTGCTGGTCATCCCTAGATCCATTTGAATTTGTGAGTTCTTTTCGATAAGGGATGGTAGCTATCTGTGTAAAACTTCAATTCATGCTCACATCAAGACATTGTAGAATCCTTCTTTTCAAGGCTACCTCCTCCATATTTTCCCTACTCTAACCTTGCACCGGTAGTAGTTGATTGTTCCAGCAAGGACATGGCTTCTTCTTGAGCTCAGATCTCTGGTGAGCTTGAAGTTTGTCTCTATTAAGCAAACTTTCCCCAAATTGAACTAGTGCATGGTATATCTTCTCATTTTTTTTATCTGATCATCTTTCATCTTCTTTGGGCTTGAGGAAATCCCATTTTGATTCATAATGGCTATGCGCTATGGTTCCATGAAGTTGAATGTCTTTCCTTGGTATCCACTCTGCCTTGAAGAGGCTCAACCTTCCTACTTGAACATCTAGGATGACCTCTAGGCCTTTTTACTTTCTTAGACATAACTTCCTTGCCTAGATAACTAGTTTTGTAGATCAAAGAAGGTGGTGCATAGGCCGTGGGTGTAGTTTTCCTTTAATAAAGAATCTCAAAATACTACACAGGTAATTTCATTAGGGAATATGGTGCATGGGCTGGAAGGATAGTTTTTATTAACAGTTTAGCATAAAAATTGGCACAAGGGTTTACAATATATCTATCAAAAAAATAAATACTCATGAGGATCTGAATAGTGTAGAATGTGAATTTGATTTTCCTATTTCTGTCTCTGGAGATATTGAGGACTAGGACTATATATAGGAATTTGTGCAATTTTGGATTATGCTTGATAAGTTGAATATTGGACTAACTAGCTGTAAATCAAGTTTTTCATCGCACTTTAAGTAACCAGCTTATAAATACCTTTGGACACTTAATAGTGAAAAACATCATCCTGAGAATTTACTGTTTTGCATAATTTTGTAAATGCCCATGTTGAACAGTACATCTTAGTGGATCATGTTCTATAGGTTAATACTATTTTAAACATTTCTTGAGAACCGTATTCTATTAAAGGTTGGAAGAAAGGATGTTGCAGGTGGTAATCATTTGTTTGATAAATATTATAGCCTGCTACTTGTGATAAGGCTATTTAGCCAATTCGGGTTTTGATCTCAATATGAGATATTATGGAAATGATGCAGTATCAGAACTACGGTTTTGTAACCCTGGTTGGGAAACTTAATAGAAATTTGAATGGTTTGGTGGACGTAACCCTAGGTTAGGGGTGAACCACATATATGGTGTCTCTTTTACTTGTGGTATTTTGTTTTATTTCATGAATTTACTCAAGAAAATTTGATCCTTGTATATTTGAAATATTCATGTTCTTACTACACCTAATGTAGTAACTATGGATCCTATCACTTAAAATACAAAGTTATTGATTTATATACATTTATTAGATGAGCAGAATTAAAGTAAAAGTATGTTGTTATTATACATAAATGATGGACACTATGTATAAGTTTCACATTAAGCATCCATTTACTTATGGTGTAGGGAACCTAAAAGCCTTGATACAAAATTGTGTTTATCTATAATGCCATGTAAGCTATTGAGATTAATGTTGATAGTCAAAGCTGCATCTGAGTATTATTCTTTGGTGAGGAAATATAATTATGTAAAATTTAGAAATGCAATGTATAGGTATGACATTTTGGTGATTGATTTTAATTGGTTGAACTTTTACCACTCATAAATACTAGATTATAATTTTACAGGGTTCTCTAGAAGTCTTTTTCATTTTCCATATATTGGGGGTATACTACATGGTAGGTTCAAGAATGGGTAGTTGTTGAAGTGAAGGGGGTATTTTCATGTATGCAAAAATGAAGGTGGTTGGTCGGAGTGTGGTTAGAAGGTCTGACGAGACACGTTTGAAAACATTATGGGAAACGTTTAGGGAAACAAATGAATGTCTAGAAAGAATCAAGGGGAGTTTTTGTAGCAGTCTCTTGCACACCAATGTCTTGATCATCAACGATTTCTGATAAGAGTTTTTGGACAGGAAATACGATTCCCTCTTTTGCAGGAACTGCATGTGTAATACATGATAGGATGTCATGGTAGATTTCACATTTTTTCTCTTTTTTTGAAGCATGATTTGAAATGTATGTGAGGAGAGCATGATAGGAGAGCACATGTTGGCACTCAACATTAGCTCTCCATACCGAGACCATAAAAGAGTGGTGCATGATTAAAATTTCATCATTCCTAGATGGGATGTATTTCTTTTTCCCAGCATCATCAATGAACATAGAATATGTGTTGTGCAATTTTTCAAATGGGAAACCATCGCGACAAACAAGGGTTGTGCATTTTTTTCAAAGACGAGAGGTTTCATTTCATTTTGTGAGTCGTTACACAGAATTGATAGGGGTTTCATAGTTTCCACTTTGGTTTCCTTCAAGTATGAAGGGTGATGTTAGTGTGCAAGGGTCTTTGTGAGCTGCCCAATGAAATGCGGGGGAATGAAGGTGTAGGGGATCGGGGTTCCATACAGTTAAGAAGCTATCAAAGTATTTTTTTGCATCTTCGACAATGAGATAATACTATTCTTTCTTATTTGATACACGTTGCTTACGGATTATCAGGAAATTATTTAATATCGCTATTGCCTTTCCATGCACATAACAAGGAAGAGTCATGAACAAGAAAAATTTCAATCTTGATTGAGAAAATACTGGACTTAAGCTGTATTCAACATCGTTGCAGCTTGAAGCTGGAGTAGAGTGTCTCTGAATTGAGCTTGCAAATTTTGATGAAAGAAGACAAAATAGGGATTAACTATTGGAGGAGCTAGTTGGTAAGCCAACTAAGTCAATTGGGCAACTAATTAGAGATTAGGTCGGCCGCATAAAGTTGTGTCGATTGAATCCGATAGGTAATTATATGTAACTATTTGTAAATCATATATATTAGGCTGTTGAGCAAGATGAGAACTTGGTTCAGTCATGTGTTTGTTTGGACCCTTACAATATAATATAATCTGTTATTCTACACTTACATTCTTATCTCTTGTCTCTCTTATGTCGGTATGCTTTAATGTGTATTATTGGTAACCCTCTGTGATCCGTGATATTGTAACATTGGGTCCATTGCTATTAGTACATATCTGAGATGAATACAAGTAGATGATATTAGAACATGAGATTAAGAACTGGTGGGAGTGTAAGATAGAAAATTATTTGCAGAATTATGCATGGAGAAACAGATTAATGACTGCTCAGGTGAACGAAAGATTCTTCACTGAAACTCATGAGAATATTATAGAATCGGTACCTCATCTTCTAAAAAAACTTTCGGATGAAAAATCCAGAAGTGACGAAGGACCAATAGGTGTTAGAGAAACTAATTTGAGGGGCAAGAACAAACCTGTCGGAGTGGTTCAAGAAAAGATCACCGACAAAATTTGTGAGGAGCAAGCTATAGAAGAAAGAACTTTAGTAGAAACCAATCAGAAGAAATTCTATAGTCTTACATGCCCCAATTCCCAAAAACTATTTTATAATATTTGAGGAACATTGTGTTAAATTTTATGCTAAGTTGTAATTGGTGACTCAGTCGAGTCAAGAATATTTAATGTAAATTCAGAATATTTTATTTATAAACAAATAAATGAGGAGACAATAGCTTAGGGAAGCTGTTAAAAGAGTGTTTATTGGTTAATTTGTGGAGGAGACTCGGTGGAGAGCAAACTAATAAGTGGCAGCATCCTCAAACCACTTCCAACAGTTGCAGGTGGCAACTTTCCTATATTTTTGGTCATGATTCCCCAAGAAAGTGGAATCAGAGTAAGTGGCTCATTTAATGAAAATTGACCCAGAAGACCTAGGCATATTTATAAAATCTCCCATTGAAGAGAGCTGATGTTGCTCATTCTAGAGAAGTGATCATTCAAGGTGAATGAATTTACTGAAGAGAAATTCAATTTAGGGGATTCTGGAGTGTGTTTGAGGGGTTAACTACTGAGCTTGATCTAGTTGCAGCTTCTAAGCTGAAGATCATACTGTTGAGAGAAGATGTTTATTACTGAGGCAATTGGACCAATCATGTGACAGAGGTCTTGCAGTTTCATTCTTCACCCAGTTCTGAGCCAAGAAGACCAGGAACAAGCTCGGGGGTGTTGAGGAAGCATTTTCTGAGCACTCTACAGGAGTTTGTTTGGGAGAAACAACCTCCTTAGGCTATTGTCATCTTGTCCTCAACAGGTTTAATTTTATTTTATTGTCTTCAATTAAGTAATTTGTAGTTTATCTACTAAAGCCATGTTAGTATTTTAGGGTTTATGAATGAAAAGTAACTAAGTAATGTTAGATTCTGTAAAATTATAGATTATAGTAGCAACAAAAATGATTATGTAACTAGTGAAACAGATAGAATTAAAATCTCCAAGTTGTGTTTTTCCACACCTGAACCTAGGTCGTACTCTAGCACGGCTGGATTTCTTAGGTGAATGAAATGATTCTTTTATTAGAATGAAAACAATATATATCATTCTTTTATTTGAATGTAAAAAACAAATATATTTTATTCAATGTTTATGAATTACACTAAAAAGCAGTGTTATGTAATGTCTACTTTATTTACTGTAGCTAACTAAATAGAAAAATAGGTATAAAAGGAAATAGTAAATATTATTGTTATCCCAGTATTAGTATACTCGTAAAAATATAGATATTATAGTTAACATAAGTAAATTAAGTAAACTAACATTTAAGAAAAACATGTGAAAAGCAAATAGTAAAATAGTTTATAAACGTTAACATTACAGACTCGTGTGTGTTTAATCTAGGACCAAAGAATTTTTTTTATAATCCTTTTAATATTATAAAAATTATGAAAATTACCCTAGTATCGAGTAGTTTGCAGTAAAACCCTAAGTATTTCTGTCACATGCCCCAATTTTGCAAAAATAATTTTATATTATTTGAGGAACAATATGTTAAATTTTATGCTAAATTGGAATTGATGACCCAGTGGGGTCAAGGATATTTAATGTAAATTCTGAATATTTTATTTATAAATAAATAAAGGAGGAGACAATAGCTTTGGAGAGATGTTAAAAGAGTGTTTACTGGTCAAATTGGTGGAGGAGACTGGGTGGAGAGAAAACTGACATGTGGCAGCATCCTCAAACCACTTCCAACTATTGTAGGTGGAAACCTCCCTACATTTGTGGTGATGATTCCCCAAGAAAGTGGCTTAGTTAATGAAAACTGACCCAAAAGACCTATGTAATCTTTATAAAAATTCCCATTGAAGAGAGTCGTTGCTGCTCATTCTAGAGAAGTGACCATTCAGGGTCAATGAATGTACTTTAGAGAAATTCAATGGAAGGGAAATGTGGAAAGTGTTTGAAGGGATAACTACTGATTGATCTAGTTTCATATTTTAAGCTAAAGATCATAATGTTGAGAGCAGAGTGTTTTACTGAGGTATTGAACTAGTCAGTTCACAGAGGGTTCTACTATTTTCATCTCCACCATTTCTCTGTAAAGAATACCAGCAATAGGCTCAATGGTCTTGAGGAAGCATTGTTTAAGCGCTCTCCAGGAGTTTGGTAGGGAGGAATGACCTACTAAAGCTGTTGTCGTCTTTTCCTCAACACGTTTTATGTTATTTATTTGTTATCTTAGTTAAATAAATCTTAGTTTAGATGTTACATGAATTCAATTAGTTCCGAGTTTGTAAATTGTTAAGTTAAGTATTCTTATTAGACTATTAATAGAAACGAAAATGATTTTGGAAAATAATGAAATAGAAAGGATTTAAATTCTACTCTCTATTTTTCCACACCTCATTACAGGCCATACTCTAGCACAGTTAGTTTGTTTTAAGTAAATGAAAAGATCTGTGTAATGAAATGAGAATAGTAAATGTGAGTTCTGCATCTCTATGTAAATTAAAATAGATCTTATTTCAATGTTTACAGTACAATGAAAACAGCGTTATAGTTTATTCTTATTTACTATTTAACTTAGTATAACTAAAAAGAAATGCAGGAAAAGAAAATAGTAAACTATACTAGAGTTACAACATTAGAATACTGATACAAATATAACTTTTTAAGGAGTTAATATCTAAGTATATAAACAAGTATTAACCCAACAATATTTCTTTTAATATTATTAACTAAATCTTAAAACTAGTATTTAATAAAAAAACTAGATTAGGGTCATATATATAAACCCTTTATTTATGATAAATAAACAGAGCTTCAGAGTTAATCTTATATTCCTTACAGAGGTTGGAATAATTCAAAGTTACAAGAATAGTAAATAAGAATAAATGTAAATATAAACATTAAATAAAATAAAACTAAGAATCACATATTTAGGAACTAATTATAAATTAACAAACAGGATGATAACCTATGCAAGATAAACCTCAAGGTTGAAACTCTAATAAATAATCTATCCATTTATAAAATATCTAAGTTTTCCCCATTTACATTGATAACTGTGTAAATAAACTTAACAAGAAGACTACCATTTATGCTGTGGACTGTTTATAGACTTTATCTAAAAGTAAACATCTTTTATAAACAATAAAATAAACACATAATCTACAGGTTAACAAAGTCATGAGAACACGAGACAGAGCTCAAGGTTTAACAAAATATTTCTTTATAAACCCAAATATATTACATGTCAATCCATAAGGATAATTCATTAATTAAAAACCACATACATATCACAGCTCAAGGGCTGGTAACACCCAGCATAAATAGAAAGGGCTTTAAAGAAAACTGGAGAAAACATAATAGTAAAACCTCATAACTAACGAAGAAATCGAATAGGCTTCCAAGCACTGTGTTACTCCTTCAACAACCCTCATTACAAGCAGGGTAAAACCCATATTTGAATCACGACTTACTGGTTGGGCCATGAGTCCATTGAAGCCGGTCGTCATATTCATTCCACTGAATATTGGAGCTATCATGAGTTCCTGTAACAAGCATAGTACTGAGCATTAACACTTGGCTCAGCTTTAAAACTTAAAAATCCTTACTGTGTTATTATTTTAACAAAGAATTTTCATATTAAAGAATTGAGTTTGTCTTTACCTGCAAGAAGAAGAGAATTCAAGCAACGACCAGTAGCTTCAGCAATTTTTCAAGGAGGAGTATACAAACCCTACGTCGACCTTGGAGTGAAGACAGTGGCAAAGAATTTTAAGATTCCCAAATCCATGACAAGCCACGAGAAGGACAAAAATGAAACTATGGACTTGCTGAGAACCAAAACACACATACAAGAACCACTCACGTAGTAAGGTTTACAACCACGAAGGTTTGCAATCAAATACTGGGTTTCGAAACTATAGCAACAACAAACACAAGCTACGGAGAAAGCAAGCAAAGGAGTAGCCTCCCATGGCTGCCGTAGAAAAGTACATAGAGCAGCTGCAGGCCAACGAAACCCTCAAAGTAAAAATGACAAGTGAATAGGGTTTTCCAAGACTTTTAAGTCACCAATGAATGGACGAGAGGAGACCATGTGCCCTCCAAATATTTTAACCATGCAAGGGTCGAGTCTATAGTCAAATCTATGTTTTCCAATTATCAAATTATTGCCATGATTAATAAACAATTATGCAATCAACTATTGGAATGGATATATATGTATTCATAAATGAATACATAATTTATATTATTGTAATCAATAGTATCAAGGTCTATGTTACTTGATAACAATGATTTTACAATGTTGACTTTGCTATTGGAACAATCCCAAGTCGACCATACAATAAACTTATCCAATATACAATTTGTATATTCAGTTTGCAAAATGATTGTTATATATTATATATTATATGTAGCCCAAAACTAGACTATTGGTAATAGATGGTTTAAGGATATTTTTAATTACTAATAACTAAATATGTCATTTAAATATAGAGTAATGGTATTTAAACCATGTTAAATACACAATCTCGAAGCTCGACCTTGGTGTAAGCATTTGCAAATAATGTCTTGTATGCTCAACATACCAATGGCCATAATAATGAATCCTATCATTGTTTACAAAGACAATTTTTATTTTATTTTAATGTTTACTAGGATTTAGCATAGTATAAGAATCTTTACAATATTGTTTCACCTGGTATATACCTCAGATTAGAAGTTCTAGGTAGTAAAATCTACCATAGTAGTTATTAAACACTACATCTGAATAAAAGTGAGGCAACATTATGATAGTAATTTTACTATCATGCAAATCATGTACAAGGTTTATATTTCATAGGAATAACACTAATAATGTATTTACCTATGATTTAGAATTTATAAAAGTGGTAGTAGGCAATATTCTATCTTAGGATGATGTATCTAGTTACAAGAACTGAACTGATAATGTCATGGAAATTTCCAGGTTGTAGATTCTACAGGATGCAAGTAACAATTATATTGGAACATTATAAATTAAGGGGCATTGTATATAGTTACAATGATACAAGCAACAAATCAATAGTTTAAGTACTAAAGTCTATAACTTGATGCTTAGCATACTGACATACAAACAAATAGGTTAATAAATTCCATGGCTAGTAAGAAAAAGACAAAATAGAAACATGTACTCTAATGGAAATATTTACTATATAGATTGATAGGAGTACTTCCATGAATAAGAGACACTACATTTAAACATAACATTAGTTATATAAGCATGTTAAAATGAAACTAAAGGTATGACTAAGAACTTGAGCTTTAAGCTCACACTAAGTATCTATTGTTTCGCTGAGTATGATAAAGATAACGATCTTTATATGTAAACTTGAATACCATCTCATAAAACAGAAAAACAATAGAAGACAATTAATTCACCTCACCATAGCTTTCTTGAGAATAATCAGTTTATTTACTAGCATATTAACATGCAAAGAGAAACACTTCTTGCTACCTTATGAATTAAACTTCTACTTGATCGATCGTTACCTGTTGAAATTGTAAGAACCAACAGTCCATCTGCGTTAGCATAATGCTAAGTAAGCCCAAGATTTCAAAGATAGATTTCACCTAATTGCCAAACAGTAAACTTATCAGTACAACTAGAAACAATTGAATACAGGTCAGATACATAACATATCAAAATTAAATGGTATTATTTTTTATGTGTTTGAAGTTAATCAATACATATTTTTAACTGTTTCATTTTTCCGCTAGCCGCTAGTAGTTATTAAACTGCAACTGTAGACATTTTATGTTACATTAGAATTTTTAAATTTTTGTGAAAATTCGGGGTTATGACATGTGGTATCAGAGCATCAGGTTCAAACACTTGGCCTTGATGAAGCTCAACTTACTTTTATGAAACAATGTATTAAATCATTTTGCTGATGTTATTTTCTTTTAATGTTATTCAGTATGGAAATTTGTTTCTGAGTTTAACAATAGTTATGGAAAGACTGGAGGAATCTGTGAAAGAGGAATCTCCCTTTACTAAACAAGAAAACTTACAAAGAGACCCTATACAAGAAGACATAACCACTAATTACACAAAAATTTTACAAACAGTAAAAGAATTAAAATCTAAAATGGAATCTTTTAGAAAAGAAAATGAGAGGATTCTGACAGCTCAAGAGGAGCTGAATCAGAACCTAATAGAAAGATTTCAAACTAAGGGTAGGGGTAAAAGAGATAATTCAGAAGATATAAGCTACCAACATAAGTACAAAAATATTAAATAGACTAAAAATGAAAGCAGCTCATTTTCCGAAGTGTTTAGTGATCAATGTAATTTTCATTCTACTAGTAATAGTAGTGAGGATAACCACTATACCAGAAAGAGAAAATATAAACCATAGGAAGAAATTTCTGGAGAGTTTAAAAAGATCAAACTTCCAACCTTTAATGGGGAAACTGAGAAGGGGGAGGAAGCGGAATCTTGGTTATCTGGGATGAAAAAGTACTTTCAGATTTTATAACTATTCTAACCAATTAAAGGCTAGAATGGCTATCTATAATCTTTTAGGGAAAGATGATATATGGTGGAAAGATTTAAATAGAGTGAAAGGAATAAAAGAGAAGAACATAAATTAGATTATCTTCAAGAAGTACTTAAAAAATAAATTTTTATCTGAACAATACTATGAAGAAAGAGCTAAAGAATTCTATGAGCTTAAACTAGGTACAATGACTATGAAAAATTTGAACAGTAAGTTTTTAAGTCTGCTTAGGTATGTACCATACCTTGTAGATGAAAAACCAAAGGTACAACGGTTTCTTAGCTGTCTACCTTATCACATAAAGGATAGGATTGAGTATGACAATCCTAAAACTCTGGAAGAAGCTACGAGGAAAGCTAATTTTTGTTATGAATAGAATAGGAAAAAGGAGAGTATGGCCAACTCGAAGGCCAAAAAGAATAATAATTATGATCAGAAGAAGAAAGAGTTTGTTCCCAATCGAAATTCTAAAAATAATAGGGCTAGAAATTTTTATAATAAGAATTTCCAAGTGAATAAGAATAATTCACCAAACAATCAAAACAATCAAAAGAGTAAAGAGTATGTTAATAACCATGGTAATTACATGAAAAAATTTGAACGAAAAGACCCCATAATGTGTTGTTAGTGTAATGGTCCAAATTATGCCTCAGTCTATCCTAATCGAAAAACGACTGTCAGCAATATCCATACAATACAGAAGGAAATGACTGTGGGAGATTTAGCGAGAACTATGCCCAGGATCAATGCAGCCTTGGAGAATCGACAAGCAGATTATCAAACTTTCATGGTTGAGGTAGAAGGTAAGATAAGCCAAACACCCATAGCTATTTTAATTGATCCATGAGCTATTTTAATTCATAATTCACCTAATTTGGTAGAAAAATGTAAGCTGCCGGTTGAAAAGTTTGTAAGTTCTTGGTTGGTTCAGTTAGCTACTAGTGCAAAGAGAAAGGTAACTAGTTTGGTAAAAAATTGTGCAGTAGTTATGGATCAATTTGAAACTTTTGTAAAGCTTAATGTACTACCTTTGGGTTCTTATGACATACTAATCGGTATGGATTGGTTAAGGCAACATAGGGTGATCTCAAACTACTATGATAAAAGCTTTACTTGTATAAATAATGATGGAAAATCAATAAGTGTAAAGGAAATCCCTAGAAAAACAATTGTAAGGAATATATCTACTCTACAGCTCAAGAGATCTGTTAGGAAAGGTTGTAAGGCTTATGCAGTAATAGTAACTAATGAGGAAAATCTAAAAGATCAGATAAATTAAAGTTGGAGGATATATCAGTTTTAAAAGAGTATGCAGATGTATTTCTGGAAGAAATTCTAGGACTACCTCTGAAAAGGAAACTAGATTTTACCATTGAGCTAGTACCTGGTGCAGTACCCAGATCAAGGGCGCCTTATCGAATGAAAATAATTGAACTTATTGAACTTAAATCACAATTAAAAGAACTTATTGAGAAAAAGTAAATTCAACCTAGTATGTCTCCCTTTGGGGGGGACCTGTCATCTTCATTAAGAAAAAGGATGGAACACTATGAGTTTACATAGATTACCATTAGTTGAACAATATGACTATTAAAAATAGATACTCGTTGCCTCACATATATGATTTGTTTGATCAACTACGTGGAGCTACAGTGTTTTCAAAAATTGATTTGCGGTCTAGACATCACCAAGTTAGGATTAAAGATGAAGATATTTTTAAGATAACTTTTAGGACTCGATATGGCCATTACGAGTTTGTCGTCATGCCATTCACGCTTACTAACTCCCCAGCTATTTTTATGTGTTTAATGAATAATGTAATGCATAAATATTATGATAAGTTTTTGGTCATGTTTATCGACGACATATTAATCTATTCGAAATCTGAAGAAGAGCATAAAGAACATTTAAAACTAATTTTGCAGGAGTTGTGAGATAATCGACTCTTTGAAAAGTTTAGTAAATGTGATTTCTTTAAGGATAAAATCCAGTACTTAGGTCTTAAACTGACTAAGGAAGGAATTTCGATGGATCTCAAAAAGATAAAGGCGGTTGAAGATTGGCCAGTTCCTAAAGAGGTAACTTATGTTCGATCCTTCATGAGAATTACCGGTTATTACCAGAGGTCCATTGAAGGGTTTTCGAGAATCACCAATCTGATAACCTCTTTGCAGAAGAAAGGAAATAAATTTGATTGGAATCAGAAGTGCGAGGATAGTTTTAAAAAGTAAAAAACTTTATGAACCAGTGCACTTGTTTTAAGAATAGCTGATCCAAATAAATATTTTGTAGGGTGTACTGATGCCTGCAATGATGATTTAGGTGGAGTATTGACTCAAGAAGGGCATGTTATTTCTTCTAAATCTAGGAAATTAAAAATTCATGAAAAGAATTTTGCAACCTATGACCTGGAATTAGCTGTTGTCATACATGCTCTGAAGATGTGGCATCATCATTTAATTGGAAGAAAATTTATTCTAATGACAGATAATAACAGATGAAAATATCTCCTAGATCAACCTAACCTAAATCCTAGACAAGCTAGGTGGCTATATTTTCTAAGTGAGTATGTAACATCATCGTAAAACTGAGACTAAGTTTAGTGAAAAATGGGGTAAATTATGCTCCTTTCAAAAGGTTCTTTTATAACAAGTTGACTTATGTCCATGTCTGAAATAATAACCATTTAAGTGTGACATTATCCTTAGCATCTATTCATATAATTACCCATACATTTAATAACATACACTTGATTCATTAGTTCAAAACCATAGTATACCTAAGCAATAATTGTGTCCTTTAGCCCTCCAATTGACATCAACAACATCTTCTTTTGGACTAACCAATCAACAATTTATACCATCATTATGATCAAACTCAAGAGTTACATACAACCATAGTTGTCACATGCCCATTTTCACATACCTACATTATCCAAACGAAATTTAATCAATTCCTCTAGATAATATATTTGCTTATCCGCAACTTTGTTGCTATTCATGACACATTATATATTATTATAACTCCATAGTATGTGGACTTACTCTTAATGGCATTTCTCACATTTCCTTGGAACTTTATCCTCCTAATGAAGGCTTTACCCTGTACTATGACATAATGTACTTCCATGTGCACTACAATGCTAACCCCGAAAAGTTATAAGCTTTTGAGCCACAATGCATTTTAATTAGACATGATATGTTAGACCCCAATGGAGAACTTCCTATGTGCAAATTCCAACTATCATTTCCAATACATGTTCAAGTTTTTCCTATCACATTGGCACATACATTTACTGTAACTAACATAAAATGCCCGCAAGGTATTGAATTCATTATCTATCTAAAACCTTCATCATAATAAGTTATTTATTTACAAAATGAATTAATCATAGCTCCTTCAGCTTATAGGGTGAATATCACATGATACATTTATCTAACATCATATATTTAACCACATAACACTATTTACCTTGGTTGGAAACTGTAAGTGTTTTCATCATCAATGCATTTAAAAAAATACTATGTGATGTACAAAACTCATTATAATAACTTTTATTGATTATCTTCTACAGTAGCAAAATCCATTAACAAGGTTGCAGAACAGCATCAAATGTACACAAACAATGTGATGAAAGGAAAAAATTCAGACACATGAAAATGAGACAGACACAAATGTACGTGGTTCACCCCGTTCTTGGGGTTACGTGCACCAAACCATTGTATTATGCAAAATTCATTCAACAAAATAGATTCTGCAACATCATAATTGCCATAAATTCTTCCTTTTCTTCTCATAGACTCTAACCACTACACAACAAATGTTTTAGAATCATAACAGGTTCTGTCTTTGTCTCCCATTAAAATCCACGCATACCACCCTCTGAAACAACGCTAAATTATTATCTCGAAACAACAGTAAATTATTATGCAACCCCAACTATACAACCGCAATATTGTCGTATTTTACAATAATGCGTCCTATAAATTCCAAAACAAATAAACCCTTAAGATACAATAAAGTTGGCATCATTACAAGTGGGTATGATTATCTACATTTGTTTCATGTGTATGTTTCATTCTTAATCTACAATTATCAAGAACACTACACTATAGCACTCACGGTATAATTGGCTATATCCATAAGAGGCATGAAATAAAAAAGAAATTTAAAACAACTCATTTCAAATTTCAATCAAATAAGAAAGGAGTAGCAACCTTATAACCCTCGATTCGAGGTTCCTATATATATACATAAACAAAAATCAAATTAAAAATTTATGTTTAGTCTCAAAACACGGAGGGCCTGACTTTCCCAACCAAATAAGGCTAAACATTGTTTAAAGACAACATCTACTTTTTTATGCAAAACGCATATCTTAGAAAGATAGTAAATACTAAGTGACACAATATCAACACCATAATACACAATGATTTGGTATTTAGGCAACCCGCATCTCTGAGAAAATCACCCATCCAAAATTCTTACCAATCCCACTGAAATAGTCTAGGAGAGATGGGGGTCTGTGCAGAGATGTGGGTCTCTAATGAGTATGGTTGTTCAAAGTGAACAAGGCAGCATTTATACAAGATGTAAGTCATATCTTTCTACCATTATGCAGAGCTATCAAAACCATTTTTCCTTCATTATTGTGCCTCTTCCAAATCAAGGAACAAGTATAGCATTAACTCAATATCTCACGATCATCATATTTTATCTCTACCGGAAGGAAAAATGGAAATAAGAACTATAGAGAACCTCGAAGTTTTTCTAAGAAAGGACACCGTGGGATTTAACGAAGTCTGTAATGAAACTTCAAAGGAATACATTGATCTAATATACCCTACTCTGTCAAATACACAGCCAGGCATAAATCCAGCTGGCAAAGGAAGAAAGGACCCAAATAAGGGGGACTTAGATCCAGGCTTAAACAAATGCTAGTGAACATAAATTTTCCAAGTCTAGAAGCTGAAATCTCAATTCTTATCAATGATCATGGAAAAAAAAAAAGTTGGCATTCCGGATGGGAGCGAACTGTGCAGAGATGTGGGTCTCTAATGAGTATGGTTGTTCAAAGTGAACAAGGCAGCATTTATACAAGATGTAAGTCATATCTTTCTACCATTATGCAGAGCTATCGAAACCATTTTTCCTTCATTATTGTGCCTCTTCCAAAGCAAGGAACAAGTATAGCATTAACTCAATATCTCACGATCATCATATTTTATCTCTACCGGAAGGAAAAATGGAAACAAGAACTATAGAGAACCTCGAAGTTTTTCTAAGAAAGGACACCGTGGGATTTAACGAAGTCTGTAATGAAACTTCAAAGGAATACATTGATCTAATATACCCTACTCTGTCAAATACACAGCCAGGCATAAATCCAGCTGGCAAAGGAAGAAAGGACCCAAATAAGGGGGACTTAGATCCAGGCTTAAACAAATGCTAGTGAACATAAATTTTCCAAGTCTAGAAGCTGAAATCTAAATTCTTATCAATGATCATGGAAAAAAAAAAGTTGGCATTCCGGATGGGAGCGAACTATAAGCTCAAATCCACAAGGTTCTAGATTAGAAAGCAAATCTAAGATCCAAATGTAGAAAATACCCTCATTAAGAGCCAAGAGGTAAATCTTCTCTTCAACAGGCACAAAAAAATATATAAACCAGATTTAGATGTAGAGATTCTTCCATACCCTATATCTTAAACATCATCATAAAAATTACCTTCATCCTTGGCACGCCATAACTTGATCAATACTTACAGGAAATCCAATAGCCTGTTTCGGATTTCCACTCGATTCGTGGGTTAGAATACACCGGAATGGGCGCTCACCAACCTCATGGATCAAAATCGCAGAGGTTATTTTCTTAGCACGCTGGGACCGATCCTTTCCCTAATGCCTAGTTCGTTCCTCCTCTCCATGCAGAAAAATGCAGAGTTTTTCTTGTAACCCCAAGATCGTTCCTCGTAGGGAGCGCAAGTATTTATCTCTTTTTTTTCAATGACCAAATGGAGCTTTTCCCTTTTCTCATGATGTGGAATGTATATAAATCTTGGTGAAATCCCTAACGCCTCTATCAACACTTATGCATGCCGTGTAATGTCTCCACAATCGGTGCCAATTTGTTCACAATAAAATAAAAGCTCCCGGTTCAACACCTCTCAAAAATCAAGGGAGTTTAAATGACACCATCGGAATTTATGGCTATAAAGCCAGAAAGGATTCCGTAATCGGTCTATTATGTGAGGTAAATTCAATACTCCATTTTAATATGGTATTCTCGTTCTATCAAAAATATGTATATGTGATAATATATATGCATATATATATATATATATATATATATATATATATATACACGTAATCACTTTTAGTTCCCCAACTACACATAATATATATATAATTTCTTTTTACCATCAGATGCCTTCACTTATATACGGCTCTCTTATTGTGTATGAAATTCCTTTTCATATATATACATGTTCTGTTATTTTTTTGGATATCATAATATATATATATATGTTTTTTCCAATACCTTTGATTAATGTAAGGTGGCAGTAACTACATCGTGGTGGAGGTTTTCTATTCTTCATAAAAACCTCTTTATGATCTATTGTATAAGTTGTAGTTACTCTTAGGTTATTAGAGTGCTTTTCATGTGATGATCGCCTCATGTTCGAACCCTAAGCTCGCATGTTGGTAATCAGTATTTTACCCATGAAGCGCGTGACTAAGAAGTGACTTACGGTCGAAGGTGAGGATGGAAGATTGATTCCCTCATTAACACTGCAATTGTTCCCCGTTACCTTTACTCGACCTCCAAGGTTTTTCCCTCATTGTTTACCCATCCCTTACTGGATTAGTTTTCAATTTGTTTTTTCCCAATGTTCTTCAGTTCTCCTAATCCTTCAAAATTACGGAAGAAATCCCTTAACTTACTAGGTTTTACTGGTGGGGCCTTGGCATTGAGCTCCTCACCAGAAAAAAAGTACAATAAATATTCGTAAACATGAAATATCCAGGGTATAAGAGAGGGATGTTACATCCTCTCCCCCTTAAAATAACACCATCCTTGGTGTTCTTATTTTCCACCAATTTCCTTCTTCCATTCTATCATCTTTTCTTGTTTTCATCCTTTTCATCTTGATCTCGTGTGATATTTCCATATCTTCTCAAGTCACTATCATTCAAGACCTGTAGTTTTCCTGCAACAAGTTCGGGTCTAGCCCAAGTTTTTTAGCACATCATGTAGAAAATTAAATTCAACTTAAACTAAGCCATAGATTCTTTTGCATTGTAGAAAATTTGCAATTTTCTAGTTTTCATTGGTGTCATGGTACCCAATCATTTTCATAATGCAATTTATTCATCAATACAACATAATTACTACCATTTGGGGGTTGGTTTTATCTCCAACCTTTGGATAGTTATGTCATCCTTGACCTGAGGAAATCCTCCTCACATTACCCATTCAACATGTAATAGTTACTTGGAAATATGTCAATACGTTTTATGTTCATTTTTGTCTCCAAACTCTCCCTTGAGTTTCTTTTCCATTTTGGTGTGGACTTACAACAATTTCTAAGGTTACTCTCCCTTTTAACCACTAGTTAAAAGTTTTCCCCTCAGTGACATCAAGCACCGTCCTATCTTCTAGACGTCTAATTCTTCCTAGTTCTTTTTGCCATACCATATTCCTAACACCAATGTGCTCACACAGTAATCGCTTGCCTAACACCATTGTCCTCCTGCAACACATATGCCTAACACCAATGTGCTCATGCGGAAATCACTTACCTAACACCATGGTGCTCCCATAGCATTCAAATTTTTCCTTTTCCGTATAAAGTATAAATTTTAACTTCGACTACTTGTAACACACACTCCTTGGTGCTTATGACTTTACTGTCATTGTCTTGATTCGTGAATCAGCTATGTGGTTAGTCAAAGCATCTATCGATAACTCAGAATTCAATTAATCATTTAATCATTATTTATGAGTTATATAACCTTGCAAATCATCTATAAACATTACTCCTTACTCATTTCTGAGTAATTGAGCGCAACTTACATACACAAGTGGATTTATATACCATAATGCATGTCGATTATAGCAATGGTCATACTCTTGCTAAAGATTGCAATGTTAGTATGTAAATAACATCATCCACATTTAATCCTTCATTATAAAACCTTGATATTTGACAATTATAATAAGTAAAACATCACCCATACTTAACCTCATTATTTATGGCAGCAATTATTTTTCTAACAGTCAACTCCGATTGATAGTGTTCTTGGAATATCCTGCAATGTTAGCATATAACATTATACAACATTCATCAACTCACTTATTTTCAATATCAATATCTTTAGTCATACCAAATCATCTATTATTTGGATAATTACTAGGGATATTCCAACTTTATACCACATTCATCAGTGGTAATGCTAGGGACATGGAAATTCCAATAACATTAGTAATCCAAAGTAACCAAAGTAAACTATTATGATAATTTCATACCTCAACTAGTTATGTCATGTCTTACCACTATTCTAGTTCATCAAAATGGGAGCCTTTATAGAGGTGTACTTCTTCCGTACGACCCATAACATTAGGCAGAACACATCATGCTATTCACCTTACTTGTGTTGTGGTCCAAGTTCATAGGCAGTCTAGTTTTTTTCTTTTCCTTTTCTTGCAGAAATACTGTAAGGAATGTTGTCATTTTTCATGAAAATATATAAGGAGATAAACCATGCCAATGAAAATCTATAGATATCTCAATAGTCTTTATGTGCATAACCCAATTCCTTACACTCTATTAATTATATGTAAAGGGTACATTATAACAGTGCTATATTGTACTAACTTGAATTCTCTTCCTAGCAATTCTGAAATTCAAATCCTACCTTTACTTAGCATATATTTTTGTATGCTCATGGTACTCAACATTCACAAGTTTATCAACAACTTCTGATAAAAAGTTAATATTCACTAAGAATTTATTGTTACACACAGGTTAGAAAACATTCACTTCTCTCATAATTCACTTATTATGTGTAACGACTAACCATTTCCTAGGTTTTATTAGTTCATGATAATCAGACTAAAGTAACCAAGCATAATCCTTCCTTATGACCCATGCATTAAGGACCGAAGGCATATGATGGTTATGGGCACACATATAGGTGACAGAGTTTTGTCAAAAACTAATGGACCCAAAATATTTGAGAAACATTATTTCCTACCTTTGATCTAAATGCTCAGTCAAAAATTTACTTTGGCTATAATTAGTCATGCACCTTAATTATTTATTACAAACATCTATATTCGATCATCTTTGTTCGACTAACATGTATCCATACAATTTAATGCAATCATTTCATCACTGGTTTTACATGAGATTCCAAATGTAAAGAGGTGCTTTCCTATTTTACATAGGCTTAGTATTGGTAACATTTATTTAATACAATTTTTATTTTGTATAATCTTGATAGTGCAACATATTTTTTAGCATGGCTACTACTTTAGCATTACTTACCTTTTGCTTAAACCATTTTACTATACATGATAGTTTGCGGCTAATCTTTTTGAGAGTTTTCAGGCGTAATACAGTTACTCCTAAACGATCAACTATCAAGTTCCCTTTAATAGCTATCTTCAGGGAATTTTTACGTAAGTTATATATACATACATATATATAATTAGATGGCTTTAAGACTTTGGAGTGTACTCTCATGTTCCACTTACATTTATTTATTACAATGATTAACCCCAAATTAGGTCTAGAAGACCTTAAATCAAATTCAATTTTCATTAGATCCTTAGCAGTCCTATATTTTATTGTTAGTGACGTAACCCTTTCCCACTAGTCCTTAACAACAATTGTTCGACGGTTTTCAAAGTTACCTATTTCAATTTGTCAAACTTGCAATTCTAAGAATCCTTTATATATGAAATTCATTTGTATTGGGTTCAACTATACATGTAGGTTTCAAAGGTCACTTTTCAGCAATTCAAAATTACTATTTAAGACAGAGATTACTATAGTACCTTCATTGACCATGAGTTTTTCTAGGAAGGATTCTATACTTCATTAAAATTTATTGGCGCGACTCAAATAGAGATGAAGCAATCATCTTAGCCATTCGTAAACCTACTCGGAAGTAATCAAGGAATTTAACCAAATACTTGTGCACTTACATGATCAGACCTGACATTGAACTGGTAAAAGTAATGGGCCATCTTTGTTGTGATTTTGAGAAAAAAATGTTCCACCTTCTCCTACACAACTACAAGGTCAAAAATATCTGCGTTTGGTATATCTTATGGTATTTTTATTACAAAACAATGTAAACTTATTGATTCCTGTTATCAAAAGGCAAACTCAATCATTAGATCCAAACAAAATATGTAGGAGCGTTTTGAGCCCAAATAGGCCCAAGTGTTTCAACTCTCGCTCTAATACCATATGTAACATCACCCTAAAATTGAGAATAATGTTAGTGAAAAATGGGGCAAATTATGCTCCTTTCACAAGGTTCTTTTATAACAAGTTGACTTATTTCTATCTCTGAAATAATAACCATTAAGTGTGACATTATCCTTAGCATCTATTCATATAATTACCCATACATTTAATAACATACGCTTGATTCATTAGTTCAAAACCAAAGTATACCTAGGCAATAACTATGTCCTTTATCCCTCCAATTGATGTCAATAACATCTTATTTTGGACTCACCATTCAACAATTTATACCATCATTATGATCAATCTCAAGAGTTACATACAACCATAGTTGTCACATTCCCATTTTCACATACCTACATTATCAAGACAAAATTTAATCAATTCCTCTAGATAACAGATTTGCTTATCCCGAACTTTGTTGGTATTCATGACACATTATATATTATCATAACTCCCTAGTATATGGACTTACTCTTAATGGCATTTCTCACCTTTCCTTAGAAATTTATCCTCCCAATGAAGGCTTTACCCTGTACTATGACATAATGTACTTCCATGTGCGCTACAATGCTAATCCCCAAAAGTTAAAATTTTTTTGATCCACAATGCATTTTATGTAGACATGATATGTTAGACCTCAATGCAGAACTTCCTATGTGCAAATTCCAACTATCAATTCGAATACATGTTCAAGTTTCTCCTATCACATTAGCACATACATTTACTGTGACTGACGTAAAATGCTTGCATGGTATTGAATTCATTACCTATCTAAAACCTTCATAATAATAAGTTATTTCTTCACAAAATGAATTAAGCATAACTCATTTAGCTTATAGGGTGAAGATCACATGATACATTTAACTAAGATGAAATATTTAACCACATAACACTATTTTCCTTGGTTGGTGTTGGGATATAATAAACCCACTCATACACTTAGGATAAAATAATTAATCAATAATGATTAATTATTCACCCACTAGCTTAATTAGTTGGCATCCACTTGCACCTTAAAGTCAATGCATTCCATCCATATCCTAGGAATGATTTATTTCTGATTCTGGAATTAGTATACAGGACCATATAGCAGATTTTGCTTTTTCTGCTTTATCCTGCTTTTCTATGGATAAGATAAAAGCTAGTCAACTAGGAAATTGGGTGCTTTTGTTTCCAACCCATCCCCCATTAGTTTTTCTCCATTAGCATATTATTTCCATCTCCTTGACAACTCACTCATGCTTTTGCCAACTCATGAGGTGCTTGGTAGATTGAAAAGTGCTTTATGGGGTTTATCATAATTAGTAAGCCTGCTTTTATGAGCTAGCTTGAGTTGTCTTCATGCAACTCATTTTTCCTTTATAAGGATGTATTACCTATGTAATAATATCAATTATCATTTATTGATCATTCATTAATGTGTGTTCATTAATTCTTCTTCTTCTCTCATTATGCTAATTCTCTACAATTCTCTGTGAGGTTAATTGTGTGCTTAGATCCTTAGACAGTTTATGAAATTCCTTATGCCATCAAGGCCTTAGAATTTCTACATGGTATCAGAGCTAAGGTTCTCAAAGTTCAAGTTCTACATGCTATTAGAGCTGAGGATATCAAAGCTCTACATGATATCAGATCTTTGAGAGTTCATTAATTAATCCTCCTTTTTCAAATTTCCAGGTTTATTTTGCAGGTTCAACTTCAAATGGATTCAAGAATATCAGTTTCTCTTCTTTCTCCATTCACAAGCTATTCAGAGTGGAAACTGAAGATGATTTCATATCTAAAGAGACAAGGTCTCTATGAGATATCTATTGGAGCTGGTGAAGAATCTTATGAAGATCCAAGTGACTGGTTGAATGACTATGACAGAGCAATTGGAGCTATTTGTCTATCTATCTCTCCATGCATGCGCTACCTTATTGATTCTGTTGATTACCCAAAATATCTCTGGACAATATTGGATAGAGTTTTGGGAAAGGACAATGAGGATCCTTCTAGCTATGTGGAGAGTGCCTCTAGCTCCTCAAAGATTTCTCTCTCTCAACATGTCTTAGCCTCTACAGTCTCTGATGAAGTTGATCATGAAGAAGAAATTTCTCATACAGTTCCTGTTGCTACTACTCTCTTTGATTTGAATGCTTCCTCTTTCAATCACGAAGCAAATATTGAAGAGCCATATTTTTCTGTGCTTCTTGAAGTAGAAGATCTTGATTCATCTTCTCATGATGTTGTTGATGAAAAAGAAGTGACTAATGGAGCTACTATTGCTATTGATGATTCACTCACACATTCAGTGTTCTCTATGTCTTCTATCATGGATTCTGAGATCCATATGCCAGACCTCTCACACCTTGTGCATGCCTCTCCTCTTGATGGTGCGCAACCCAGTGATTTCCAGGATGCTTGCTTAGCCAAATCAAGTCCTTCCAGTGTTTTTCCACTTACCATACTTGATCCCATGCGCTTCTGCAGCTCCTCCATTGTTCTTGGCACTCATTCTCAGAGCCTCCTTGAAGATTTTGAACATCACTATCTTTCCTCCTCTCATTATTCTACCATAGAGGATTCTTTACCAGTATATTCCCATGAGTCTACTGTTGTGATTTTTTGTGATCTCTTGGATTCTTTGGAAGCTAGATCAACCCATGTAGCCCATTCATTCGCACTCTTTGATCCCATGCCTTCTCTATGTTCCTACATGATCACTTGCACACATCCTCTCTACGTAAATGAATATGGAGACATGATACACTCACTTGGACAGTTATTTCACCTGTCTAGAGCTCATTTCATCTCTACTGGTTCGAAGTTCAAGTCATATCATCATCTTGGAGCTCATTACAAGTCTCAAGATCCTTCAATATTGCCTTCACATCATTGGATTTCAGTTGTTCTACATGGTCCCAGGTTCCATCCTGCACCTGTCCTTGATCCAGGTGAGCAGATTTATCTTCTTCCCAAGAAGATTCCTCCAGACATTAGCATTTAGTTTGGAGCAGCAGCAACACTAGCAGTTCAACAATTTTGGTATTTCTTTTCATGTCCTTCTTGAGGGAGGATTTTCCCCTTGAGGTTTTGCCTCTTTCCTCATTTCTTTGGACAATATAAATTGTAAAAGGGTGACCATAGCTTTATTGATGGGCCCTATATGCATATATATTTCTGATTAGTTCAGAAATATCATCATAAAGTCAGGCTTAAAGGGGGGTGTTGGGATATAATAAACCCACTCATACACTTAGGATAAAATAACTAATCAATAATGATTAATTATTCACCCACTAGCTTAATTAGTTGGCATCCACTTGCACCTTAAAGTCAATGCATGCCATCCATATCCTAGGAATGATTTATTTCTGATTCTGGAATTAGTATACAGGACCATATAGCAGATTCTACTTTTTCTGCTTTTTCTGCTTTATCCTGCTTTTCTATGGATAAGATAAAAGCTAGTTAACTAGGAAATTGGGTGCTTTTGTTTCCAACCCATCCCCCATTAGTTTTTCTCCATTAGCATATTATTTCCATCTCCTTGACAACTCAATCATGATTTTGCCAACTCGTGAGGTGCTTGGTAGATTGGAAAGTGCTTTATGGGGTTTATCATAATTAGTAAGCCTGCTTTTATGAGCTAGCTTGAGTTGTCTTCATGCAACTCATTTTTCCTTTATAAGGATGTATTACCTATGTAATAATATAAATTACCATTTATTGATCATTCATTAATGTGTGTTCATTAATTCTTCTTCTTCTCTCATTATCCTAATTCTCTACAATTCTCTGTGAGGTTAATTGTGTGCTTAGATCCTTAGCCAGTTTATGAAATTCCTTATGCCATCAAGGCCTTAGAATTTCTACAATTGGAAACTACAAGCATTTTCATCATCAATCTATTTAAAATAATACTATGTGTAAACCAAAACTCATTATAATAACTTTTCTTGATTATATTCTACAGTAGGAGAATCCATTAACAAGGTTGCAGAACAACATCACATGTACACAAACAATGTGAGGAAAGGAAAACATTCAGACACATGAAAATGAGACAGATACAAATGTTCGTGGTTCACCCTCTTCTCGGGGTTACGTCCACCAAACCATTCTATTATGTAAAATTCATTCGACAAAATACATTCCGCAACATTATGGTTGCCATAAGCTTTTCCTATTCTTCTCATAGACTGTAACCACTAAAAGACGAATGTTATAGAATCATAACAAGTTCTGTCTTTGTCTCCTAATAAAATCCATGCATCCCACCCTCTGAAACAACAGTAAATTATTATCTCGAAACAAGAGTAAATTATTATGCAACCCCAACTATACAACTGCAGTATTTTGGTATTTTACAATAATGCGTCCTATCAATTCCAAAACAGATAAACCCTTAAGATACAATAAAGTTGGCATGGTTACAAGTGAATATGATTATCTACATTTGTTTCATGTATATGTTTCATTCTTAATCTGCAATTACCAATACCATTACACTATACCACTCATGGTATAATTGCCTATATCCATAAGAGGCATGCAATATGAAAGAAATTTAAAACAACTCATTTCAAATTTCAATCAAATAAGAAAGGGGTAGCGACCTTATAACCCTCGAGTAGAGGTTCCTATATATATACATAAAAAAAAAATCAAATTAAAAATCTATGTTTAGTCCAAAAACACAGAGGGCCTGACTTTCCCAACCAAAGAGGGCTAAACGTTGTTTAAAGACAACATCTAGTTTTTGATGCAAAATGCATCTCTTAGAAAGACTGTAAATACTAAACGACACAATCTCAGCACCATAATACACAACGATCTGGTTTTTAGGAAACCCGCATCTCTTAGAAAATCGCCGATCGAAAATTCTGACCAATCCCACTGAAATAGTGGAGGAGAGACGGCAGTCTGTGCCAAGATGTGGGTCTCTAACAGGTATGCTAGTTAAAAGTGAACAAGGCAGTGTGTATACAAGATGTAAGTCATATCTTTCTACCACTATGCAGAGCTATCGAAACCATTTTTCCTTCACTGGTGTGCCTCCTCCAAGCCAAGGAACAAGTATAGCATTAACTCAATCTCTAACGATCATCATATTTTATCTCTACCAGAAAGAACAATGGAAACACGAACCTTAGGGAACCTTGAATTTTTTCTGAGAATGAACGCCATGGGATTTAGCAAAGTCTGTAATGAAACTTCAAAGGAAGACATTGATCTACTATACCCTACTCTGTCAAATACACAGCCAGGCATAAATCTAGCTCGAAAAGGAAGAAAGGACCCAACATGGTTAAGGGAACACAATATTTCTAAGCTATAGCCGACAATAAATAATGGGGACTTAGATCCAAGCTTAAACAAATGCTAGCGAACATAAATTTTCCAGGTCTAGAAGTTGAAATCTCAATTCTTATCAATGATCATGGAAAAAAAACGTTGGCATTCCGGATGGAAGAGAGATATAAGCACAGATCCATGGGGTTCTAGATCAGAAAGCAAATCTAAGATCCAAATGCAGAAAATCCCCTCATTAAGAGCCGAGAGGTCAATCTTCTCTTTAACAGGCACAGAAAAATATATAAACCAGATTTAGATGCAGATATTATTCCATACACTATATCGTATACATCATCATAAACATTACCTTCATCCTCGCTGCACCATAACTCGATCAATACTTACAGACAATCCAATAGACTGGTTCGGATTTCTACTCGATTCGTGGGTCAGAATGCACCGGACTAGGCGCTCACCAACCTCATGGATCAAAATCACAGAGGTCATTTTCTTAGCATGTTGGGATCGATCTTGTAATATCCCTATTTCCAGTCCTTACATAATTTGTAATTTTGGAATATCATTTGTACTTGTTTTTTGGTGAGGAGCTCAAGGCCAAGGCCCAACTAGAAAACACCTTGTAACTTGTAAGAGTTAATTCCCCAAGTTCATAAATCAGGTATTAACAAAAACATTCGATGAGAAACCGAGCCAACTAGGGGGAGAGGCTAGAGGCTAATGACACCTTGGGGATCTAGTAATTTTAACCTAGTCTCCTTATGATATTAAAGAGGTACTAAAGGTAAGATTCGTAATCTCCAATTTTTTCTTAAGAGAGAAAAAAAAACATATATGAAAACATACACATGAACATAAATGGAGTAATACATATATATAGATTTATATATATATACCCTACACATGTATTTATATATATATGTGTGTGTGTCTGTGTGTGTGTGTGTGTGTGTGTGTGTGTGTGTGTGTGTGTGTGTGTGTGTTTAAAGAAAAGGGTATATATATGTAGGTTTAAAAGAAAGATATGAAATTGCATATTTTAAATAAAAAGCATGAAATGCGGTTAGGAGAATTTACCTAGATACATTATGGAAGCTAACTTTCATCCTGTTATGGAGGAATCCTGAAAAAATCCTTTTTGCACCTTCGGCAATTTTAGGGAAATCCCTGCCATATGGTGAGCATGTAGCGCCAGCTGATTTTCAGCCTGTTATGGAATCCTGACAGAAATAAAAGCTCTTACACCTTCGGCAATTTTTGGGAAGATCCCTACCATATGGTGAGCAGGTAGTGCCATGTGCCCTTAGCCTCCTCCTTTATTGCAGAAGATCTCATTTGAAAGGAGCTCTGGGTTTTAGTAGAGGGTAGGAAAAAAGAAACAGCGATCATGGATTTTGAAAAATGATCTATTAGTATTACAAGGGGATATCTGTGCTATTTATCAGCAACAATCTCTAATCCCTTCCCTTTTATATAAACATTAGGGCTTGGTGTTTGAGCAAAGAAAGGACCGAGGAGAAGAAGAATCATGCGAGATCTGGAGGAGGGATTTTCCCATTTGGGGAGAAATCACAGTGTTGGTTCAAAGGAAGAGATGATGGATTTCCTTTAGGCTCCCTTTATGCTACTGGGAAGAGACTCTGCCTATGCTTGATCTACGTGAGTATGCTTCTGCTATATTTCTTTTAGGGATTTACAAAACGTATGCTTCCATGGTAGGAAGGTATATGGGTGTTACAATATGCAAGAACCTACAAACGTTCCCCAAGCTCCTGTGAATCAATGATCCAAGAAGCTATTAACATGATTTCCTTGTATGCATGCGAACTTATGGTTTTATTTCCTAAAGTCCAACATGTAACGCATCCAAAAGTGGTAAGAAAATTTTCCTTTATTAATCATCTTTTAAATAAATGATATCACTACTCTTGGATACTTGGGTAATGAAGATAAAGCACATTGAAATATAAATCAGCCTTTCCATTTCTAATAATAATATCAGTCATTCCATTTATTTGTAAGATCCATATTTTGTAATAATTATCAAAGAGCCTTTAAATAATAACTCTAGCCTTTCACCTGATTTAGACTATTTATCATCTTACAAAGATTAACAAACAAATCTTCCTCCTTAGATTCAATTTATTCAAAGAAGACCTTCACACCATGAGAACATAAAAATAATATATCGATAAGATGACCTCATCAAGGACACACAAAATGTAACATCCCCAAATAAACTAGGATAGAATCCTAGAAGGAAAACAAGTAACTCTATAGTTTTATCAAGGAGATTTAGTTATACCTAAATAGGTCATTTTCTGTTTGTTATCCATAAGCAATTTGATGGGGAATCAATATAACATGCATCTTCTTGTCTCTTTATTTTTCGCATGAGATCCTCATGCCATATTGCCATCCTCCTAAACCAACTTAAGTCGTAAAGGACAATTCATAATACAAACAAAGAAAACTAGGAGGTCATTTTCACTACATCCACATGCCACTTACTTTATAATCAGGCTATATAGGAAACATATACAAGTGCATAAAGGTTATGTTCATTTAAAACTACCTAGAGTTCCTTTATTTTTACCTTGAGTTCTTGTCTTGCATGGTGGATCAACTATTGTCCTGCAAGTACTTCAATAAATCTATACACATGGCAATTAGGAGATTCTTACAATTTACATTTTACACAATAAACATGAACAACACAGGTATGACTAGTATAAATATATGGGTTACAATATCATTGTATAGTATTCATAACAACAACCTTTAGAAAGTCCATAATGACCATCTTATAGCACTCAACTTGGTGGATCAAAAATAAATACTATCCCTTCCATAGTCGGATATGTATAAGTTGTATGACATCTGCCATACTTTCAGCATATGGAAACTATCCTTCATTTCCCTTGCAATAATCTCTCTACATTCACCGGGTAAGCTTCTCAAAAACATCATTCAGGGATATTAACACTAATCAAGGAAAGTAGGTTAGAGACAAGACTTTTTATTAGTAATCATCATCCTGAAATATTAACATCATTTAAAGGAAAACAAAATATCCAAGTAATGCAATGACTGATCTGACTCAAAGCTTCACTTTGACTTTCCATACAACCAACTGATTCTATCTTTTATGCGTTATTCTGCCTAGAGTCACCCCCAAGCTTGAGCGAAGAACCCACTAAGGTAAGGGGAAACATTCCCAAGTGCTCTCAACATGTTCCACGGTTCGACCACACCATCTATCAACACACCGTTTATCAACACAATGCGATCCTGTTACCCAATTGGGTTCCATTACTCCGGACTGTACATAATGTAAGACTCCCTTTTCTCACAATATAATTTTCATTCCATAACTAAACCTTAATATTTTCCATAATCTTTTAGTTAAAGGATTAGCGTTTATAGATATTGTTGTGCAGATGATTTTGTAATTAGAGAATACAAAACAAAAAGTGAAAAGGATAATTATATATATGGGTTAACGATTTCAATTTCAGCTTACAACCAGCAATGCATAGTGCTGGTTCTGTTCATTTTGGCATTAAATATTCATTTCACATACAAATGGGCATATAGGTGAAGGAAGTTCAGATCCAATATATACATATAATTTCACATATATAGAAAAGGTGTATTTAAAAAAATAAAGGGAAACCTCGCAAGAAAAATGGAGAAGGAATAGAGCAGACAACCACTACATTCACAGAAGATGAAGAAACTACCATTCAGAGGCTTCAAATTCAATTGAAAAACCTACAATCATAGCAATTGACCACCCTGAGAACATTGCAAAGCATATTTCTGGATCTGTGATCGAAATCGGTGACTACAAAACAAGTTGCAAAGGTTAACCATTCATGGTGATTTCAAATTGACCTAAATATAAAAGAAGTAGAATAACATGCAAGCATATTTCCGGATCTGCGATTGAAATTGGTGAATACAAAACAAGTTGCAGAGGTTAACCATTCATAGCGATTTCAGGTTGACTTATAGATAATAATAAAAAGAATAACATCCAAGCATATTTCCATATCTGCGATTGAAATTGGTCAATACAAAACAAATTGCAGAGGCTAACCATTCATAGCGATTTCAGATTGACTTATAGATAAAAATAGAATAACGTGTAAGAATATTTTCAGATCAGTGACTCTACCTTCAGAAAACCAAATTCATGCAATGGGAAGCATGCAAAGGAATAACATACAACGGTTATTCTCCACTCATTCGACCCATAGTAAACCAAACACAGAACTGGGGATCGCATAAGCTTGGATTGGGTTAGTAATTAGGTGTCTAGTAATGCAAGGAAACCTTGCAGGCGTAATGTGAGATCTCACCTCAAAATGGCTCCACAATCTACCTATCTAGGAAACATGCAGAAAAGAAACATAATTAGGCTGGGATTTACCCAATAGCATAGCAATAGTCTACTGCTATCCCACAAAAAGGCAATCAATCCATACGAACAGCCTGCTGAAAGGAAATTTAATTGACAGGGATTTACCCAATAGCGATAGCCTATTGCTATCCCACATAAACAAAAGCAATCAGTCCATAAGAGCAATATGCAGAAAATAAATTAGTCAGGTAGTGATTTACCAAATAGTGATAGCCTACTCCTATCCCACAAAAACAAAAACAATCGGCCCAACCATGAAATTGTGACCACACCAGACTGAGTTCAAGTAGGGACGATCCAAAACATGGAATCATGACATCAAATAACCAACAGTAGATAAAACATTTCATAAGAGAAGTTAAAACGTGGATACCAAAATTATTTGCCGAAGACTCCCTTCAGATGTCCAAATACCCTCGCCCATGATCCTTTCGCCAACTTCCAAGAGGTTGTCCCCCCCTCAGCTTGCATTTGCACTTCTTTAATACAAAGTGTTCCAGTTTCTTTTCCTCTCCTCAAGGCATGTGGGATAAGCACTATTTCCTCTTAATCCTTTTTTGGTCTTTTCATAACAATTCACACCTTAGCAACTCACTTCTCTTTTAGTATTTTTTAACTTTTCTAATTATACACCTTATCTTTTTCCTTTTAACTGTACTGCCTTTTCCATTTAACTATATTAACCCTTTTTAATTCTGGATAGCACTTGGGAAAAAGTGGGACATTCCCACTTTCAATAGGATGGAGCTTTCGTATGAAAACTAGGCATTAACACATTATTCTTTTAATATTAATGCCAAATAATATCTTTAATGATGGTGGTGCATTAAAAATGCTTCTCTTATAAATGTATCCCAAAGTGTCAGCATTTCTTTTTTTAATATATAAAGGATGTCATAGCTGTTAATGAGTAAATTTCATGAGAGACATTAGCCTTGAATTATTTCAGCGTATAAAAGGTGTTGTAAAAGAGCTTTTTAACTATACATAAGGAATTAGGATCGTATCAAGGTTAATGAAAAAGGTTTTTATACCCTTTTTAATTATTAATTTAATTTTTTTCTTTTAATCATATTAACTTCTTCTAACCAGATTAACCTTTTCCTCTATAATTATGAGTAAGTGTCTATTTCTTTTTATCCTTTGGTACCATTCGTCAACCTGGTTAGTATAGGGAAATTTCCGTCATATAAATTAATATAAGAGTTAGCTCTCCATACTCCAACCGTTGCATGGTCCCCTTGTTCCCTTAATAAATAAAGCATTTTTTTTTCTTAATCGACTCCACTTTAGATACCAAAGACTGTCATGCTAGTAATTAAACACTACTCTCTATTCACTTAGCATTTACAAGCACACAACAATCATTCAATGAGTTTCTTAGTTCCCCTTTTCTGGAAAGCCCCTTCCCCCTAGTGGGTTCGCCGCCAAATGTCGTTTTAGTCGTTCAAAGCTTTCATTCGTTAACCCTATCAATTTTAACCACAACTTGACAGAGTTTTAGAGTCGATAATTACAGTGATGTTTACTTACATTGTGAGTTCTAGGTCGAGGTGGCGAGGGATGTTACACAACATTTACAGCGACTCAAGTCATACCTTTAAATTCCTTTACTTAGGTATTTGTTTTGCTAAGCGTTCTGTGCTGAGAAGACATATGATGAAATAGGTTTTCTATTTTTATTTGGAATTAAAGTAGGCCATTCAAGGAACCTCTCCTCATGTACACAAACACCATCCGACTTGACTTGGGTCATCAGGATTTTACTTACTTTTGAGGCTCGTTAGGCAACAATGTCTCTTAACCTAATTTGGGCCATGGTGTTTTTATCCATTTTTAGGCTTCATAAGTACCAGTTCTCCCCATCCTATTTAGGTCATTGTGATTTAATGTTTTAAGAGTCTACAAGATCTTTAGTTTGTGTGTATTGGGTTTTAAGGGCCATTGACTGCAGTCTCATGCCTTGCAAGGGATCCAGAGGAATATGAAGTCATCCTTGCTTTCCAGGGTTCATACATATTGGCCTTCCACTATAGACAAGAATGGAATTTGGGATCTTGCAGTGTAGAGAATTTGATAACTGAGCTGTTCAATGAAAGAAACACGATCTTAATCAACTACAACATGGATCAAACCTATGATGAAACTACGATTATATTCATATTTTGTTTTGATTGTAAGAAAATAGGTCGTATGGATCAGGTGGATCTCAAAAATGTTTAAAGTAACCATAATCTTACGCATAAATATATCTAATCCGTATTTAGTGTTATGGCGAAGCATAATAAGGAACATTCTAGGTAAAGATAGGAATCTTTATTAAACAACTTACAGAATCAAAGTAAATACAAATACATTGTATGGTATGGCTGATAAAGGGAGTGAAATTAATATATGAATTTATCCACCTTTATGAAGTTTCCTTTAACAGAAAACCCCAATTTGTCTTTTTAGTCAAGGACCTATATTCCTATTCAAGAGGCTTGAGTTTCGGACCCATCTTGATTTCTCCATGATGTACTGAACCTCTTAAGAATCCCTTGGTGTGAAAAACTAATGATATCGGGTACCTTTTTGAAGAATCCCAGTTTGTGTTTTTGGTGAACGTTATACATCTATGTACAAGAGGTTACAGGTATTCTCTGGAAGAGGTTTGTAGTATCACAGTGAGCGCATTGTACTATTTAAGCTCCATATTTTACTCAATTGGTAACATAAAAATGCAAGGATCTAGATGAAATTAGTGAAACTTATGCCTACCAGAAAAAGTGACAAAGGGAAGTTGCAATCCAGCTATAAAATGTTAGTAAACTTGTCCTTGAATTTTTTAAAGAGTAGTATGCTATGCCTTGTTTTGAATTGTATAGAATTCCTCACTTGTGTGGATAGTGTGGGAATAGATTAGGAAGGCTCCCCGAGGAGGATACCATGATTATAACAGAAAATATATGGTAACATTTGTATTGTGTAATTCCTTAACAAAATAAATGTCACACATTGTGACCGTTTGGTGGACATAGCCCAAGGATTGGGTGAACCACATACTTTTGTGTCTGCCTCACTTTTTTCATGTGTCTGAATGTTTCCCTTTTCTCACATTGTTTGTGTACATGTGATGTTGTTATGCAACCTTGTTAATGGATTAGAAGATAATCAAGAGAAGTTATTATAATGAGTTTTGGTCTGCACATAGTATTGGTTTAAATGCATTGATGATGAAAACGCTTGCAGTTTCCAACCAAGGTAAATAGTGTTATGTGGATAAATATATGATGTTAGATAAATGTATTATGTTGTCTTCACCCTATAAGCTGAAGGAGTTATGCTTAATTCATTCTCTGAAGAAATAACTTATTATGATGAAGGTTTTAGATAGAAAATGAATTCAACACCTTGCGGGCATTGTATGTCAGTCACAGTAAATGTATGTGCCAATGTGATAGGAGAAACTTGAACATGTATTCAAAATGATAGTTGGAATTTGCACATAAGAATTTATCCATTGAGGTATAACATATCATGTTTAATTAAAATGAATTGTTGATCAAAATATTATAACTTTTAGGGATTGGCATTGTAGTGTACATGGAAGTATGTTATGTCATAGTACAGGGTAAAGCCTTCAATGGGAGGATAATGTTTGAAGGGAAGGTGAGAAATGCCATTAAGAGTAATTCCATATACTGTGGAGTGATAAGAATATATAATGTGTCATGAATACAAACAAAGTTGTGGATAAGAAAATCTGTTATCTAGATGAATTGATTAAATTTTGTCTGGACTATGTAGGTATGTGAAAATGGGCATGTGACAACTATGGTTGTATGTAACTCTTGAGTTTTATCATAATGATGGGATAAATTGTTGAATGGTGAGTCCGAAAGAAGATGTCATTGACTTCTTTTGGAGGGCTAAAGGACACAGTTATTGCTTAGGTATACTTTGGTTTTGAACTAAAGAATTGAGCATATGTTATTACATATATGGCTAATTATATGAATATATGCTAAGGATAATGTCATAGTTAATGTTTTTATTTATTTCGGAGATGGACATAAGTCGACTTGTTATATAAGAACCTTGTGAAAGGAGCATAATTTACCCCATTTTTCACTAAAGTTATTTTCATTTTTTGAGTGATGTTACAGGTGGTATCAGAGCGAGAGTTGAATCACTTGGGCCTATTTTGGATCAAAACACTCCTACACATTTCATTTTGGAACTAATGATTGATTTTTGCCTTATGATAATAGATATCAACAAGTCCACACTATTCAGAAATATAGGTACCTTATGTTGTACCAAATGCAAATGTTTTATTGACCTTGTAGTTGTGTGGGATAAGGTGGAACGTCTTCTCAAAATCACAATGAAGATGTCCATTAGTTTTGCCACTTCCACGTTAGGACAATGACTTGAGTATGTATGTATCTTGCTATTTTCTTGATTACTTTCGAAGAGGTTTATGAATGGCTAAGATGATTGTTTCATCTCTATGTGAATTGCACAAATAAATTCTTAGTGAAGTATGGAAGACTTCTTAGACAAACTCATGGGCGACGAAAGCACTATACTAGTTCCTATTATAATAGTAATGTGGGATTTGAATTTCTACATTCATAATGAATTGGTCGTTAATGACTGGATATATGTTAAACGATTCTTAGAATTCTATGTGGAAAAACTTGTGATAGGTTACATTGTAAGACACAGTAAATATTGTTATTAAGGAGCAGCATTGAGAGGGTTACCTAATTACCGATCAAATGTAGGACTTCTAAAAGAATTGAATATTGATTACAATTCTTCTAGACCTAAATTAGGGTCCATTATTGGTAATAAATAAATGTAAGTGGCTCAGGGGAGTGTACTCCAATGTCTTAGAGGTATCACTATGTGAGGGATTATGGTTATAGACATGTAAATATACATACATAACTCACCTAAATCCCTTGTGGATAGCAAGGTAGCTAATGAAAGGGAACTTGATAAGTTGATCATTTAAGAGTAACTGTATTACCCTTGGAAAATTCTCAAGGGATTAGCCGCAAACCATTACGTATAGTAAAATGGTTTAAGCAAAAGGGTAAGTAAAGCTAAAGTGGTAGCCATGCTAAAATATATGTTGCACTGTCAAGATTATAGAGAATACAAATTGTATTATAAATGTTACCAATACTAAAATAGGAAAGCACCTCTTTACATTTGGAATCTCATGTAAAACCAGTAACGAAACGATTGCATTAAATCGTATGGATACATGTTAGTGGAATAGAGATGATTGAATATAGACATTGGTAATAAATAATGGGTTAAGGTGCATGACTAATTATACCCAAAGTAAAATTTTTGACTGAGCATTTAGATCGAAGGTAGGAAATAATGTTTCTCAAATATTTGGGTCCATTATTTTTGACAAAATTCTTTTACCTATATGTATCCACATAAATATCATATGACTTTGGGTCCTAAATGCATGTAAATAAGAATTGTGTTCGTAAACTAATAAAAATGGTTAGTCGTTTGATGAAAGAAGTGAATGTTATTTGTTTTCTGAACCTGTGTGTAACAAAAATTCTTAGGAAGTAAATGTTAACTTCCTTATCAGAGGTTGTTGATTAACTTGTGAATGTTGAAATTCCATTAGCATACTAAATAAATTCTATGTAAAGGTAGGACTTGAATTTCAGAATTATTAGTTCATGTTAGTTACAATGATACCACTGTTATAATGTATCCTCTACATATAATTGTTAGTGTGCAAAAATTTGGGTTATGCACATAATGACTATTGAGTTATTTATACATTTTCATTGGTTTTATTGATCTTCTTATACATTTCCATGGAAATGACAACATTCCTTGCAGTAATTCTTCAAGAAAAGGAAAAAAAAACTAGACTAATTATGAACTTGGACCACAACATAGCTAAGGTAAATAGCATCACTACTAGATTTCGATCCAAAATCCGACGGTTTTTTCCGACGGCGCGCGGATTTTTTATTTTAACAGTGCCAAAAATCAGGAAGATAATTTTTTTTT